>WOVY01000912.1:540000-616461 GCA_013436015.1 Rhipicephalus annulatus
GCGAGAAAAATTTTGGTGAGTGTGAGTCCGAGTGAGTTCAAAGTGCAAGATATATTTCTTGAACGAGCCTGAATAGGTTACAGTTTTTTTTTATTTGACTGATATGTGAGGAATAACGTCCAAAACCACAATATGATTATGAGAGACGCCGTAGTGGAGGGCTCCGGAAATTTCGACCACCTGGGGTTCTTTAACGTGCACCCAAATCTGAACACGCGGGCCTACATCATTTCCACCTCCATCGGAAATGCAGCCGCCGCAGCCGGTATTCGATCCCACAACTTGCGGGTCAGCAGCCGTGTACCTTATTCACTAGACCACCGCGGTGGGGAACAGTTTTTTTCTGACCTATGTTTCTATCTACTTATCTTCAGCAGTACTATTGACTTCCACCGGGATTAACGTTTATTCTTCTGTAAACTCCCACGCATTTCAATGAAGTATATCGTTCATACACAATTTCAATATCATGTGATCAGAGGCGTGAATCTCATGGGAAGGGGGGGGGGGGGAATGCGTTAACCTTCACCCCGCCAACTTTTTCATGGAAGTTCTGAATATATGCGTCTGCAGTTGTGACTTCTATTAAAAATGCCTTTACTCCTTTGCAAGCCACCATGAATCGTATTATAAGGTACTCTATCAAAAGGCATCAAGAATAGCACCAATTACACGAGATATAGGTGTCAAAGTCCATTAACACCATGACCGAACAAGCTGATTTTAGGCTAACGGACTCATGAGTCGACTCACTCAAGCTCACTTGGACTCAGATCAAGCCATGAATTTGAGTCTGCGGGAGTCCGGGTGTGTAATAATTCGGTGAGTTTGAGTCCGAGTGAGGTTGGCTCGGGAAAATTTTGGTGAGCCCTAAGTGCAAAATATATTTCTTAAGTGATTGTGAGTGAGCTCCCCAATTTTTGCCGTCCTTTGATTATGAATAACCAGTTATAGAACATATAAAGTTTAAAACAAAAAATGAACAAAAGAACCTGTGAGTACATCGGCACAAAATATGAAATAATATATTTGTAATCGTAAAGAAATATAGCCTATGGTAGGAACATCTTAGCAGTGTGAACAAAAAAGAAGCTGAATATCGTTTAGCACTTGTGTATTCATGGCTTAAATTCATACATAATTCAATGTACGTAATTCAATTTGCGTAATCTCAATAAGTGTAGCACCTTTTCAAAGCTGCACTGGATCAATTCCAGCCAAAATCTGCAGTGTGTACTTTTCGCTTTTTTTTGGTAGTAAGCACATTCAGTAGGTTAAGCGAACTTGGAAGCAGTGCGCAGGCACAAACAACACAAAGGGAAAATACATCACGAGTCCTGAGTCGCAACTGAGGGCCTGTTCATTTATTACTTCCAGAACAAAGAAGTTTTTGTCCTCTCGGCTATTTTATCTCAAGACACTACAGTGAAAGCGTAACAAATGAACTCGGCTCATTAGAGCGAAGCTTCATGGCTGCAGTAACCTCAAGAACGAATGCTACTTCGCCTCATATTTGTGGGGTTCGGTGACGAACCTGAAAATTTTGTCAGACGCATTAGGCAGCTGTGGCATTCATACCACTGGTTGCATGCTCTAGATTCAGCTGACTTCCAAACTTGAAATATCACTGTCAGTAATTAACGCTCACTACCGTCAGTGTTTCCTACGACCGTGTTGCAATCTACTCCAGATCTTATGAGGCATGCATTTCTCTAAACACGATTAAAGGCTCATATTTCTCCGGTTTGTTCATTTTGCTTTACGTAAAGTAGTCGGAACTGCAGACAACCATGGCCCTGTGGATGCAGTAATGTAAGATTACCCTGCAGCGTCACGGTGCGCATTTAAAAGAGTTCAGGCACAATTTTGAGACATAGCAATAATGGCATTTTTTTTATTTCATTGGTAAGTGTTGTTAATGCTCTTCACGTACACCCGAGTTATACAACGTGTTTACAGTACTTTACTTTAAATTTAAAGTTTTTTTTTCGCAGAGCATATGCAATTCAGCCCCACCTGACGATAGTTACAGCGCGAGAACAGAACAACGACAAAAAGACAAGAAGGAGACGAGCACTCGTCTCTTTCTTGTGCCTTTGTCGTCGTTCTGTTCTCGCGCTAAAACTATCGTCATGCCATACCAACTAGCCCAAACCACCACACTTCTCAGCCCCACCACAGTGGGCATTGCTGTGACGAGCGTATACAATTCCGCTTTGTTGGCAAACTCCGTGTCCTGCACGCATCCTCTATTACGGCACTCACTGTCGGGTGACTGGACGACAATTCACTCATCGCTGTTTACGCGCATCACGAGCAGACGACGGATCTGCCACTACTACGTCGTGAGTCGCTGTCTTGTCATGACGACACACAACGGTGAAACCTCACTGAGAAACCACCCCATCAATACTGAAACCAAATTGTTTTTTAGGTCGCGGTAATAAATGTGTATTCAATGCATTGCTTAACACCACAATAATCTTTTTAGAATTCTCGATGAGTGTTTCTATTTAGAGCAACAATAAAAAAATATTTAAAACTTGTGTCAGTCCACATTTCATGTTTTTATGACGGTAAAAGGTTTTACCGGCTCAAGCTCATCAAACCGCTTCCCATGCTACCGAAAGGGATGGTAAGCTAGTGCCTCACATCATCCACTCGTTTGAGTGAATAAGAGATAGTAAGGCTTGATAACCCGATTAGGGCGCAAGTGAACGGAAAGTTGATGTGAAGAAGGTTGAATTTGATCTAGTGAGGTGATCGACAGGTGTCGGGAAGCCGGCGGGATGTCGCAGCTCCCAGGATGCGGTGCGAAGGGCGCATTGTCCAGAGAAAGTGAAAGTGGGCATCGAAGACAGCGCGTCGGCATGGTGATAGTTGCCAGACTTACATGTGCTGGTAAAGGCATACTCTCGCAAGCGCAGCACACAGCGCTCTAGATGTCCTGACATATTCATCCTCGAGGACAGCCAACAGAGTGCGTGATGGTATGTGACGATAGTGAGGTGCCGACCGTAGAGGTACGGGCGGAATTTCTGTATCAAGCGGACAATAGCCAAAGCACTCTTGCTCCGTGATCGTGTAGTTCCTCTCCGCTGTCGACAGAGTCTGACTGGCGTATGCCACAACCTACTCTTTAGAGGCGGCATCACGCTGCAAAAGTACAGCTACGATACCTTGTGCGCTTGCGTCAGTGTGGAAGATAGTAGGCACTCTCTCCTCAAAGTGGCGAAGCACTGGTCCGGAAGTCAGGTGTTGTTTAAGGACTTCAAATGTGAACTCGCAGTCATCAGACCCAGCAAAAGGAGCACCAGCGACTAAAAGCTTTGTTAGGGGAGCATCTATTATGGCGAAGCAGCGTATAAAATAGTGAAATCAAGACGCCAGGACAATAAAACTGCGAAACGTCTTTTGGGTGGTGGGCCGAGGAGAGTGCAATCCAGCAGCTACCTTTTGGGGATCTGGCCAGACTCCGTCCTTGAAGATTACGCGACAGACGACTTTATTACTTTTGCTGGCAAACATGCACTTTTTGGTATTTATCTGGAGGCCAGCGTTCGAAAGACACTGAAGTACTTCGTCTAATCACAGAAGGTGCTGTGTAAAGGTCGATGAAAATCAAACAATATCGTTTAAATAGCAAAGTCAGGTCTTCCATTTTAGCCCACAAAGAACAGTATATATCATGCGCTCAAATGTTCCCGGAACGTTGCACAGGCCAAATAGCATTACGTTAAACTCGCAGCCCATCTGGCACATCAAAGGCAGTTCCTCTTTGTCAGCCTCAATCGTAGGGATTTGCCAATACCTGACCATAGGTCAGCGCTGGAAAAATAATTGGCTCCTTGTAGTGTGTCCAAGCCGTCATCTATTCGAGGCATGGGATTTACATCCTTGCGCGTGGTCTTATTTAGCGCTCACTAATCAACGCAGGAACGAATAGAGTCATCTTTTGTCTTCACTAGGACGACTGGAGAAGCCCAGGAACTGGAAGATGACCGTATTATCTTGCGTGATAGCATATCATGAACTTGTTCTTCTATGAGTCTCCTTTCTAATTGCGACACACGAGGCCGACGACGTATAACACCAGAACCATCGGTTTGGATGCGATGTACAGCCACAGGAGTCTCACTAAGTGTCATGGCACAACTATCGAAGCAGACCTTATGCTCAGCTAAAAGAGCCAATAATGCTGTGAGATCTGGGCACATGTCAGATCGGAACCGATGATTGCGCGGAAAGAGAGAGAACTCGCACCAGACGATGGCAGTTATGATGAAGACGGGCAAAGTGCTGCAACATAGGTCAATGGAGAGGCGTCTACCATCGATATAGTCATTCTCTTGGGTAACATCATTGATTATGCAGTTGTGTTGCAAATGTGCAGAAGCGCGTGGCCGGAGAAGACAGGAGATGAGAATTCCACGAGAAGTGCTGTGAAAAGCAGTGGCAACTAGAGCGTCACCATCGGCTACTTCGCTAGATGCAACAGCTACCACGGGTTCATGACCAGGGTGCAAAACACACTGTTCAGTGACAGCCAAGTTTAAGACCAATGAAGGCAGGGCTGACAGAGATGCATCCGATGTATCCGCTATGTGAATGACGTGTTCTTTGCATAATGTGACAGCAGAGGCGGAATGTAGGAAGTCCTAGCCCAGGATAAGTTCATGAACGCACGTGCATAGAACAATCATGTCGATGTGGTGACGTAAGCCATCGAAGAAAACGCAAGCCGTACACTGTTCATCAGGTCGTATGAGTATGCTGTTGGTGCCACGCAACACAGGTCCTACATAAGGAGTCCTGGATTTACGGAGCCGCGAGCACAATTCAGTAGGTGTAACAGAAGTAGCGCCACCGGTATCAACAAGCACGTGCACAGGAACACCTTCAATAGTCACTGAGAACAGGTTGGCCAAGGAAACAGGAGGTACTTTTGATGATCGATGGAACGCAGTTTTTCCTACGAAAACTGCAGTCCTTTTTTCGTGTGCTGTTCAACAGTGCGGGAGAGGGGGCGAAGCGGCGATGCAGAGCGTCGGTAGGGTGACGGAGAGTGTCGTCTGGAGGAGCAGTAGTCCTGATGTTGACACGGGTACAGTGTACTAGAACGCTGCTGCTACGGGCAACGCGGAAGGCATCAGGCGGCGAGGCGCGGTCACGCCACTCAACACTTATAGTACACTCTAACGCGGGGACGCTGGAGGAGACGGGGACCAGTACTGCGTGAACGGCTAATAGTCTCGACTATAATAATCGGGTCTTTGATATTGGTCCCGCTCGAGCTCAGCATAACTTTGTCGTTCATCCTGCTTGCGGCGATGGTAGTAACGAGGTATGTGGCCTCGGATACCACAGCAAAAACAAACTGGACGGTATGAAGGCCACTGAGATTAAGAGAGTGCAGCAGGTACTCTACCTCAAACAGAAGCCAAATGGCCACAAGTGTTATCAGCAGGCCCAAATATGACCACAGGAGACTGAATTGCAGCTATATCCGCCCGCATATGTGGGCCTCAGTGGATGATCAACCGATGCTGTCGGCGTCGTCATGGAGGCCACATCAGCGTATGTAGGCAGCGGGCGTGCTGGTGGGGCGACCGTCACCGTCGATGCTCTCATAGCCACCAACTCCTGCTTCATAAGAATCCGCAGGTTGAACGGCGCGGATTGAGTTGAGACGGCAGTGGACCGCTGCTGTTCCAGGTATCAAAGTTTTTCGTGGACGATTGCGTGTATTAGCACTTTCAAATCAGACGGAGGCATAAGGCGAGAATCGCTGTCTCGTTGAAGGCGGAGCGACTGCAACTCATCAAGGCGTTGGCATGTCGACATGATGTTTTCAACCGCTGTGTTTTCAACCGCACTTAACCGCCAAGGTGTTGAATGCAATCATGCCGATACCTTTGAGGATGTGGTGAACGCACTCGGCTTCCGTCATATCGCTGTTCGCCCAGCGACAGAGGGCCAAAGCAACCTCGATATACGAAGTGTATGTCTCATGTGCATGTTGAATCCACGTGGCCAGTTACTGTTTTGTGGTTTTGAAATGACCTGACGAGCATCCGAAGATTTGTCGCAGCTCCATGGTCATCATCATCATCATCATCATCATCATCATCAGCCTGACTACGTCCACTGCAGGACAAAGGACTCTCCCATGTTCCGCCAGTTTACCCGGTCCTGTGCTTGCTGCTGCCAATTTATACCTGCAAACTTCTTAATCTCATCTGCCCACCTATTCTTCTGTCTCCCCCGAACCCGCTTCCCTTCTCTGGGAATCCAGTTAGTTACCCTTAATGACCAGCGGTTATCCTGTCTACGCGCCGCATGCCCGGCCCACGTTCATTTCCTCTTCTTTATTTCAACTATGATATCCTTAACTCCCGTTTGTCCCCTAATCCACTCTGCTCTCTTCTTGTCTCTTAAGGTTACACCTACCATTTTTCTTTCCATTGCTCGCTGCGTCGTCCTCAATTTAAGCTGAACCCTCTTTGCAAGTCTCCAGGTTTCTGCTCCGTAGCTAAGTACTGGCAAGATACAGCTGTTATATACCTTTCCCTTGAGGGATAGTGGCAATCTACCTGTCATAATTTAAGAGTGCTTGCCGAATGTGCTCCACCCCATTCTTATTCATCTAGTTACTTCAATCTCGTGGTTCGGCTCTGCGGTTATTACCTTCCCTAAGTAGGCATAGTCTTTTACAACTTCAAGTGCACTATTACCTATCTCGAAGCGCTGCTCCTTTCCGAGGTTGTTGTACGTTACTTTCGTTTTCTGCAGACTAATTTTAAGACCCACCTTTCTGCTCTCCCTGTTCAACTCCGTAATCATGAGTTGCAATTCGTCCCCTGAGTTACTCAGCAATGCAATGTCATCGGCGAAGCGCAGGTTACTAAGGTATTCTCCATTAACTCTTATCCCTAACTGCTCCCATTCTAGGCTTCTGAAAACCTCCTGTAAGCACGCGGTAAATAGCATTGGGGAGATAGTGTCCCCCTGACTTACACCATTCTTGATTGGTATTCTCTTGCTTTCTTTATGAAGCACTATGGTAGCAGTTGATCCCCTGTAGATTTCTTCCAGAATGTTTATATATACTTCATCTACGCCCTGATTCCGCACTGTCTGCATGACGGCTGATATTTCCACTGAATCAAACGCCTTCTCGTAATCTATGAAGGCTATGTATAGTGGTTGGTTATACTCTGAGGATTTCTCTATTACCTGGTTGATAGTATGAATGTGGTCAATTGTTGAGTAGCCTGTTCGAAATTCTGCTTGTTCCTTTGGTTGATTGAATTTTAATGTTTTCTTTACTCTGTTAGCAATTACCTTTGTAAATAGCTTGTATACTACAGAGAGCGAGCTGATCGGCCTGTAATTGTTCAAGTCCTTGTCATCTTCTTTCCTATGTATTAAGATGATGTTAGCATTCTTCCAAGACTCTGGTACTCTTCCCGTCAGGAGACACTTCGTAAACAGGGTGGCTAGTTTTTCTAACACAATTTGTCCTCCATCTTTCAGCAGATCTGATGTTACCTGATCCTCACCAGCAGCTTTGCCTCTTTGCATGCTCTCCAAAGCTTTTCTGACTTCTTCTATCATTACTGGTGGGGTGTCATCTGGGTTACTGCTAGTTCTTATAGTATTAAGGTCGTGGTTGTCTCCGCTACTGTACAAATCTCTGTAAAACTCTTCCGCTATTTTAACTATCCTATCCATATTGGTGGTTATTTTGCCTTCTTTGTCCCTTAGTGCATACATCCGACTTTTGCCTATCCCAAGTTTCCTCTTCACTGCTTTGACGCTTCCTCCGTTTTTCAGAGCGTGTTCAATTCTCTCCATGTTATACCTTCTTACATCGCATACCTTACGTCTATTAATCAACTTCGAAAACTCTGCCAGTTCTATTTTGTCTGTTGTACTTGACACTTTCATGATTTGACGCTTCTTAATTAGGTTCTTCGTTTCCTGGGAAAGCTTGCCAGTGTCCTGTCTAACAACCCTGCCTCCAACTTCCACTGCACACTCCGTAATAATACTCGTCAGATTGTCATTCATTGTATCTACGCTAAAGTTGGTTTCCTCACTAAGAGCCGAGTACCTGTTCTGCAGCGACACTCTGAATTCCTGTTCTTTCCCTCTCAGTGCTAGCTCATTGATTGGCTTCTTGCGTATCAGTTTCTGTCGTTCTTTCTTCAAGTCTAGGCGAATTCGAGACCGTACCATTCTATGGTCACTGTATCGTACCTTGCCAACCACTCCCACATCCTGCACGATTCCTGGGTGTACACTCATTATAAAGTCTATTTCGTTCTTATTTTCGCTATTAGGGCTCCTCCATGTCCACTTGCGGTTTTCTCGTTTTTGGCAGAAGGTATTAAAAAACCGTAAATTATTCCGTTCTGCGAATTCTACTAGTAGCTCTCCTCTGGCGTTTCTAGTACCGATGCCATAATCTCCTACTGCCTGGTCTCCAGCCTGCTTCTTCCCTACCTTTGCATTAAAGTTGCCCATCACTATAGTATACTGTGTTTTTACCTTATTCGTTGCCGATTCCACGTCTTCATAGAAGCTTTCAACTGAAGCGTCATCATGGCTGGATGTAGGCGCGTAAGCCTGTACTACCTTCATCTTGTATCTTTTATTCAGTTTAATTACGACACCTACCACCCTTTCATTATAGCTATAGTATTCCTCTATGTTGCCATCTGTGTTTCTGTGAATTAGGAACCCCACTCCCAGTTCTCTTCTGTCTGCCAAGCCCCGATAGCAAAGGGCGTGCCCATTCTGTAGCACCGCATAGGCCTCATCTGTCCTCCTGACCTCACTGAGCCCTATTATATCCCATTTAACACCCTCTAGCTCCTCGAATAGTACAGCTAGACTTCCCTCACTAGATAAGGTTCTAGCGTTAAAAGTTGCCAAGTTCAGGTTCCAATGGCGGCCTGTCCGGATCCAGAGATTCTTAGCACCCTCTGCTGCGTTGCAGATCTGACCGCCGCCGTGGTCAGTTGCTTCGCAGCTGCTGGGGACTGAGGGCCGTGAGTTATTTGACGTAAGCATGTGGGAGGTAGTAGCCAGATACTGCACCAGGGTGGCCAATCCTTCTCTGGTGAGGGAGTGCGTTCCTGGCGGTGGTTACCGGTGAGGCCGCACCCAAGGCCTCTTAATGCAGTTCCATCAACACGCGGATTTTTTTTATCCGGTTGGGAACTGCACGGCACCGGGATTTGAACCACGGACCTCTTGCATGCGAGGCGAATGCTCTAACCACTACGCCATCGCTGCACTGACTTCATTGATTTGTTGAGCTTCATGGTAAAGCTCAACAAATCAATGAAGTCAGTTTCGTGGTTGAAATAGCACGTTTTGGCAACACCGGTTAGATAGAATGAGAGATAACTTCTACGCTTCGGTCCACCGATTGGCTGAACTCACACGGTTGTAAAAGTCGAGCCAGTCCTCGACGTTGTCACGGCGGAGACCAGCGAACATGGGTGGTCCGTGCTGAGGGCTGGTGACAGTGGACGAAGGGAGGGCAGCCGCAGGCATCATTCTGAAAAGGTTAGGATTATAGGTGTTAGTTCCGTTGTCTGCATGGCCGTGGGGTGGGCCGGGTGCAAGCGGCGACGGGATCGTAGCTCCATGTGGGACACGAACGTAGGAGGATGTCAAGATCTTTACCCCGCACCTCCACCACCTTGAAAGACGCAGGAAGACTTCACCAGGCAGGAGCAGCAGGAGCATTTATTTCGCCATGATTGCCTCGGCTCAGAACAGTAACGAATGAGCCGAAGAGCGATGATGATGGTTAATAATGCACAACTGAGATCGATGAAGTGAAGTATGATACATGTGCTTACAATATATATATATATATATATATATATATATATATATATATATATATATATATATATATATATATATATATATATATATATGCATGTGTGTGTGTGTGTGAGAGAGCAAATATTAGGATATTAGGTGAGATTTCAATCAGACACGTGATCTTCGGTAGCGGATTCCTTCTCAAGTAGTTGAAGACACGGCATGCTTAGACATTTCTCGCCACTGTGGTTCATAAAAAAGAGCTCAGGAATCTACCAGACATGTACCAACCAGCCCCACTTTCATCGCTTGTTTCGGTGAGAGCCGCTATTTCAGAATTTCTGGTTAAGAACCTCTTTGCTCAGTGTAAACACAAGTTTGACTAAAATAGACCATATTCGCAAAAAACAATAAGGTGGACGACACTAGCTCCCATTTTTTCACGCGGTTTATGAGCTCACGTGTGGCCCGACCGGCCAGGAAGTAGCATCGTTCCATATATAAAGTGTCTGTGCCTACATGGATGGCCAATCGCGATGGGGATATCGAGCGGTCTGTTCCGTCCAGCACCGATGTATGGCTCGAGGCCACCTTCCGCGGACAGGGCTAAAAACTGTCAACGCAAGTCATTTAATCCGAGCACCGTCTTCTTCCGAGCCATGAGCTCGGCCAACAGCGACTCAAGGGCAATGCAATGACTTTCTTTAAAACATATACCAGAGACCGGACATATATTTGTTGCGGTAAAGGTAACCCAACGTATACCTCCGCAAGCATGCCTGATATGGTTATTGTTCGAAGTCGCAGTTCTAAGAACTGCTGCATTATTTTCAACCTGTATAGGCATCAATGATCTGGCCGACGAACGTTTGAAAGGGTACTGACACAAAGATATTGTCCTCGCGTTTTTTTCTGCAATATGCTTCTGGTGACCTGTTAGTTATAGCACGACACATCGTTTTCATTAGCGCACGACAGATAATTATTTACGGGCTCCTTATTACCAACCAGGGTCAGTTTCGGTTTCGAGAATGACAAGCCACCGGGTGCGCAGCTATCACCTCCTAGCGAATGCAATGTTTAATGATGTCAGCACGAGGAACTGTGACGCACTGCCACGTGCTTCACATGATATGTTTTTTTAACAGAAAACGAGATAGCCGTGTCATCAAACACAGAACTTCCCACTTGTGCGCTGCGGCCAAAGACTCGCGAGCAACTGCTTAGTAATAGCCTGCTGGAGCAAACGCGACCAAAGAAGAATGGCGGCTATGACGTCATCATAACTTCTGCAGCCTGGTCAGGAAAAGTAGTAGGGGGTCCCTAAGGGTCCATTTCGAGGTTGTCAATAGCGCGATGGAGTCAATCGATCACGCAAACTTCAAAACTAATTTAAAATACCTTCCAAAGTATGATCACTGTTGATATTTCACAGAGGATATAAGCATGTTTACGGGAATCGATCCCGCAGGATATCTCGGTAAAGAAATTTTGTGTCAGTATCCCTTCAAGATGGGATTTGGGGATTTCATACCCTCGGCTAAGCGTTACACATTTGTTCACATCTTTCTTTCTTTCTTCCTTTCTTTCTTTCTTTGTTTCTTTCTTTCTTTCTTTTTCTTTTCTTTATCTTTTTTCTTTCTTTTTTCTTTCTTCCTTTCAATTTTACTTTCTTTCTTCAGCATGAACATGCCAGTGAGAGAGATAAAATAAATAAAAAGAAGAGACAGGGAGATTAACCTTGAAGAACTGGTTTGCTATTCTGTACAGGGGTGGTCAAAGAAGGGTCGGAAAGAGGATAGAGATAGAGAGTTGTAAAGTAAATTACAAAACAAAATTCACATGCGCACACTCTCAGGGCTTTCCGATCCCAGTCGTTTGGAGAGGCCGGTTGAACGCAAAAAGCGCAGGAGCGCATTCACAGCCTTCTTCTGCGACATGAACTCCTAGGTAGCGCCGGACTCTTTCTTCCAAAAGAGTCTGGTTGTCCAGTTCGTCCAGTGCACTGCAGAATGACTGTCACTGCGAGCAGTATTGTGGGCATTCACACAGAATGTGCCAAGTTGTTTCGTCACTGCCGCAATGGTCGCATGCAGCACTGTTGGCCATTCCTACGCGGAACGCGTAGGCATTGGTAAATGCGACACCCAACCATAATCTGCACAGCATAGTAGCATCTCATCGCTGAAGTTCCACAGGAGTTCGAAGAGTGAGAGTTGGGTCTAAGGTACATAATCGTGCATGGGTGAAATGTGAGTCGTTCTATTGCGACGCGGTGCGCTTGCGAGCAAGCATGCGGAGTTCCCGTGCAGCGTCAGTTCTGGAGAGCGGAATTGGTATTTGATCGCTTTCAGTATGGGCAGAACGGGCAGCCCCTTCAGCCCGTTCATTGCCAATTAATTCACAGTGACTTGGAAGCCATCGAAGGAATATTTCTTGTCCTTTCTCATTCAAATGGTGAGTCTTTTTTGCAATCTCGTATACCAGCTGTTCGTACGGGCCGTGGTGTAAAGGTGATAGAAGGGATTGCAGTGCCGCCTTTGAGTCACTGAAAATTGTCCATTTTTGTGGCTGTTGATCGCTGATGAATCGCAATGCGGTACGAAGAGCTGCGAGCTCCACTCCCGTTGATATCATAAGGTGGAAGGTCTTGAATTAGCTTATTGTGTATTTTATTGGTATTACAAATGATGCCACTGAACTCTTCTGTAAAACAGAGCCGTTGGTGTATACGTTTATACAGCCTTGATACGTCTCGTATAACAAGAGCAGAGCAAGCTGCCTAAGAGCAGGTGGCGACATATCTGTTTTTTCTGGATGCCAGGTATAGTTAGCATGATGTTAGCCTGAGTCAGACACCACGAAGGAGTCGAAGGCCTGGCGGTGGGTGTGAAGCATGTTGGCAAAGAGTCGCGATATGTGGTTACCGTGTGGCACAGTGACGAACGTGGTCTGTCTGCTGGTAAAGAGGTTAGGTGCTCTCGACAATAGCTACTGTAGCAATCGCCGGTGACCACCTTATCGCATCACATATTGACATTAAGACACTAAGGACACATATAAGGCATGTTGCTCGGACACCCTGCCACCTCCTAGACATGTCACTAAGCCTTATTGAATATCTTATGGCCTCCGTGTTACAGGCATGACAGCGAAAATCTATTTATTTGTGCAAAATACTTCCATACTGCTTTTTCCCTTTTTATTTGTTAGGTGCAATGCAAATATAGCAGCTTCGGCTTTCTTTAGCTCAGTGCTGAAAATTTTTGTTTGCACGATTCAAAATGCGATATTGCTGGAACTGATCTCAGGTCCCCCTCGCTTTACTGTACAGCATATTTTGAATACGGTGCCTCACTCTGCCCCCTTCTGAAGAAAAAAAAAACGAACATATATATCGCAGCTGCATCAGCGCCACTTCCAGATTTCAAGTGCGTTACACACATCGGCAGAGCATTCCGAACGATTTCATCGCCTCTCCAAGTAAATCACGTCGAAAACTTAAAAGAAAATAGATGAATCTCGCTATCACTGAATGCTACGAGAGGGCGCAGACTGTCTGGCAAGAGAAGAAAAAAAAATAAGAAAGGGATATGTGCAGCGGCTTCACTAGACATGTCTGCCTCTTCTTTATAGCGTGGGACAGGAGACTCGCAGGATGGGGACAGAAAGGAGAAAGAAAAGTGAACGCTGTCTAGCTAAACAAAACAAAAACAACCAAAAAGAGAAGAAACATGGATCTTTGAGATTGTGCCGCGGTCGTAAGAAAAGTTGGCCACTCCATCTTTCGTTTCTGATCAATTCGCAATTCCTGAAGTCACTTTATCCCTCTTTACTGCGTTTTCACCTTTGGGAAAACTGCAACGCACTTTTTTTTCTTTCCCCTCCCCGCCTCGGCCATACTACCCCGCAGAAGTACTAACGGCTGTCAGTACACGCGCTGACGAGCACATACGACAGCGGTGAATGGTTGGAAAACAAAACAAAACTGAGAGACAACAAGCCAACATGGACAGAAAATGCCTGGGCGCCCAGCCCACCCTTCCTCTTATTTTATATCAAGCCCTTCTTCGCTGAACGAGCAACAATACCCAAACATTTGAAGGGGTGGGCCGGCCAAGCGAGGACCTCAACTCCGAGTCAGCCAGTCAATAGAACAGGACCAGCAGCGGCCAAGTGTGCACCACGTTGTTGCCTTTTTTTTGCCTCACGTCGTTCTTTTCAGGAGAGTTTGCTGTTTTTGACTTTCACATCTAGCCTCGTTTATCGGGACCTCTTCACTGCCACCCCGTGCCTCCAGCGCGGGGAGTTTGGAGTCTACCCGATGCAATTATATGGTGTCCCTTGGAATCGATGCTGCTTGGCATCGCCTGTTGCCGCTATTCTTCCTTCTTTTGTGGTTACCTTTGCTTATACTTCGAAGGTCACGTGCCAGTTTCTTTCTTTTCTCACTACATTTTTCCCCTGCCTCTTTTCACTCCTTGCGTCAGTAGGTGAGAAAGAGAGCAAATTAAATACAAAACGGGCGCATCCAGGCGAAAAGTCACTGCACGGCAACAAGGACGACAACCACGATGGGTATCGCTCCTTTCCCCCCGGCTTAACTTACAGCCATCTCCTAAGTCAGGATTATATTGAAGACGCGAGGGCCGAAACAAGCAATGTGTCCTCCTAGTTCCAATGGCTGGCTTGCCGGCCCCGAGAAATAGCAAGTACACTCGAGGCATGTGCCACTGAAACCGGTGCACCCTACACGCATTCCGATGCGAAAAAGTTTGTATATCCGTTGCAGAGACTCCTTTTTTTCATTCTAGCAATGTGACGGGAACTTTGCTGGAGTGCTCCCAATTGCTCAACCCGGCCCTATTGCATTGGCAGCAGGGTTATAAACAACGAGAAACGAGAAAGTGAACATCGTCCTCATAAAAGTTGTATAATTTAAAACAAGCCACTGCAATAGCAAGTCTTAAATACTTGCTGGCTTGCTTTTTTCGCCGTCACTCTTACAACAATAACGTTGAATGGCAATACTTTGCTTGTTGAAAGCAACTTAAATGTTGATTTCAAGATATGAATAGGACTATGGGTCGAATGTGTGCGTTTCCGCTTGATGCACTCAAAGTACGTGAAATAAAAAAAAGTGAAGGATTGCACACACGACCTGAAATGGCAGTACTTATTGGCGGAGCAGAAACCTTGTAAGCTGCGAGATATGGATCTTGTTCTTGTTAATATATTTTCGCATGCTTCGATATATTACCATGCTTTTACAGTAGCCTCGCACGAAATCGTGGAGTGGGCTACATACTACAATGAAGCCCCCATTTCGGGGCACCTGTTCAAGACTGACTGATCAGTGATCACGTAGCGCAAACTATATACCTTGAATGCTGAAAGACGATACGGGATGCCATGGAAGTGTTATTCTACATACGAGGCGCACATCTTCAATTACGGAGATATCTCATTACAAATGGATTTCGCGGAAACGAAGCACGTGTATCGTACGAATCGAAGAGCTTCATAGTCTCGGAAGCCCTCCTACCGCAAATTTTGCGAAGGCGTACGGTAAAGCCCACTTCCCTGCGAGGCTCCCGCTTTCGTCGCAAGCCTGTTGTGAGTGGCTAACTCGGCTCAATTAAGCAAATCGCGCTGTGTATTTGACCCGCTTCAAAAGTCTAGAGCCAAACGGCTCCTTGAAAGACAGATGGGAGAGGGGGAGCATGCGTTACGGTGATACAAAAAACGAGAGAGGGTGGGTATAGGTTATTAGAAATACATGCATGCTGGTGTGTATTTCTGCTGTACTTTTCGAAGCAGTTTCTAAGTTTTTTTTTACGATTCTTGCTTGTGAGCTGCCGTTAAAGCGACATAACGACAAGATGAGAATTTTTTTTTCTGAAGCAGTGGTAAAGGGGGTACGTTGAACTTCACGGCACCGTTCAGCGTCCGCGCAATAAAGGTGACGAAATTTACGTGACCTCAACTGGCACAAACTTGCGTCTCAACCCGCCGCCTTGCCCACGAGTGGCGCTGGCCAACACTTCTACGACTGATATTCCACACGTGCCCGAACATACCGTAAAAGTTAGCAGAAGGGAGACCACCGATAGCTGAGTACTTTCGCTCAAAACAGATGTTTGTGGCTCGTTCAAGTATTTTTCTGTGACCTCTAACGTGCCACAAGAATTAGTTTTCAGCCATATTTTATTTTTGTTATTGATCAATGAAATGATCTCAGGCAACACATAATCATTTGGAATGTGCTCAGATGATAGTACAGGGTGTTTCATGAAATGTGTTCAGCATTCTTTGAAAATTATTAAAAGGCGCTATTTGCTCACTGTCTTCACAGTTGCTTTTCTTGTAGCGGCATGCATCTCAAGATGCTTCAAGACGAAATTTCGAACAGTAATTTGTCAAGTTAAAATATTTACGTTTAAATTTGTGAAGTTTAGCAGTCAAATCAAATGAGTGCATTCAAGTCCTTCAAACGAGGAACTTATTGTCGCTTTGAGATTTCGGAAAAGGGGCCTCTAGTGTTAACTGAGAATTATTAAATTTACCATAAATTTTGCGGTGAAACTGAAACACGAAAGAGCGCAACTGCCACATTCCTATGATAAGTCCGAAATGAGGGAGTGTTGTTATAGCAACCATCAACCGACTTCGTAGTGTGAGTGTGTGTGTTGCGCTTGCAATTACAGCAAGCATGACGCAGATACGTTAACGAGTGGGAAACAACTGCAACCCTGCAACCACTGTTTTCAACAGTGAAGTTATTCTAGTCGTCTGCTTGTAGCGCTCATTGGTCATTTGGTTTTAAAAAAAAGAGAAAAAAATTTGTGCAGGGTCAGACCAGTGCTCCCGATTAGACGCAGACTGTTGCCCCCATGTCATAACCAACCCTCCCCGCGCATCTTTTAGCGCACTCATGACTAAAAAAGGAGAGAAAGTGTTTGAAACATGCAAAAAATAACTTTAACTCGAGTCGTTCTTGATGAATTCTGGATCATTTTTGTGGCAGTGCATTCATGAGGCAATACACTTCTATAATGAAAGCATTAAATTATTACTTGCAAAAGTTGTGCAGGCACTTTAAAATGAGGATGTCAGCAAAAATAACCATTTGAACATGATTTGTGCCACGCCTAACTTCTATTCCGATAGCAATTATATGGAGAGCCTCGGCCCGCTGTCACTCATATATATATATATATATATATATATATATATATATATATATATATATATATATATATATATATATATATATATTGTTTTAAATGCGAAACACTTTTTGGCCAAATTCGGCGACTTTGTGCGTATCTATCTATCTATCTATCTATCTATCTATCTATCTATCTATCTATCTATCTATCTATCTATCTATCTATCTATATGTCTGTGTGTCTGTCTGTCTGCCTGTATAGCCGCCGACGATGTTTAGCTCTCCTGGCCGTTTCGTTAATGGGGTCTATACCATATTGCTATAGCATAACACGACTGTATGGGGAGCATAAATGAGTAGTCATAACATGAAAATCATAACTTGTATGCCATGAATGTCGTAGTTTACATGTCAAGGTCTTACTGCTTTTGTGGTGGTTTCGTTCACATGACATACTGCAAAACTGGTATGGTATGACATGACAGCATGGTGAACATAAGTGAGAGACCCTAACGTGAAAATTATGACATTCATGTCATGAAAGTCATGACTACACGCCATGCTCATGGTGTTCTCGTGGTCATTTCATTAGCTTCACATGTACCAAATTTGGCATTATGGGACGTGAATGAATGACAAAGGCCCAACTGGTGCAAACATGATAATCATGAGATGCGTGTAATGTAAAAATAAGAATACATGCCACGGCGGTCATGATGCACTCGCGGCCGTTTCGCTAACTTCGCATGTACCAAATTTGGCATTACATGACGCGAACGGATGACGAAGGTAAATGACATGTCCAAACATGGTAATCTTGAACGACATGCATGTCATGTAAAACATGACTACATTCTACGCTCATAGCACGCTCGCGTCCATTTCGCTAGCTCCAAGTAAAGAAAATTTGGTATCACATGACATGTATAGACGACGAAGGTATATGACACTTCCAAAGATGATTATCATTACATGCCTGTCATGTAAAACATGAATAAATGCTGCGCTCCTAGCGCGCTCATGGCCGTTTCGCTAGCTCCACATAATCCAAGTTTGGTATCACGTGACGTGAATAGACAACAAACGTGAATGTGCGTCTAAACATGAGAAATATGACATGGGTGTCATGTAAAACATGACCACATGCTATGCTTATAGCGTGCTCGCGGCCGTTTCGGTAGCTCCACTTATACCAAAATTGGTATCACGTGAACGTGAATGGACGACGAAGGTAAATGACACGCTCAGACATGAGAATCAACACATGCATGTCATGCACAGCATAATTTACGTCCACCTCGTAACATTGTGCTGATTTGAAAGTGACATATAAACCTTCCTCATTCGTGCTTCGCAAATCATCAATTCCCACTGTTCGTGGGATCTGCCAATGTCTGTGTTTCATTTTCGCCGGAAAAATATTTAGTCGGCAGGTCTGTTGTTAAAAAAGGTTAGCGAATATCGGCATAGTATTAAGAAAAAAACATGAAGTTTTTGTTTTGACCTAAATGAAGTTTACTGATGGATTAAGTGATTGTTGATTGACTGACTCGGATGCTATTGCATAGGGTGGCAAATATTTTACCGCACACGTTTGACAAGAGTTAATTTCACTGAGGATTAAAAGTGGTTACATGAAAAAGAGGGACGTTACAGAAGCGTCCCGGTAATAAACTGATTTTCGAAACACGTTCTGCAGTAGTAAAAATATACAAAATGCTGAATTAACATGTTCTGTAGTTTCTACAACGATATCTCCTTTCGTATTGGCTAGTGGGCAGCACGACTGTATTACCCAAAACGATAAGTTTTCCATTACACACATACTAGATCATTTAAGTCAAGACATGTTTATAAAAATATTTATGAGTATTATTATGAGAAACAAAATGTTTTTGAGTATTGAATACTCGAAGCATAACGGAGCCATAAACAACCTCGAAAGGTATACAAAGAAGGAGCGTGTCATTCTCCCCTGCATGGTGGTTCCCATCTTTTCAGTGCAATTCGTCACGCCAGCCGTTTGTTCACGTGACGTCATGACGAAATGAGCTCTCGATTGGTCGATATACGAGAAATACCAGTTGTGAATATCCTCCTATCATGTTGCAGTCATGCGTGAGTTCTGCGCTGTCTCGCATGGCTATCGTGCGATCAGTTGGATTCAATTCGTTTCGTACGTTTTTCGATTGCGCAAGCAGAGATAACATCTTGTACCCAAAAAAAGCTAATAATGGTAGGCCTAACGGTTAGTGCTGATATTGTCCCCGTGTTTAGGCATAAATGAGGGAAGAGGAGAAGATGGCGCCTGTAGAAAGGACAGTGAACAATAGTAATGTTATATTAACAATAATAATATTAATAAAATATTAATAATAAAATATATTATCTGGGGTTTAACTCTCAAAAACCACGATATGACTATTGCAGACCCCGTAGTGGAGGACTCGAGATTCAACCACCTGGGTTCGACTGCGTTCTTTAACGTGCACCTAAATCTAAGTACGAAAGGCAGTGAATGAGAGAAATAATGTACTGTCTCGTCTTCAGGTTTGCAGGGTTTTAGGAGTCCTTCAAGAAATACGTAAAATATCGCTTTCGCTACAGTTGCTTCGGTCAAGTCACTTCGGCAGAGTCACTGCGTAGTGGCTGAAAGGCCACATACAGTGGCATTTTTGACGTCGTTGTAGTACATGGAGCATATCATTTGTAGCACCAAAGTAAGCTGCTTCATTTTGACATCCTCTTGTTGTTTGGTACATGATAAAATGTGAAAACACACGTATTTTCTTTTTTAAAGGCACCATCGAGACCATATTGTCCCTGATCTCGACGAAGTCTTTCAATTCATGCAGCTTAAAAATAAACGCGCAAAAATCATGTCAATACACCTTTCAATAGCTTAGGGTTCCCCTAAAGACACCATGGGTCTGAAGCTCTATTTGTTTATTGGGGAGCTGCTGAAACGGGCCGAAATAATTAGTTTCAAAAATAAACCAGTTTCTAACAAATGCGGCTTATGCCGGGGTGCACCAAAACATGATTGATTGATTGATATGTGGGGTTTAACGTCCCAAAACCACCATATGATTATGAGAGACGCCGTAGTGGAGGGCTCCGGGAATTTCGACCACCTGGGGTTCTTTAACGTGCACCCAAATCTGAGCACACGGGCCTACAACATTTCCGCCTCCATCGGAAATGCAGCCGCCGCAGCCGGGATTTGAACCCGCGACCTGCGGGTCAGCAGCCGAGTACCTTAGCCACTAGACCACCGCGGCGGGGCTGCACCAAAACTTCAGGGACGTATTTACGTCGCGAAAAAGACGCACAATTAGAAAGAAAAGAAAAAAAAGATTCCGATAGTGGCAATCAAACCAGTGACCTTTTTGTCATATATTCCGAGAGCTTTAAAAACGCGCCTTTTATATCTACCACTTTCCTGTCACAGTGATTTTGGTAAAGTGAAGTGATGCATTATGAGCGCAACATCCGCGATATTTCATCAACGACTCATTTCTGTAGGCTTTCGCCATATGGGCATGTTTTCAGTAAGAGAAGTCCGACTTCGTCGGCGCATTACCAGAACGTCAGGTGGCGACATCACTCCTAGAGTTGGGCTCGCTCATATCAGCGATCGATTTAAAAAAAATAGCTGTGCGTCACCTGGCTGTAACTCCTCGTGCCACACCTATGCTCGCACACGGAGGGAGAAAAATGTTTCTTCCGCCAGTAGTTCCCCGCATGAAAAATCGCGGCCGGCCAACAACGTAAGCAACACGCGCGTTGCGTTTCTCTTTGCTCGGGCCGTCGCGTACAATGCTGTAACATGCGGCGAGCAGGCGACTTTCGCCCAACTTCAGTGTACATGCAGTGACGGCTGTCCTGGCTTTCGTACCGCATTCTCCGATTCCACTCTCGCCATTAACTATTATATTTATCTATGACAACAAGGGTTTGTTTATTCATTTATCATTGACGTTAGTCGTTGGAATGGACATGTATCACAAAGTGCCAACGCGGGTGCTTTACCGGTTCACGGTGCTGTAGTCATACATCAGCAGCCATTGAGCAAGCTTTCATAAATTAACGTAGAGTAAACATTAAAACGAATCTGTAAGGACGTATCACTTTCATGTCGTATCGATTCCTGTGGCGGAGAGATCAACTACGTGTTTTTTCTTCAACAGCCAGCTCAAATTGCACTCACCAAACCGACAGATTGCGGGTGTGGAGAGTTGAAGGTGTTCTAACCTGCAACTTTTCCGTCCACCGCAGTGGATACGTTTATCGGCGAACATCTAGCTCGCTTATGAAAGTTCCTAAAAAAGCAAACAAAAAACAAGCCCTGTTTTAATTTCTTGATGAACGATTTAGGCCTACCATACTGAGCCCTGCTCAACCTTCTAGAGTTTCCATCTTTCTTCTCCTCCTCCCCTCCAGCACTGAACAAGTGCCAAAAAAGTTGCAGAGTTCACACTTTGGGCAGATTACGCATATCTGTGTCATTATTTTGTATATTTATCGCTTCACCAACCATGCTGACATCACATGGAGAAATACCCGAATTTTAAAGAGTATGAATTGTGATTCAGCAACACATGCACCGCAATACGACGTCCAACCCTTCGACATCTCGGTGGTCTATAGTGTAAATCAGAAATCATCATCATCATCATCATTTATGTATTTACCCTTAAAGACTCATCATGCGACATTACATAAGGGGGGCTCATCATCATAAGGTAGCGAGCACTTCATTCCGTAGTACTCATAAATTTTTCGGCAGGGGTTCTTACCTAGGAACGAAGAAAAAAAACGAAAGAGACGCGAGGAAAGAACTCATTTCTGCCGCACTCGATGAAGACGATGCAAGCTACGAACTACGGAACAATTGAGTTTAACATATAGCTAGCTTAGCGGGGATGGATAAGCCTGGGAAGCAAAAAAGAAGAAAAATAAGAGCACAGAGAGAGTCAGCGTATTCCTTGAGCCTCTCACTAGGTCGGAGGGTGGAGCAGTGAGACACGAAACGAGATTTTGAATTCGGTGCACGTGATTACCAACCATATAGCTTCGTTTGGCCGAGCTTCACTGGTGAGTACCGACGGACGATACTTCCCCGCCCGCCAATGGGAGGCCTCTGCCATTGCAAGGCTAACAGAGGAGCTCATCTATCATTGTCTCTTCGCAAAGCCTTAGCGCAGGGTAAAAAGTGGACGAACTCCAGAGAAGTGGCATTGTCTCCGAGAAAATGAAAGCACTGTCCTGTTCTTGCTTCCTGCAGCCATGCATCCCATCTAGCGCGAACGACTACGCCTGTGATGTATGAAGTCTTTGCTTTGAGCATGGCTTCGTTTTTTTTTTCCGATCATTGTCTCATTCACATACATCTATGACGGAGCGTGAAAGAGTTGCTTGACTATTACGCGAGATTCTACGGCGAGTTTTAGAGAAGATTTTGTCCACGATAATCGCATGCAGCATCATCGCACCCGACAAAGAGAAAAATTACTTCCAAGTGGATTCAACGAAGATAAACAAGACGTGAGGATATGTATGTAGAGTTCACGTTTGTCGTTCATCCTGGGGCTTAGCTGCTTTCATACTTTCTGAAACACTGACAGTCCCTTAGGTTCACACTAAGGGGATCACAGGCGAAGGCCTAACGGGACACTCAGCAAATTGCTTTCGTGTTCTCGACCAATTACATCCTCCCCCGCCCACTGTTTTAAGCTTTCTGAGCAACACTCGTTGTCTCTCTACATCCGTGATTAGCCCCATTTTGACCAATAGACAATTTCATTTGATTACTTCTGATATGACGCCATCACGCGATCACGTCACCTTTAGTGCTATTCATTCACGACGCATTTTGTAACTAATAGGGCATATTATTCTTTCGCCTAAATAAACATCGTCATCTCACGGTGAGCCCACCACCGCAACAACAAGCTGTGGGCATTGAGGCATGCTCGAAATGAAAGCCCTACTTTTTAAATACAAAGCTTGTATTAACTGTCCTGTGAAACTGATGAGGATGGTGTTTAAAACAAAACAAAGAAAACAGCGTCACGGAAAAACACGTGAACCACTCCGCCAAAACACCTCCTCACCCACAGCTGAGCTGCACCAAAAATGCAATTTTTCAGTGTGTATGGGATTTAAACCCGGGACTCTTTGGTCCGAACGCGAGTACGTTTTCACTGTGCCACGCGTCCATATATTTAAAATTATTAAACAAGTAAAAATAAATAACACCGTTGTCCAACATAAACTCGATTGAAGCCTAGGAATACTATTCACCGACGACGCAAAAAACAGTGTACTTGCTACGGCCGCTTCATTCAACGTTCCAAGAGTACAGTCAGTTTCAATGCTCCGTATCTCCTCCAGCGGAGGAGGTTGGTCCGATCAGTGGTCCCGATGACTAGCGGCACTGCAGTCAACTCTTGCGCTGTATGCTTGCAGTGCACCGTCTCCTATACAGCAGCCTACCGAGGCGGTCAGCAGTGCAGTTGCTCGTACGGACTTCATAGCTGCGCTATTACCAAACCTAAACATTTATGGTCATTCCAGTCGACGTTGCCGCATCACATTTTGGGAATGCATGAGGTCACCTTCATGCATTGGTTGACCCTAATGCGTTGTTCAGCAGTGTGCTAACAATCAATGTTCATCCTATAATTTTCGAGCTATCTATCTTGTGATTATCTGCCAAGTCGGCAAGTTTCTAAGCGAATGAGTATTATCGGTGTAGTTTTTATAACTACCACTACGGTTTGAGTCTCTCCCGTAGCACCTAGACCAAAATTGACCAAGTGCGGTTCCTAAAACCTCTACATGTGCAAACAAGTTGACTTACTGTAAACAGAAAGACGTTCTTCAGAGACAGTTTTCTAAGGCTGTCATAAAATAAACCAACAACCGAGTCCCAGAGAACGGTGCAGTTGCCTTTGGTAGCAGCGTCCAAGTGGCATCTACAGTGAAGTGGACAAGCACAATGGGTGAGTTGGTATGGCTCCATGATGAAAATATAAATCAGCGCTTCAACACAGGACACAGTGGCAAGTTCAGCGTCACGTGTGTGTCTCTTTCTTTCCTGCGTCACTTGAAAAAAAAAAAGAAAATGAACGACCAGCTTACAAAGCAAGAAGGCTTCCACGAATATGTTTTTTTTGGGAGAAAAAAATTCAATGAAGCAGGCCACACGCTAATTTTGTCTGAAGGCTGGAATAAATGACTCAACGCTTTGTCCAAAAATGTACGCTTTCTAAATTAGGCTAATACAAAATTTTCCGTACAGAACAATCGAGGTTTTTCGCTTTAAATTATTCTTATTATCTTTTGTGCTTTCTAGAGTTTCAAAGCAGCCCTAAATATGAACAAAATTGTTCATATTGCGTTTTTTGTAGAGGAACAGCATTTAGTGAGGCGCAATATTTTAAGTGAACTTGTTATCACGAAGTTTTACTGAAGCCAAAATTATTGCATTTGTATATATCGGGAAAGGTTGAGTACAGCTGGCAACAAAGTGGCAAAAAAGTGCCTTTTCGCACACGTTTAAACGTGAGTTTACCAGTGTGGTGGTCTCTTGAAAATATTCTAAATAGCACATTAACTTGCACGTTAACTACACCCAGCGCTTTTGTCCCTCGTTTGTTTGTGTGCCTAAAAGTAAACGTAAATTACCGATTTGCCCAAGTATGCGCTCTTTCATGTTCCTCCTTGCTACGCTTCGCACATGATGCACGTGTCTTTGTCCAAAACACTACCCATGGTCCAAAGCAGTCTCAAAAAGGACAAGCAAACAGAGCGTAGAAGTCCCTGTAACACACGTACGCTTGCACGTCACCTGCGCCAAAACCACAAGCACCGGTCACGTGAGCAAGATCTGACTACATCGCCATTAATTCTCGTGACCACAACGCGCGCCGCCTTTCCAACGAACCTTTGAAACTGAGTTTCCCTTATTAACACTGGCTTCAGTGATATATCTCGTGGCTGAGGTCCTAAATAAAGGGCCTCAGCCATTTTTCACCTCCATTAAAAATACAGCTGCCGCGACCGGGATTTCAGCCCGCGTCATGCGGGTGAGCAACCGAATGCCTTAGCCACTAGACCACCGTGGCTGGTTGGGCTAAAGATGATCTCCTGGACAACACGGGAGATTGATATCAGCAGTGGAACGCTCATCATACAATCTTGGGAAGCTCGAAGACCCATGTTAAAGGGAGAAAGTTGGTGTCCTTCGCCTCCGACAACGAACTCTTCTTGCTAAATGACGGTAGTTCAACGTTTATGCGTGTTTCAAAGTATAGCAACTGCCTTGACCTGGCCTTTGTGTCACGAGGCTACATCAGGCATGCTGAGTGTTTTCCAGACATAGAAACGCATGGAAGTGACCACATTTCTACCCTCGTCAAAATTGAAGGATTGTCCCATGCTAAGATACGCGATAGCAATCGAAGAGTGGACAGGTAGAAATTTCAGTCTCGCATAGAAGAGCAATGTCAAGAAAACAGATCCCTTAACATAGAGAAGATAATCAAAAGCACAATACACGACACTACGTGTACTCTGACGTGCTCTCCCAAAGTAACGGAATTTGACATCGAGTTAGAACAACTTTGAACAATCCGACGGCATGCTGAACGAAAATACCGACCCACGGAGGCACTGGAAGATTTACGGATCGCTCGACGTATACAGAAGAGGATTCAGTGCCGGATAGATAAACTCGAGTCACAACGTTGGACTGCTTTTTGTGAGTCACTTGACTCACGAAAACCTTTATCACAATTGTGGAAGACGGTACGAGGTCTCCGCACAAAACCCACTCAGTGGTCATCCTTAAGGACTCCCGCACTTTCTAAACAGAGACGTGACATTGACCTGGCAGAAGACTTCTGTGCCAGATTATCCGGGCCAATTGTAGTGCCCAATAGCCTATTGCCCTCAACCAATTGTCCACAAACACGGCATTGCCGCATGGATATGCCCATTTTCATCATTGAACTCAGAGCAGCAGTAGCTTTGTGTGGACGCACGTCGGCGCCAGGGCCCGATAAACTTTCTTATGGGGCCCTGTGTCATCTGAGTGAACGTGCGAGAATCCTGCTCCTAGAGTTGCACTACAAATCCTAGGCAAATGGGATGGTCCCCACAAGCTAGAAGACAAGTCGCCTCGTTCCACTTCTGAAGCCATGCAAGTCACCGTTCGAGCTCTCATCCTATCGCCCGATAGCATTGGCCAGTTGTGTAGGCAAAGTTATGGAGAGGATGATCTTGGAATGCCTGGAGTAGTACATGGAGAGCAGCAATATTTACCCAGATGTCATGGCGGTATTTCGGCGTAGTCGATCATCGATTGACAATATAGTCAGCCTGGTCACTTACGTCCAACACGAGAAAGGCCGTGAGCGTCTCTGTGCATCTTTATTCCTATAGACGTCAAAGGGGCGTATGACAACGTTACGCATGAAGCAGTTCTCACCGCTCTCGAAGATGTAGGTGGTCGGATGTATGCGTATGTGTATCGGATGTATGGTCGAATGTATGTGGTCGGATGTAGGTGGTCGGATGTATCGCTGGATGTGTAGCTATTTGTCAATGCGATCATTCTTTGTGAGCACCGAAGATGGTCAAACCTCTCCACATTACAGCCTCCATGGCGACCCCCAGGGTGGCGTACTCAGCTCTGTGCTGTTCAATCTAACGCTGATTGCTCTCACTGAGCATCTGCCAAGCACAGTCCAGCTATCAATGTACGCGGATGATATCTGCGTTTGGGCATGGTCTGTTACAAGCCTGCAGTTGCGAGCGAGAATTCAAAAAGCTGCAACTGAAACATTACGTTACCTCCGAAATCGAGTCTTTGAAATTTCTTCCAACAAATGAGCCCGCGTAGCTTTTACACGCAAGCCACCATGTCAAGGAAACAGATTCCTTATTGCGCAAGCCACCATGTGTGGCTTGCGCAATAAGTACACCATAAGCTCCGATGGTCGAAGTGCACCATACGTTTGATCGCACGAGTTTTCGGGCGTCATAATTGATAGGAATCTATCATGAAGCGATCACGTTTCGTAAATGAAAAAAAAACGGTTAATAGACATCCGTAATATACGGAAGCTCTTTACAGGGAAGACTTGGGGAATGTCACCCAGTGCAATGCTACAGCTGTACATGGTACTTTTTTTTGGTTCCTACAGTACAGCTTACCGGCATTGAGCAATGCAAGCAAAACAATCCTACGAACGTTACAGAGTTTTCAGTCCCAGGCACTCCAGATTTGCCTTTGTCTGCCTCGGAGTGCGTCGACTAAGGCTACTGTAGAAATCACTGGTGACCACCTCATCACGACACATATTGTCGTTGAGACACTCAGGACACATATAAGGCTTATTGCTCGGACACCCTGCCACAACCTAACCTCTTTACCAGCAGACAGACCACGTTCGTCATTTTGCCTAACGGTAACCACATATCGCGACTCTGCCAACATGCTTCACACCCGCCACCAGACCTTCGACTCCTTCTTGGTGCCTAACTTAGGCTAACGTCATGCTAACTATACCTGGTATCCAGAAAAAAAAACAGACATGCCGTCACCTGCTCTTAGGCAGCTTGCTCTGCTCTTATTATACGAGACGTATCAAGGCTTTATACACGTATACACCGACGGCTCTGTTTTACAGAAGAGTTCAATGGCATCATTTGTTTTACCAATAACATACACAACAAGCAAATTCAAGACTTTCCACCTTATGATATCAACGGGAGTGGAGCTCGCAGCTCTTCCTACCGCATTGCGATTCATCAGCGATCAACAACCACAAAAATGGACAATTTTCAGTGACTCAAAGGCAGCACTGCAATCCATTCTATTACCTTTACGCCATGGCCCGTACGAATAACTGGTATTTGAGATTGCAGAAAAGATTCACCGCTTTATTTAGAAACGACATTAAATAGCCTTTCAATGCTTCCAAGTCATTGTTGAATAATTGGCAATGAACCGGCCGATCAGGCTGCCCGTTCTGCCAATACTGAAAGCGATAAATTATCAATTCCGCTCTCCGAAACTGATGCTGCACAGAAACTCTGCATGCCTGCTCGCAAGCGCACCACGTCGCAATGGAATGACTCACATTTCACCCATGCACGATTATGTACCTTAGAACCAACTCTCAGTTTTCAAATTCCTCTGGAACTTCGCCAATGAGATGCTACTATGCTGTGCAGATTATGGTTGGGTATCACATTTACTAATGCGCACACGTTCGGCATGGGAATGGCCGACACTGCTGCATGCGACCATTGCGGCCGTGGTGAAACAACTTGGCATATTCTGTGTGAATGCCCACAATACTGCTCGCAGAGACAGTCACTCTGTAATGCACTAGACGAACTGAACAACCAGACTCTTTCGGAAGAAAGAATCCTGTGGTACCGACAGGGTTTAATGTCGCAGAAGAAGGCTGTGAAGGCGCTCCTGCGCTTCTTGCGTTCAACCGGCCTGTCTTAACAAAATGATCGGAACGCCCATAATGTGTGTGCACGTGATTCTTTTTCTAATTTATTTTATATCTCTCTATCCTCTTTCCTACCCTTATTTCCCGACCCCTGTGCAGCGTAGCAAACCAGTTCTTCTAAGTTAACTCCCCGTCTTTTCCTTTTATTTATTTCTGTCTTCAGGAAAATTACGACTTCAAGATCATATAGGTTCCGACCCACTTTTCTATACACTCCATGAAGAAGATTTCTTTCGGGTTTTCTAGGAGCTGACGAGCGCTGGAAAGAACATGAAATACGCCACGCTGATTCTGACCAAAAATAACGTTTTTGCAAGGCTTGACAAAAAAAAGGAATGAATGAAAGAAAGGAAAAAAGGAAGAAAGAAAGGCAGTAGGTCAGGGCCGCTCATGCCAAGCCTCACTTGCCTCCATTTCCCCGATAAAGAAGGGCACCTGACTTTGTTTTTAAATGCAAAGCATTTCTGTGCGTGCTGCAGACACATCTATCTATCTATCTATCTATCTATCTATCTATCTATCTATCTATCTATCTATCTATCTATCTATCTATCTATCTATCTATCTATCTATCTATCTATCTATCTATCTATCTATCTATCTATCTATTTAGCCACCTACGTCTGGGTGCTCTCATGATTATCCTCTTAACAGCAAAATAAGTGTGTGAGGATAATATAGTTTCATGAAAATGACTTGCTGGTCGGGACATGAGTAATGTCACATTGCCGTCGCCTACGTCGTCAAAGCCTCTCCGTCAGATGTCACGCACACACCCGGAGATGGGTATTTGCCATAGCATCATATATGTATGCGGGTACGTGCCACAGGTGATTGACAGATGATATCAACCCAGAAATGGCTAAAACAGACTTGGGTAATTCTAACGCTTCGTTAAGAAAAAGCTCACATCAGCAGCGTTGACCCGACGAGTGCAAAGAGTTAATGTCAGGGTTCCGACATGAATTGAACCCCAACCTTTCGCGTGGCAATATGTATTCTACTGGAGAGTCACGCCAGGTCTCGGAACCACTTTTCAAATAGACTGTACTCTTCGTGACACGTGTATTGTGCTTGCAGTGCTGGCTGTCCAACTTTATTAAAATTACATATGCTCTCCTATAATAAAGCCGTCACATCTGGTTAACGTCAATTGTCATTAGATGCCTTCTGCTGAAGTTTATCTATGTGGTATGGTCCAGGGCTACGGTCGTCGGCAGCACCAGCACTTCATATCAGCTTACCGCTTCTGTTGCTAACACCCATATTGCTGTTGGAATCGTCACGCAGCTGTGAACAACTAGTTATATAATATATATGCCGCTGTTTAACAGTGCCTGTGCGTGCATTTGCACATATCTTTACCGACACTTCATAATGTTCCGCTGAATAAAAAATTAGCATACAGTCACCTTTCCTCCGCATGATTCGCATAACATCGATTGCCAAGAAAGCCCCGCTGTGGTGGTCTAGTTGCTAAAGCACGCCTGCTGACCTGCAGGTCGCGGGACGGCATCCCGGCTGCGGCGGCTGCATTTTCGATGGAGGAGAAAGTGCTGTGGGCTTGTGTGGTCAGATTTGGGTGCACGTTAAAGAACCCCAGGTGGTCGAAATTTTCGGAGCCCTCCACTACGGCGTCTCTCATATGCTGGTTTTGGGACGTTAAACCCCACAGATTGATTGATTGAGGTACGTGGGATTTGACAATTTGTTTTTTTTGGTTGCATAGTCTTTTTTTTTTCATTGCACTTCACCTGCGGATAGGAACATTTTTTTATCCTTCGTGCGAATGCAACTTATCAGGGTTGATGCTTGTGTTAGTTGGTTCAACATGATTGAGACGACATCATAATAATATAAGCACATGAAAGAGTACGTACCCCAACATCACGCAACCATTAGTCCAGATTCAGTAGGTTTTGAGGGGACTATATGTTAATAAAATTGACTGTCGAGAATTCGTTGGCTGCGTTAATTCTAGACAATGCCTCATTTAGCTATTCACTGTGTTGTGGGAGAGCTGTCCCAGGAGGTAATTAACCTCATTAAGAAAAATCAAAGCATAAAAGCCTGAAAAAGAACAGACAAAATAGAACTGCTAGATCTTTAGAAGCTAAATATTAATCGTAATGTAACTGATGAAAGAAGTTATGACATGAAGAGAATGAAACACGCTCTAAAGAACGGAGGAAGCGTCCAAGCAGTGAAAAGGAAACTTGCAGCAATATTTTTTTGCAAACTAGTTGGTTCATTCTTGAAAAATTGAATTGCTGCACAAACTTGAAATAAAACAAGGAAGACAGGAAAGAGCGCAGTACTGCCCTCTTTCCTGTCTCCCTTGTTTTCCTTCACGTTTCTGCAGAAATTCAATTTTTCAAGGAAACTTGTGATAGACAAAACTCAGATGTATGCACTAAGGGAAAAACGTAGGCAAAGCAACTACGAATTTGGATACGATAGTTAAAATGGCGGAGGAGATTTATAGAGAGATCTGTACTGCAGCCGGGACAACCACGACCTCTGTATAGGAAATATGAGTAACCAAGATGACATTGAACGAGTAATGACAAAGGTCAGAAAAGCCTTGGAGAGAATGAAAAGAGGCAAAGCTGCTGGTGATGATCAGGTGACATCATATCTGCTGAAAGACGGAGGACAGAATGTGCTAGAAAAACTAGCCACCCTGTCTACGAAGTGTTTCCTGACGGGCAGGGTACCAGAATCTTGGAAGAATGCTAACATCATCATAATACATAAGAAAGGAGATGAGAAAAACTTTAAGAGTTACTGGCTGATCAGCTTGCTCTCTGTCGTATACAAGCTATTTACAAACGTAATTGCTTACATAATTAAGGCATCATTAGAATTCAATAAACCAAAGGAACAAGCAATATTTAGAACAGGCTATTCAATAATTGACCTCATTCATGCTATCAATCAGGTAATAAATAAAGGCTCATAATACAGCCAACCACTACTCATAGCCTTCAGAGATTACGAAAAGGCATTTGATTTAGTGAAATATCAGCAGGCATGCACACACTGTGGAATCATGGTGTCGACAAAGTATATATAAACATCCAACACTACAGAAGATCAACTGCCACCACAGTGCTCCATAAAAAAGCAACAGAATAACAATCAATAAGGGAGTAAGACAAGGGAATACAACCTCCCCATTGATATTTACCACGTGCTTACACAAGGTTTTCAGAGGCCTAAATTGGGAAACGTTAGGAATAAGAGTTAATGGAGAGTACCTTAGCAACCTGCGCTTCGCTGATGACATTGCATTGCTGAGTAACTCCGAGGATGAATTGCAACTCAGGCTTACTGAATTAGACAAGGAGAGCACAAAGGTAGGTCTTAAAATTATTCTGCAGAAAACGAAAGTAATGAGCAACAACCTCGGAAGAGAGCAGCACTTCAAGATAGGTAATAGTGCACTTCAAGTTGTAAAATATTATGTCTACTTATGGCAGGTAATAACCACGGAGCCGAACCACGAGATTGAAGAAACATGAAGAATTAGAATGGGGTGGAGCACATTTGGCAAGCTCTCTCAAATCATGACGGGTAGATTGCCACTATCCCTCAAGAGCAAGGTGTATAACAGCTGCATCTTGCCGGTACTTAGCTATGGAGCAGAAACCAGGAGACCTGCAAAGAGTGTTCAGCTCGAATTGAGGACGACGCAGCGAGCAATGGAAGAGAAAATGGTAGGTGTAACCTTTAGATACAAGAAGAGAGCAGAGTGGATTAGGGAACGAACGGAGGTTAGGGATATCATAGTTGAAATCAAGAAAAGGCAATGGTCATAGGCTGGGCATGTAGCGCGTAGACAGGATAACCGCTGGTAATTAAGGATAACTCACTGGATTTCCTTAGAAGGCAAGCGGGTTAGGGGGAGACAAAGTTAGGTGGGCATAGCAGCTTAGGATGTTTGTGGGTATAAAGTGACAGCAGCAACCACAGGACTAAGTTGACTGGCGGAACATGGGAGATGCCTTTGTCCTGCAGTGGACGTAGTCAGGCTGATGATTATGATGATGAATATGTGTTTTGACGAGCTACGCAGCCCAGAAGGCTGACGAGCCTTCTGCAACAACGAACTCGATGGGTAATTATGAATGTTGGACGCTGCGCTTACTAAATCAACGCATTTGCCTGTACAGAAAGCTTTAGTGCTATGCTATACCCTGCCTGCGCCGGCCCGCCTCCCTGAGTAGGCCACTTGATATCTGTTTGCACCCCTGAACTCTCTCACTTGCACCTTAGAGGTCAGAGTTTCACATGGCATTTGGAACGATAAGTCGTTTGCCTTTTTACTCTTTACCCCAGGTCAGCGCAACAAACTGGCCCTGCTTCTTGATAACCTCAATGATTTTAATTGCGTCTCTCTGTGTCTCTCTGTAGAGTTTAATGAAGTTTGCCTTATGACGTTCAACAACCTTTTTTTGTAATGTCCAACGATCTTTGTCGAGTCGTGCTTCTATTTCCCAATGCTGTGATTGGACAGTCGTGTGCGTTGTTATTGCTGTTGGACGGTGACGTTGAGAGGAAAAGTTCTCTCCGTTGACAACCTCATGACGCGCTCAGGTGAGTTTTAATGAAAATCCTTTACTTAAATGAGGGGTCTATACAAACAGAATCAAATCAAAATATTGTAGTTTAAACCATGCAAGAGCTCGAGCAAACGAGAGATGGTATTTGAGGCAACATGAAAAATAATTAAGCACTACTTCAACTCAAAGAGATTTTTATTAAGCGCCAGCGTATATGGGTGAGCTGCGTGTAACGGTGAATAGGAATTAAAAAAAATCTGAGAGTGTATGTGCGTGTTTGACTACAAATGCCACCAAAACACGATAGTCTTCTGTTTGTAGAGGGATAATAACGCGTGTTTTAGATGTTCCGCGGGAGAAGATTGCTCAATGGAATCCTGATGGTGCTGCGTTAGACATCAGCGCCATCTGCCAGTAATCTTAAAAAACGAAAGCACCTGTAGAACGCAATGTCACGAGAAGGTGGCAGAACCATTTCTTCTTATCAGAGCGTAGGAAACCTCAACTTTTTTATGTATAGCGTCGCATTGCCAGCGCAGCGTAATATACAGGACGGTAATTATATTTATGTATCTATGCGTTCTTTAGTATAAAAACACACCACGATATATGGACGCGTTGGTATTGTCCCTAAATATGCGTAATATTTGCTTTTTGACCTACAATATGCACAAGTATGAACACAGAAACCAGGTCAAGATTGGTGGGCGTTGAGGAAGTGGTTAAACTTTAGCATAATAACTGCTTCCTATTGGTTGAGAGACAGATAAACAGAAAGAGGGACAGGCAGACAAAAATTGTCTGCGTTGAAGTGTCACAAGAAAGACTGCCATCTTTAAAAATGAAACCCTGCCGACGTCATACGGACTATCAGCCGTGCTTCAAAGAGAGGATGATTTGTGTTTCAGCGGACGATGTTCGCAACACGCTCAAAGCTGAGCTTCGAAAGAGAGCGAAGTGGGGCAATGATAGGTCGGAAATTGATCAGCGCCGATCAGCGCGTCGCCTTCTCAGGAATGATGCCAGGCACGCTCGAGCGCCAATCCGTAGTCGTCTCGGCGGACAAAGCTCGGATGAGCCGGCGGCGCGGCGAGGACGATGGCTGGAGGGAAAACGCCGCTGCCGTCGACACGGTCGCTATAGCGTGGAATGATGGCGCCAAGAAGCACACGCCGAACGATCCGAGTTCGTCAGCGTGGCCGAGCAGCACTCGCGCGCGCTGAAGTTCCCGCGTGCCGAAGCAGCACGCCCATTTGGCTAATTGAATCGAGAAAGCATTCGGCCGCTGCTACTGAGCTCAGAGAGGCTTCGGCGGTCAATGCACGTACACACATTGAAAATGGCGCTTTAACAGCTTAGCCCGTGTGTGAGCTGGAACAAAAATAATGTGAAAAAAAACATGCCCCCCCCCCCCCGAATAAGATGGGCGATAAAAACCAGTACGGCAAATATAGCATTAGCAGCGAGTCACAAAAAATAAAAGTAAATAAATACACTGCGGCTAGTTCGACGTGCGACCGCGTGCGAAATACAGAGCAGTGAAGAGCTTAACCCAGAAGCGCGCCATATCGGCCGCTCCTAATTAAATTTTCTGAGAATGGCCGCCGCAACGATGCGATCGAAGAGAACCAGTGAATTCTTGGACGCTTTGTTTGGGCTTCTATCGCACAACGACGACAGGAAGACCACGAAGAGCTTTTGTTACAATCACTTTCGTTGCTTTCTTTGTCGATTTCTTTTTTTCTTCAGTCATCAATAGCCTCGCCAATGTTATAAGGTATAAAGGGCGTGTATCATCGAGGCAGCAGGTTTCTCATTCATAAGTGTGTACCACGTCTCTCCCTTTCTTCATTATATCATGCTGGCCATTGAAACGTCTGCGGAACATAAATTAGGCCCCTAGGTTTTGCGTTCATCTTTCGTCAAGGCCGATAGTCACTCTGTTTATATTTCATTTCGTTATCGCGCTGATAGTGGCGTCGCGATTTACAAACCCCTGGATCCCTGTGGCGGTGCGCGCAGCGTTCGCCCTATACGCTAAGGCGCAAATCTCGTTAGCCGGAGTCTGATAATTTTCGCCCTTGCCAATCTTCTCATCCGGCCATTACATGTATTGTGCCGATGGGCTCACTGACGGACGGAAGTATTTCGCAAAACGTTTCGCTTCTTTCTGCGTGTTTTTTTTCTCTCGCAATGTATGTTGTTGCTTTCATCAAATTTGGTATTCATCTTTTTTCGTATACACTCATCGCAGGATCTGAGCTTTGTTTTTTTTTTCCTTCTAGATGAACTCTCAACACGATAGCAAAAAAAAATCCGCTTGAGTTGCGTAAGCTAACAACCCTTCGGGACCAGCAAAGTAAAAAAAAATAATCAGAAAGCGCAGTGAAAACACATGGTTAACTTGAGACGCCAGGCTTTTTCTATACATATTTTTGGTCTGGTTCAAGCAGCTTAGTTACACAAAGCCGACGGGAACCAATTAACGCTGCTGGGTGCAGTCTTAACATTGTGTTATTGTGTGAGTACTGACTCTGATGCTATTATAGATAATGCGTACTTCAAAAAAAAAACAAAGTTGTATTCCGTCGCGCATGTACACGATGGCGATGCCTCTGTGCTAGAAGTGCGCCTTCAGTGAGATAACATCAAGGCTGTTAATTAAATGTGGCCTCGCAACTGTTCAGTCCAAAACAGTCCCAAATTCCTGACACACACGCACACAAATGCCTACCGCAAACGCAGCTGCGGCGTGTAACGTATGTAACACTCTCATCTTATTAGTAAATATGAACGCCCCACTTTTTTTTTATCTCGTAACGAGAGAGTCACAAGAAGAGCTAATAGCCTTTCCATTATCTGAATTATTTTTTCAATTCTGATGGTATAAGCAGTTCTTCTGTGACAATAGTACACAAACAAGGAATAATCTAAAGGGAAGATTTCTATCTCTTTCTCCCGAACGGATTTTAAGTTTGATACAGTCTTCCCTTTTTCTCGCATACAGAAAGCGAGAGAGTGAGAGAGAGTGTGAAAGCATGGAAAGGCATAGAAGTAAAGCAGAAGTGAAACTTATCGTTTGCAACCCTAAACTTGGGAGACAAGGCGATAAGCCTAGTAATAGTTACACCGACATTAGTCAGACGTGCGAAAACATCGGTAGAAAATGGGCAGCGACTATAATCGTTCACGTAGGAACCTGGTAGTGGCAGTGGCACATGGTGTATTTTTAGGATTAAAAGAAGCCTGAACTACATTTCCAAGTAATCATTAAATGACCTCAGCGTTCGGTATTAGTGCATAAAGAATCTATCGCCCCAAAGATTCCTTGTGTACGTCAAGAACGAGTGTAATAGGCCGGATTTGTTGCGTGGTTCAGGTGGTTTTTCTCTCCTCGCTCATTCGGACGAGCACACTGACAGCTGCACAGCGAAGGATGGCACGGAGGAAAAAAGTTACGTCAGCACACGTCATCACCTTGAGCGCGCGTGATGAAACGGGATCGGTCTGTTGCGTTCTGATTACTAGCGCAGAAGCGTGACTACTGTGTAATGCTGGCAGAATTGATTGATATGTGGGGTTTAACGTCCCAAAACCACCATATGAATGTGAGAAATGCCGTAGTGTAGGGCTCCGGAAATTTCGACCACCTGGGGTTCTTTAACGTGCACCCAAATGTGAGCACACGGGCCTACAGCGTTCTCGCCTCCATCGAAAATGCAGCCGCCGCAGCCGGGATTCGATCCCGCGACCTGCGGGTCAGCAGCCGAGTACCTTAGCCACTAGACCACCGTGGCGGGGCGCTGCTGGAAGACTATGGAGCACGGCGTCATCACGTGTGGGCACCTCGTGGCAAGAAGCGACGTCAAACAACCGATGTCAAACAACCGGCGCTGGCACCTCGGAAGAGCGTGAGCACAGGCCTCTGTATGAAAATAGTGAGCCTGACAAAGTAGAAACCTTACGCTCCACTTCTAAACTCTAATAATAGTATTTTCTGGGGTTTAATGTCCCTAGACCACCATATGAATGTGAGAAATGCCGTAGTGTAGGGCTCCGGAAATTTCGACCACCTGGGGTTCTTTAACGTGCACCCAAATGTGAGCACACGGGCCTACAGCGTTCTCGCCTCCATCGAAAATGCAGCCGCCGCAGCCGGGATTCGATCCCGCGACCTGCGGGTCAGCAGCCGAGTACCTTAGCCACTAGACCACCGTGGCGGGGCGCTGCTGGAAGACTATGGAGCACGGCGTCATCACGTGTGGGCACCTCGTGGCAAGAAGCGACGTCAAACAACCGATGTCAAACAACCGGCGCTGGCACCTCGGAAGAGCGTGAGCACAGGCCTCTGTATGAAAATAGTGAGCCTGACAAAGTAGAAACCTTACGCTCCACTTCTAAACTCTAATAATAGTATTTTCTGGGGTTTAATGTCCCTAGACCACCATATGAATGTGAGAAATGCCGTAGTGTAGGGCTCCGGAAATTTCGACCACCTGGGGTTCTTTAACGTGCACCCAAATGTGAGCACACGGGCCTACAGCGTTCTCGCCTCCATCGAAAATGCAGCCGCCGCAGCCGGGATTCGATCCCGCGACCTGCGGGTCAGCAGCCGAGTACCTTAGCCACTAGACCACCGTGGCGGGGCGCTGCTGGAAGACTATGGAGCACGGCGTCATCACGTGTGGGCACCTCGTGGCAAGAAGCGACGTCAAACAACCGATGTCAAACAACCGGCGCTGGCAACTCGGAAGAGCGTGAGCACAGGTCTCTGTATGAAAATAGTGAGCCTGACAAAGTAGAAACCTTACGCTCCACTTCTAAACTCTAATAATAGTATTTTCTGGGGTTTAATGTCCCTAGACCACCATATGAATGTGAGAAATGCCGTAGTGTAGGGCTCCGGAAATTTCGACCACCTGGGGTTCTTCAACGTGCACCCAAATGTGAGCACACGGGCCTACAGCGTTCTCGCCTCCATCGAAAATGCAGCCGCCGCAGCCGGGATTCGATCCCGCGACCTGCGGGTCAGCAGCCGAGTACCTTAGCCACTAGACCACCGTGGCGGGGCGCTGCTGGAAGACTATGGAGCACGGCGTCATCACGTGTGGGCACCTCGTGGCAAGAAGCGACGTCAAACAACCGATGTCAAACAACCGGCGCTGGCACCTCGGAAGAGCGTGAGCACAGGCCTCTGTATGAAAATAGTGAGCCTGACAAAGTAGAAACCTTACGCTCCACTTCTAAACTCTAATAATAGTATTTTCTGGGGTTTAATGTCCCTAGACCACCATATGAATGTGAGAAATGCCGTAGTGTAGGGCTCCGGAAATTTCGACCACCTGGGGTTCTTTAACGTGCACCCAAATGTGAGCACACGGGCCTACAGCGTTCTCGCCTCCATCGAAAATGCAGCCGCCGCAGCCGGGATTCGATCCCGCGACCTGCGGGTCAGCAGCCGAGTACCTTAGCCACTAGACCACCGTGGCGGGGCGCTGCTGGAAGACTATGGAGCACGGCGTCATCACGTGTGGGCACCTCGTGGCAAGAAGCGACGTCAAACAACCGATGTCAAACAACCGGCGCTGGCACCTCGGAAGAGCGTGAGCACAGGCCTCTGTATGAAAATAGTGAGCCTGACAAAGTAGAAACCTTACGCTCCACTTCTAAACTCTAATAATAGTATTTTCTGGGGTTTAATGTCCCTAGACCACCATATGAATGTGAGAAATGCCGTAGTGTAGGGCTCCGGAAATTTCGACCACCTGGGGTTCTTTAACGTGCACCCAAATGTGAGCACACGGGCCTACAGCGTTCTCGCCTCCATCGAAAATGCAGCCGCCGCAGCCGGGATTCGATCCCGCGACCTGCGGGTCAGCAGCCGAGTACCTTAGCCACTAGACCACCGTGGCGGGGCGCTGCTGGAAGACTATGGAGCACGGCGTCATCACGTGTGGGCACCTCGTGGCAAGAAGCGACGTCAAACAACCGATGTCAAACAACCGGCGCTGGCACCTCGGAAGAGCGTGAGCACAGGCCTCTGTATGAAAATAGTGAGCCTGACAAAGTAGAAACCTTACGCTCCACTTCTAAACTCTAATAATAGTATTTTCTGGGGTTTAATGTCCCTAGACCACCATATGAATGTGAGAATTGCCGTAGTGTAGGGCTCCGGAAATTTCGACCACCTGGGGTTCTTTAACGTGCACCCAAATGTGAGCACACGGGCCTACAGCGTTCTCGCCTCCATCGAAAATGCAGCCGCCGCAGCCGGGATTCGATCCCGCGACCTGCGGGTCAGCAGCCGAGTACCTTAGCCACTAGACCACCGTGGCGGGGCGCTGCTGGAAGACTATGGAGCACGGCGTCATCACGTGTGGGCACCTCGTGGCAAGAAGCGACGTCAAACAACCGATGTCAAACAACCGGCGCTGGCACCTCGGAAGAGCGTGAGCACAGGCCTCTGTATGAAAATAGTGAGCCTGACAAAGTAGAAACCTTACGCTCCACTTCTAAACTCTAATAATAGTATTTTCTGGGGTTTATTGTCCCTAGACCACCATATGAATGTGAGAAATGCCGTAGTGTAGGGCTCCGGAAATTTCGACCACCTGGGGTTCTTTAACGTGCACCCAAATGTGAGCACACGGGCCTACAGCGTTCTCGCCTCCATCGAAAATGCAGCCGCCGCAGCCGGGATTCGATCCCGCGACCTGCGGGTCAGCAGCCGAGTACCTTAGCCACTAGACCACCGTGGCGGGGCACTGCTGGAAGACTATGGAGCACCGGCGTCATCACGTGTGGGCACCTCGTGGCAAGAAGCTGACGTCAAACAACCGATGTCAAACAACCGGCGCTGGCAACTCGGAAGAGCGTGAGCACAGGTCTCTGTATGAAAATAGTGAGCCTGACAAAGTAGAAACCTTACGCTCCACTTCTAAACTCTAATAATAGTATTTTCTGGGGTTTAATGTCCCTAGACCACCATATGAATGTGAGAAATGCCGTAGTGTAGGGCTCCGGAAATTTCGACCACCTGGGGTTCTTTAACGTGCACCCAAATGTGAGCACACGGGCCTACAGCGTTCTCGCCTCCATCGAAAATGCAGCCGCCGCAGCCGGGATTCGATCCCGCGACCTGCGGGTCAGCAGCCGAGTACCTTAGCCACTAGACCACCGTGGCGGGGCGCTGCTGGAAGACTATGGAGCACGGCGTCATCACGTGTGGGCACCTCGTGGCAAGAAGCGACGTCAAACAACCGATGTCAAACAACCGGCGCTGGCACCTCGGAAGAGCGTGAGCACAGGCCTCTGTATGAAAATAGTGAGCCTGACAAAGTAGAAACCTTACGCTCCACTTCTAAACTCTAATAATAGTATTTTCTGGGGTTTAATGTCCCTAGACCACCATATGAATGTGAGAAATGCCGTAGTGTAGGGCTCCGGAAATTTCGACCACCTGGGGTTCTTTAACGTGCACCCAAATGTGAGCACACGGGCCTACAGCGTTCTCGCCTCCATCGAAAATGCAGCCGCCGCAGCCGGGATTCGATCCCGCGACCTGCGGGTCAGCAGCCGAGTACCTTAGCCACTAGACCACCGTGGCGGGGCGCTGCTGGAAGACTATGGAGCACGGCGTCATCACGTGTGGGCACCTCGTGGCAAGAAGCGACGTCAAACAACCGATGTCAAACAACCGGCGCTGGCACCTCGGAAGAGCGTGAGCACAGGCCTCTGTATGAAAATAGTGAGCCTGACAAAGTAGAAACCTTACGCTCCACTTCTAAACTCTAATAATAGTATTTTCTGGGGTTTAATGTCCCTAGACCACCATATGAATGTGAGAAATGCCGTAGTGTAGGGCTCCGGAAATTTCGACCACCTGGGGTTCTTTAACGTGCACCCAAATGTGAGCACACGGGCCTACAGCGTTCTCGCCTCCATCGAAAATGCAGCCGCCGCAGCCGGGATTCGATCCCGCGACCTGCGGGTCAGCAGCCGAGTACCTTAGCCACTAGACCACCGTGGCGGGGCGCTGCTGGAAGAGTATGGAGCACGGCGTCATCACGTGTGGGCACCTCGTGGCAAGAAGCGACGTCAAACAACCGATGTCAAACAACCGGCGCTGGCACCTCGGAAGAGCGTGAGCACAGGCCTCTGTATGAAAATAGTGAGCCTGACAAAGTAGAAACCTTACGCTCCACTTCTAAACTCTAATAATAGTATTTTCTGGGGTTTAATGTCCCTAGACCACCATATGAATGTGAGAAATGCCGTAGTGTAGGGCTCCGGAAATTTCGACCACCTGGGGTTCTTTAACGTGCACCCAAATGTGAGCACACGGGCCTACAGCGTTCTCGCCTCCATCGAAAATGCAGCCGCCGCAGCCGGGATTCGATCCCGCGACCTGCGGGTCAGCAGCCGAGTACCTTAGCCACTAGACCACCGTGGCGGGGCGCTGCTGGAAGACTATGGAGCACGGCGTCATCACGTGTGGGCACCTCGTGGCAAGAAGCGACGTCAAACAACCGATGTCAAACAACCGGCGCTGGCACCTCGGAAGAGCGTGAGCACAGGCCACTGTATGAAAATAGTGAGCCTGACAAAGTAGAAACCTTACGCTCCACTTCTAAACTCTAATAATAGTATTTTCTGGGGTTTAATGTCCCTAGACCACCATATGAATGTGAGAAATGCCGTAGTGTAGGGCTCCGGAAATTTCGACCACCTGGGGTTCTTTAACGTGCACCCAAATGTGAGCACACGGGCCTACAGCGTTCTCGCCTCCATCGAAAATGCAGCCGCCGCAGCCGGGATTCGATCCCGCGACCTGCGGGTCAGCAGCCGAGTACCTTAGCCACTAGACCACCGTGGCGGGGCGCTGCTGGAAGACTATGGAGCACGGCGTCATCACGTGTGGGCACCTCGTGGCAAGAAGCGACGTCAAACAACCGATGTCAAACAACCGGCGCTGGCAACTCGGAAGAGCGTGAGCACAGGCCTCTGTATGAAAATAGTGAGCCTGACAAAGTAGAAACCTTACGCTCCACTTCTAAACTCTAATAATAGTATTTTCTGGGGTTTAATGTCCCTAGACCACCATATGAATGTGAGAAATGCCGTAGTGTAGGGCTCCGGAAATTTCGACCACCTGGGGTTCTTTAACGTGCACCCAAATGTGAGCACACGGGCCTACAGTGTTCTCGCCTCCATCGAAAATGCAGCCGCCGCAGCCGGGATTCGATCCCGCGACCTGCGGGTCAGCAGCCGAGTACCTTAGCCACTAGACCACCGTGGCGGGGCGCTGCTGGAAGACTATGGAGCACGGCGTCATCACGTGTGGGCACCTCGTGGCAAGAAGCGACGTCAAACAACCGATGTCAAACAACCGGCGCTGGCACCTCGGAAGAGCGTGAGCACAGGCCTCTGTATGAAAATAGTGAGCCTGACAAAGTAGAAACCTTACGCTCCACTTCTAAACTCTAATAATAGTATTTTCTGGGGTTTAATGTCCCTAGACCACCATATGAATGTGAGAAATGCCGTAGTGTAGGGCTCCAGGAAATTTCGACCACCTGGGGTTCTTTAACGTGCACCCAAATGTGAGCACACGGGCCTACAGCGTTCTCGCCTCCATCGAAAATGCAGCCGCCGCAGCCGGGATTCGATCCCGCGACCTGCGGGTCAGCAGCCGAGTACCTTAGCCACTAGACCACCGTGGCGGGGCGCTGCTGGAAGACTATGGAGCACGGCGTCATCACGTGTGGGCACCTCGTGGCAAGAAGCGACGTCAAACAACCGATGTCAAACAACCGGCGCTGGCACCTCGGAAGAGCGTGAGCACAGGCCTCTGTATGAAAATAGTGAGCCTGACAAAGTAGAAACCTTACGCTCCACTTCTAAACTCTAATAATAGTATTTTCTGGGGTTTAATGTCCCTAGACCACCATATGAATGTGAGAAATGCCGTAGTGTAGGGCTCCGGAAATTTCGACCACCTGGGGTTCTTTAACGTGCACCCAAATGTGAGCACACGGGCCTACAGCGTTCTCGCCTCCATCGAAAATGCAGCCGCCGCAGCCGGGATTCGATCCCGCGACCTGCGGGTCAGCAGCCGAGTACGTTAGCCACTAGACCACCGTGGCGGGGCGCTGCTGGAAGAGTATGGAGCACGGCGTCATCACGTGTGGGCACCTCGTGGCAAGAAGCGACGTCAAACAACCGATGTCAAACAACCGGCGCTGGCACCTCGGAAGAGCGTGAGCACAGGCCTCTGTATGAAAATAGTGAGCCTGACAAAGTAGAAACCTTACGCTCCACTTCTAAACTCTAATAATAGTATTTTCTGGGGTTTAATGTCCCTAGACCACCATATGAATGTGAGAAATGCCGTAGTGTAGGGCTCCGGAAATTTCGACCACCTGGGGTTCTTTAACGTGCACCCAAATGTGAGCACACGGGCCTACAGCGTTCTCGCCTCCATCGAAAATGCAGCCGCCGCTGCCGGGATTCGATCCCGCGACCTGCGGGTCAGCAGACGAGTACCTTAGCCACTAGACCACCGTGGCGGGGCGCTGCTGGAAGACTATGGAGCACGGCGTCATCACGTGTGGACACCTCGTGGCAAGAAGCGACGTCAAACAACCGATGTCAAACAACCGGCGCTGGCAACTCGGAAGAGCGTGAGCACAGGTCTCTGTATGAAAATAGTGAGCCTGACAAAGTAGAAACCTTACGCTCCACTTCTAAACTCTAATAATAGTATTTTCTGGGGTTTAATGTCCCTAGACCACCATATGAATGTGAGAAATGCCGTAGTGTAGGGCTCCGGAAATTTCGACCACCTGGGGTTCTTTAACGTGCACCCAAATGTGAGCACACGGGCCTACAGCGTTCTCGCCTCCATCGAAAATGCAGCCGCCGCAGCCGGGATTCGATCCCGCGACCTGCGGGTCAGCAGCCGAGTACCTTAGCCACTAGACCACCGTGGCGGGGCGCTGCTGGAAGACTATGGAGCACGGCGTCATCACGTGTGGGCACCTCGTGGCAAGAAGCGACGTCAAACAGCCGATGTCAAACAACCGGCGCTGGCACCTCGGAAGAGCGTGAGCACAGGCCTCTGTATGAAAATAGTGAGCCTGACAAAGTAGAAACCTTACGCTCCACTTCTAAACTCTAATAATAGTATTTTCTGGGGTTTAATGTCCCTAGACCACCATATGAATGTGAGAAATGCCGTAGTGTAGGGCTCCGGAAATTTCGACCACCTGGGGTTCTTTAACGTGCACCCAAATGTGAGCACACGGGCCTACAGCGTTCTCGCCTCCATCGAAAATGCAGCCGCCGCAGCCGGGATTTGATCCCGCGACCTGCGGGTCAGCAGCCGAGTACCTTAGCCACTAGACCACCGTGGCGGGGCGCTGCTGGAAGACTATGGAGCACGGCGTCATCACGTGTGGGCACCTCGTGGCAAGAAGCGACGTCAAACAACCGATGTCAAACAACCGGCGCTGGCACCTCGGAAGAGCGTGAGCACAGGCCTCTGTATGAAAATAGTGAGCCTGACAAAGTAGAAACCTTACGCTCCACTTCTAAACTCTAATAATAGTATTTTCTGGGGTTTAATGTCCCTAGACCACCATATGAATGTGAGAAATGCCGTAGTGTAGGGCTCCGGAAATTTCGACCACCTGGGGTTCTTTAACGTGCACCCAAATGTGAGCACACGGGCCTACAGCGTTCTCGCCTCCATCGAAAATGCAGCCGCCGCAGCCGGGATTTGATCCCGCGACCTGCGGGTCAGCAGCCGAGTACCTTAGCCACTAGACCACCGTGGCGGGGCGCTGCTGGAAGACTATGGAGCACGGCGTCATCACGTGTGGGCACCTCGTGGCAAGAAGCGACGTCAAACAACCGATGTCAAACAACCGGCGCTGGCACCTCGGAAGAGCGTGAGCACAGGCCTCTGTATGAAAATAGTGAGCCTGACAAAGTAGAAACCTTACGCTCCACTTCTAAACTCTAATAATAGTATTTTCTGGGGTTTAATGTCCCTAGACCACCATATGAATGTGAGAAATGCCGTAGTGTAGGGCTCCGGAAATTTCGACCACCTGGGGTTCTTTAACGTGCACCCAAATGTGAGCACACGGGCCTACAGCGTTCTCGCCTCCATCGAAAATGCAGCCGCCGCAGCCGGGATTCGATCCCGCGACCTGCGGGTCAGCAGCCGAGTACCTTAGCCACTAGACCACCGTGGCGGGGCGCTGCTGGAAGACTATGGAGCACGGCGTCATCACGTGTGGGCACCTCGTGGCAAGAAGCGTCGTCAAACAACCGATGTCAAACAACCGGCGCTGGCACTTCGGAAGAGCGTGAGCACAGGCCTCTGTATGAAAATAGTGAGCCTGACAAAGTAGAAACCTTACGCTCCACTTCTAAACTCTAATAATAGTATTTTCTGGGGTTTAATGTCCCTAGACCACCATATGATTGTGAGAGACGCCGTAGTAGAAGGCTCCGGAAATCGAGATCAGCTGGGGTTTTTAACGTGCACCTAAATAAAACAACACCCGGCTCAAACGTTCTCGCCCGCATTGAAAATGTGGACGCTGCAGCCGCGATTTCATCCCGCGACCTTCGGTTTAGCATTCGAGTTCCAAACCACTACACCACCGCGATGGGGCGCTTTCAAACTCTTCTCGCCATACACGACTGAAATATTTAGCTCAGCTGTTCATAGCAGTGTCTGCTTTCGGCAGGGTGTGTTGTTTCAATAAGCCCGAGCCCTGTGACATTGCCCAAAGCGGATTGGAGGGACTGCGTAAAAAGCAGGACTTTCTCATCCAGGTGGAGCAACTATCCCAGCTGCTCACAAGAACAACATATCCACGGATCTTCACGTTGTGAATGATGATGATTTGTGGGGTTTATCGGTCCAAATCATTATATGATTATCCGCTAAGTGAATGATGATAAGTGGGCAATGCTAGCTCTTAACGTCTATGATTTCTGCGTTGAGGCCACCGACTAGTATAAAGGGTTTGTGCTTGCAGGTGTTTTATATTGTTTCTATAAATATGATTGATATTAGCTATTGTTAAACCTTTTTTCTGTCTCACATCCACGAATATTCCCGTGATGGACGCAGATGACCACAAAGCTAGGCCCAAAAAAGTTCGCCTCTGACACTCTGCTCTTTGAAAGGACTCATTCATTGGTTTTTTGTTATATTATGAGTTAATTGACATTATCTTAGTAAAGTTGTGCTCCTAGGGGATGTGTACCCAAAGTAAGTCTTGAAGCATAACTATCTATTTCGTACCAATTTTGGAAGCTTTTCCTTGAATATTAGAAAAACCGGAAGTAAGTGCTTGACCGGAAGTGCTGGGAAAAGAAACAACAGTGCCACTCGGTACTCGTGCCATTAAAAAGAAATGCCAACATGTTACACTGCGTGCAACATTTGATGGCAAAGGCCTGCCACAGAGTTGGCGATGCATTAGGTCGTACGATCAGAGAACCTGACTTCCTGCAAGACACAATGAGCTGCTGTGTGAGAGCACGCAATAAGTCGCTTCGACGGTTTTAGTCAATTTCAATGTTTCTTCCACTTCCACTTAGGTTCCTTGCACCTTTCGTGGTGTTCTTCTGCCGCCGGGTTCAGCCTATTCTTCACCGATTGAGGATGGCAGACGATGACATCCCAAAATTTTTCATTCGTGACGCCACGATGACGTCTTGCTGTGACGCCACCACTCGCTCGGAGAAGTTCGTGTGTGATAGTGGTACAGGCTCTTGCCAGAACTGCGCGACACTTCGCGACACTTTGAGAGGCTCGTAAGTTATAGCCAAGTCTCCCCAATGGGAGCGCCTTCGTAGCAACTTGACGAACAGCAGAGAAAACTTGCCGAAGATCACGAAGCACGACCTGGATACTGGTTTACAATGACCTACATTAATAAACTAGGTTGGAAGATATCGCAAATTATGGCAATTTTCTGTAGAACGCTTTGATTTCTCATATTCAAAGAAAGGTTTTGACAAATACCGCGAAAAAATCAGTGATTTGATCAATATACAATCGAGATGATTTAACATTTTAAAAATACTCTTTAATTATCAACTGCAGGGACGTAGTTTCCGTTCTTTCATTATTGTTTGCTAGATCCAATCTTGCCTCTCTATTTTATCTGTTTATGGTTAACTTGCGTGTTTATTTCTCGGTGTATTGTTTAGCTTGTTTATGCGTAATTTTCATTCCTTCTTATACTTACCTATCGTTCTTTTTTACACTGATCTCAGTCAAAAAAAATTGCCCGCAGCTTCCCTCGGGGGAACACTGAGGAGGATGCGGAGCATATAATTGGTTAACGGGGTGTTAAAGTGCGACTTACTTGGGTCGATGGCTAAATTGGTTAACGTGGTTGTGAAATGGGGTGTTAAATTGCGACTTACTTGGGTCGATGGCTGAATTGGTTAACGTGGTTGTAGGAGGGGGTGTTAAATGAGTGAACACGTACACACGTATGCGAAAGGGCGGCGCTGGTCGAAGGGACGTCGATCATTGTGTTTTTGGATTCGTTGGAATTCATTTCACTGCGACCTTGGACGTCGACGCGCCGTACAAACCAACCGACGAGCGGCAACTGAGCGAGCGAGCGCCGACCTTGAGTATATATACAGCGCGACGGCGCATGCACTATCAGCTGTCGAATGTTCGAGAAGGGGGAGAAGCGCGACGGCGCATGCGCGCGCGTCAGCTGCCGATGTCCTCGAAGCGCTTCGGCGCATGCGCGCGCGTCAGCTGCCGATGTTCTCGAAGCGTGACAGCGCATGCGCGCTACATTATACAGCTAGCGAATGTTCGTGAAGAGGAGAAGCGCACGCGGTGTGTAGAGGAGGAAGGGTGCACAGATGGTGGAGGAGTGAAGCGCGCGCGGTGTGTAGAGGAGGAAGGGATGCACAGATGGTGGAAGAAGGAGGAGGAAGCTTGCGGACGGCGCCGTACTACAAGCCTCGAGTATTAGATGCTGCGCATCTAAAACGACCGGGCATGACACAGTGTTTCCGAAGGTGGGTGGCTGTGGCCTAGACAGAAGCTGTTTTCTAAAAAGTAAGGCATCATCGTTTACGGGCAAATGATGCCGTTGTTTTCGAGTTCCTGTGCCAAACGTCATTAGATTCGACTCAGTAGTGTGTCCCAACAGTCTTCTTAAATGGGTTGCCGTGACCATGTGCTCAAACTGTGCAGGGCACCATTCGCCCTTGAAGCGTGCGAACCATCAGAATCATAAACGACAAGTAATAACAAGACAAGCAGAAACATCAGCCTGGAAAAGCTGGACAGCACTACTCCAAAGTTTGTAGGAGAGGTCGGGGTGCTACCAGTTGTCAACTGAAAGGGAAGGCTAAAAGGCTATGACTTAGACATCTCCATCGACAACTCGTAGTTCAACTTGTTTATTAAGGAAAAGGGGGAAAACAATGTATTGTTTCCATTATGGCAATGACGGCAACATTGATGGTCATTACGAATGGCAGCATATAGAAAATTTGGGCTATTTAACTGTCTGCTATATACGAAAATCTTCGCGAAAGAACAAAGGCCGTCCGAGTCAATTAATCAGAGCGAGTTTTGCGTAAGTGTGGAAATATTAGGCAGAGATTATGACGACTAGTCATACCATCATAGGCCTTTTCGTATCTAGTTAGAGCAGAACAAATCTATGCGCCCGCGTAATTGGACGCCTCTTGAGGCATGGGCAAAAAAGTAAAAGTGCAGGAAAAGGTAAGAGACAACCATTATAATTGCCTTAAGAGTGTGGTAGCTGCACTCGTCTGTCGGAGTTCATGTGCTGTGGTGTATTCTTTGGGTTAACTTTGCGTTTCATCATTTCTTTGATTTGTAGCCTCCGAGACCCGAAATGGGTCTCAGAGGCCACGTAAAAAGGAGCCCGCGGCTGAGACGTGCTCGGCCAGGCACCAAAACGATACCAGCACCTCACAAGAAAGCCATCTGCTCTACAATGAACACATTCAGTTAATTTCCACTTTTATCCTAATGGTTCATGGCCCATATCATAAGTAAAATTATGATTCCCTATCATATGTATTCAGTATATCTCTTGTATTAAAACGGAGCCCTCGATTGCGTATCGGTTTTATTTCGTAAATTATTTTTATTGCGCTCGACAGAAAAGTTTGGAGGGAAAACGGGTCACACTGAGACTTTGTGGGACTATAAATGTCTCTCAGAATGGCTGAAAATGGGGCATGTTAGTTTACTGAACAAAAGTGTGACAAACAAAGAGACGATGACACAGAGAGCACTATGTGTCTCCGCTTCTTTCGTGTAGTCATTGACCTGTTTGCGCAACTCAACGCTTTTCGACAAAATGTAGACGACGCTCAGGGCATTTGATCTATCCTGCGCGTTATTCGCCGAGCTGGTTTCTAACTTTACGCTTTGCATTGGTCGTCAGACAAGTGCGCTTGGCCATCTCGTTCGTGCCAATGCAACCATAACCTGGCAAAATCTGCGCTGGTACGAACTTTACATTCCTAAGCGTGTAAAGGGTGTACAGTACTTACAGATACACACTTGACAAGAATTTTCCAGTTGAAGGATTTGTATGCGCAACTGCTCGGGGTAACCACGTCATGTCGCAACGAATGAGGATTTTCAAAAATATTGTTCAAGGTGATTGACATCTACCAGTTGAAATTACACCCATGTAGCACGAACGAAGTAGTTGTAGAGAATACCCTTGTTACAGCAGCACGTTAACCTCGGTTACGATAAACCTTAGTTTGTATTTTTAATCGCAAAGCTGAGTGTAATGTTACGTGCCTCACAACCCAAACTAAGGATGACTTTTCGTGTGAAGCGAGTAACATGACACTTAATTTCGCGGTTAAAAATAGAAACTTCAACTGAGATTCCTCGTAACTGAGGTTAGCGTGCCCACGTAACAACGGAGTAAAAAAAAAAGTCACAACTTTGCCACAAAGGCGAAGCAATGAAGGCGATAGCAACAAATGGGAACGTCACGCGCAGAATGGCAAGCAGATCAAAACGCGCTCCACATTTCTCACGCATAAATAACGCACGAAACATATTACAGGTACAGATGAACGCGAATAAGCGTCACAGCTGTTACTTCGCTGTGTCTGAAAATCATACTGTTTTCGCAAACGGAGACTGTGCAACGATTGCATTAACCTTTTTGCGCCCAGTAACTACAACAGAATCGTTCCAGTGAAAGCCATAGGCCAGCCAAGACGTACCATTCTCCCCACCACGAGACATGCGCGCGCGAGCGAGCGTCAACTTTCTGCTCTCTGTGGGGCAAAGTACGCGTCGGAGATGAGAGCACGCATCTCCACGCGCTCATTGCGCAATCTTGCTGGTAATGCTGACAGCATGATAGTTCCTCCCCGAGATGCCCATCACCAGCGGCAAGTGGTAGATGCTTACCGTTTGAACATTGAAAGACTTGCTTCTCCGGGGCTCAGTGGTTAATGCCACGCAATTACGACTCAGGGGTTCCACGTTCGATTCTGCGCGCCGTAGTCTTTTTCAGAACTTTTTTTCTTTCTTGCGTTTTCACTTATATACATACGGATACATATACGGTGAGTGGCGGCGACGCCCGCTGCGAAATCCAGCCGAGAGTGCCCATAGAATTGTTATGGCCATAAAATTAACTCGTTATTTCAAGCTAGGTTTTTTTGAACTTAGAGTTCGATCGAACTGGCGCCTTGGTTCTGGTACAGCGCTGTGTATTTCCTCGAGGGAAAACGCCCCAAATTTTGATTGCGTCGGTATCGCCGATAGTTTATTTGAACTGGAAGCTCCTGTATTTTAATAATTAAGGCAAAATTTGGCATCGAGTGACCACTGCTTCACTAAATCGAAACAAAAGAAATTCACTAGAGATGCAAAACAACGAAACAGCAACACCTCTCCGAAAAAGCGAATTTGGCTGCTTTGCTGGGGTTATGGGCAGAAACAGCGCACAAACTCACGGGACGAAGAGAAGAGACACAAACAAGTGCTGACTCTCAACTGAAGAATTTATTGAAATATACAAGTTATCTGAACACATAAGATAAAAACGCACAGAACATGCGCAGAGGCCCGGCGAAGGATCATGTCGACGTCATTAACAGTTTTGTGCTACGGGTTACTGCGCAGGCGCGGCATATTCCATTCAAACAAACATGCTACTGATTAAGATTTCTTCTTTTTCATGTAAAGAGATTGATGTCTGACTGACACAGAACTCCCCTACTTTATTGATGAAGTATGCTTCCACTTAGAAAAAGAAGAAATCTTAATCAGTAGCATGTTTGTTTGAATGGAATATGCCGCGCCTGCGCAGTTACCCGTAGCACAAAATTGTTAATGACGTCGACACCATCATTCGCCAGCCCTCTGCGCATGTTCTGTCGGTTTTTATCTTATCTGTTCAGATAACTTGTATATTTCAATAAATTCTTCAGTTGAGAGTCAGCGCTTGTTTGTGTCTCTCTCTTCGTCCCGTGAGTTCGTGCGCTGGTAATGCCCATGATACATCACCAACTGGCCCAACTTTCAGTCTTGCTGGGGTTCTCAGATAAGCTGAAAACTATATTCAGGGAGTCGCGACAGAAGAAAGTCAAGCAAATGCAATTTTCTGGTTATTTCACTTTTTGAGTGCGTCATCTTTGCGTTTATATCAACGTATTTTGGAGCATAAATAGCATCATATATTGTGACATTGACGCTCTCTGCTCATATGGGAAAATGTCAGTGCTTTTTTCTAGCGTATCGGTGGCTGATCAACTAAATTTGGTTCATGGCTAGAGCTGCGTGAGCCTAATTAAGCAAATCATCTGCAAAAAACGAACAGTATAACTTCAATTGGCTATAATAATTTCAGAGGTGGCTGCTCTTGGTATTGCCAGCGTAGTGCCGCACGATGTTCATTTTTCCAAAGCCAAAGCTTGCTAATTTGAGCTATGCTGAATTTGAAAAATTTTTAAATGCTCGTTTCAATTCCACGTTAACGAGCTCTTTTTGCTGTATAATAAGTGTTCGGCTTTAGCGACCCAAACTGACAATTTTATTATGAGGGACGCCGTTGTGGGGACTCAAGAAATTACGACTACCTCGGATCCATTATCATGCACCTATGTCAAAGTAACACAGGCTCCATGCAGTTGGACTTCCATCAGAACTGTAGTCGCCGCGGCTGAGATTCGATACCGTGACCTTCAGGTCAGCAGCCGAGCCCAAAGCGGTGGCTGCGAACTGAAGGCGCTGGAAACCAAGGTATGTGTATTAAGTAGCCCCAATTTGCAATGTTTCATTCCATGAGTACAGTAGGCAGCTTCATTAGACTATGCTCGCCCTCTCGCTGCTTTGAGAAACTTTTGCGTTAAGGAGATCATCTTGAATCAAGATGATATATAGGCTACAGTGTTATGTTTTGAACAGTGTCGCTGACCATGAGCATTGCACATACCTATCGCTGGGAGCTCCACGAAAGTTCTTAAGCGTGTTTGACCATTTTAATAACTTCAATAATCCTCTGCAATACTAGGAAGAGCTCAAGGCGAACAATGGAAGCTTTAAAACTGGGTCGTTGTATCTAAACAGGCGTGTCAAGCGCGAACGTTACCAAAGGGCACCAGTTCGATTCCGTTTGGTCACTATTCTCCTTGTGACTGTTCATAACTCAGCAAACACGAAATATGCTGCACATTTGCCTCTCGTGTACTGCCGTGTTTCGTCGAGCCTTTAAACATATTAGGCGCACAAGAGAATTGCGAAAGTGCTGTGTTCTTCGCGGCTCAGTGTGTTTTGTCTGAAAGTGTCTACCTGAACGGCTTGCAGATTACCCCGTCCTCTTAATGAATACGTGGTGTCTAATTCAATACTTTAGCTGAGCCGTATCGAGCAAGGATATCCAATGTATGCACATAAACATTTCGAGCCAGAAATTTTGTAAGATTGCTCTTCAAACTATATTGGGCCTATGAGTGAGGCACATTGAATTGTTGTTCTACTGTACTGCTTTACATGCCTAACGGTGCAATGGCGAGATGTCAGAGTATGTTGGTATTATTTTTGTGTCATATTCTTTTATTCATTTGGGTGCGTGCCTGTGGAGGTCACGGCTTTTATCCTAGGGGCTGACAGAAGAGCAAACGGGATAGATACCAAGGTCCGGGGAACCCGAAAATTCACGCGGGAAGTTGATATGCTTGGCTTAAGCCAACATCAGTAGGAGAAAAAAACGGAAGGAGGGAGAAAGGACGCATCGAATGCATTGCAGATGCGAAAGTCCCTGCATACAGAGGAACAAAACAGCAAAACGCACATGCGCACAAAAATGGGAACGTGTAATATGACAAGAACCAGAATGTGAGGGCAGTGCAGTCTGCCCCCCCTCCCTCTCCAACTTCTGTGGTCTTCTTTTTGAAATACAAGCTTTTCGCCCTTTACAGTAGATATGCAAAACAGTTTCTGCATGGCGTCAATCCGCCGTCTGCGTGAATTTCAAATTTTTCATTTCAGCCGCCTTCCTCCCCCTCTTTCACGGTTATACTGATTATGGCTTTCGTTTGACGAACACATTCGCACCCTTCATTCATCACAGGCTTCCTGCTTAGGCATCCGCGAATTGAAAATGGAAACTCCGAAACTAAAAGGTGTAGTGTTATATCGTTTTCTCCAGCTGTTTTTTTTTCAGATAACGAGCCTCGAATGGAAGAAGATACGTCAAGCACGTTGGTGAGAGCACCCAATGTTCTGCCATAGAGGCCACTGAGTTTTTCCTACACGCTCTCTCTCTCGCCCTCTGAATTTCTGATATCTGTATTTTATGTGTGATTATCATGTAACGGTATGCTTCTTTCAAATGCTTTGCAGTTCTTTTGCTATTCAATGTTTTTTCCTCGTACGTTTGTAGTTAGTAGCGCTTAAAAAGTTTTCTCTGAGGAAGTGGCTCACAGAAAAATCTAACGCAAGGAGAAATACAAGGAGCTCAACAGAAGAACGTGTTTTGTCGGCTAATTTCCGTCGGTCATAGGAAAAATGGGAATACAAATATAAAACAGCGCAAGAAGGACGAATACAGAGAAAGATAAAATGCAATAGTTGCAGGGGTTTCACGTCAGAGATGCGGGGAAACGATGGTTATAGTGGTCACGCTATGTTAAGATTACGAGGCATGCTGTAGTGGGGGACTCGAGAGCAGGGTTGCCACTGGTGGCTACTTTTCACCAAATTGGCAAATTCTAGAGGCCCGTGGCGGCGTAAAATTATGAAGGGCGACATAGCGAATTTTCGAAGATTTTCGGCTAAGATGTCGACTGAGTTATGCATCCGATAATTAGTGTATTCAAAACAAATGGGCGATAAATTGTTTTTATTTTTTATGGTTTCAGATCCACCGGTAAAAGGCGCACCTAACGCTAAATTTACCATGTCTGTCTTCTTTCTCGTGAGTGTCTTCTAATTCACCTAGGGAGGTACTGGCGCACTGGTGCGTCCGCCAGCAATTTCCCAGCAAAATGTAGGTCAGTGGACTGTTTCGCCTGCCGCACGGCGGCTGTGTTACACTACGTTTTTAGGTACTTTTAGAACTTTATGCTTCTTCAAAGTTAGGCTGCTGAAGTGGCCAGGGGACTGTAAGGCTGCGTGTTTCGACCACAGCTTAAACTGCCGTGAATAGCTTGCCGACTTCTTTCATGCTGTAGTACCCCCTAATTCCGTATATTGAGCTTAAATTTGTTTTTGAGATACTTTTTGTGTGAGTAGACAAGCCGGACTTCTTTGGCACCCTTCTCAAATATCAGTGAGGTAAATGTATATTGTGAGCATGACCACCTTTAAAGCGTCATGCGGACATTGCAACGGTTACGCAAAAGTTTCAAATTTATTTCCCTTGTTTTAAAATAAGTTGATTATTGGAAACATTATTCACAGAAATGAACATCTTTAAATCTGCGGGAAGGCTACGCACGCCAATCTCTTGTAGCGATTGCTTAATCCGGTATTTGCTACAATGGAAGCCATCACAAACTTTTGTTATGAGGCGCAATAGCATTCACACAGTAAAAATTTTTACACCCAGAAGGGTGTAAATGAGCTTGTCCCGTGGACGACACCCTAAGGGTGTTAATTCAGCACCTTCTAAAAAGGGTGCTTTTTCATGCACCCTTAGAATAGGGTGTACATGTAAAAAAACTGTAGGGTGTTAAAAAAACACCCTTAAGGAAGGGTGCCTTCGATGTCCATCACTTTTTTAGCACCCTCTGAGGAGGGTGCGAGAAGGGTGCACAAGGGTGTTGAGTGCCCATGGCAGGGGTGCCAGTATTCTTTTAGACTGCACTAATAGATATCAGCATGCACTGATTAAACACTACTTGAAGAAAGTGGTCCTCATTACCAATGGTGCGCCACCTGTCGAGCTCCATTCATTGCGTCTGGGCAAAAATATAAACGCGTGCCATCGTGTATGAACTTGTGCTGGATCTATATATACTTCACAGTATATGCATAATGCGCGTTACAGAAAATGAAGCCTTGCTGCCCTTGCATATTGCGTTTATTTAATAGGCAAATAAAACAAACTTTTCTTCTGCCACACAACTTTTTCACCAGATATACGTTCACGTATACGTACACTACACATGCAACACCTCAAATGTTTATTATATTTATTCAGTTTCACTTCATTGACAATTCTTTGCAACATACAATTACACTGGTTTCAGTTTAGTATACTGTTTCAAGTACATAGAGACTACAAATGAAATATACGCTAATATATCCCTATAATTCTTACAAGTATCTACAATCCCAGTGGTTTCCAGTTTAATACTCCTTCATGTACACAATCGGTTAATAGGAATGAAATACAAGCATATATATACTTATGATTCTTTCAAATATATACAATCACCATGATTTCACTATATACGCCTTCATGTACACAATCGTTCCCAAGAAGTGATGCACACAAAAATATATATGGATAGTGTTTTTAAATGTATATAATCACAGTGGATTAAGCTTTTTATTCCTGGATGTATAACAATTGGTTATGAGAAATGATGTACATGCAAACATATACGGGTTTTGCACATATAACTTTAGCGAATACTTAAGAAACCAATACAATGATCAGAAACACAATAAGCTAAAAACGAACACAAAACTGAGTCAAAACACACAAAAAACAAAATAGGTAATGCATAATTATGGCTAATGACACAGCTGGGTCACTTTATGCCAAATATCCCAGCCATTTTGGCAACCATCTCAAATGTATTCGAAAAACTCGTGCTGCATTGAAAATAGTGAACTTCTGGAATATTTAGGAGAGGAAAAATATTTGGTCACGTGGCTGCCTTCTGAACTTCCTGGAATGCCGTCTAGGTGTTGTATGTGAAAAATTTTATTTTAAAAGCACCGCTCCTTCTTTTCATACGAAACTCGGTCTACGTGTTACGTAACAAGAGCTTAATTTGGGAGAGTTGGTTCATCGTGGTTGTGTGCTAGTCACAGCGCGACAACTTTCGGAAGAGACAGAAAGGACAGGAAAGAGCACCGACTGTCAACTGAATTTAATGAATGTGCTACGAGCACTTTTATACGGAGTACAAGAACCGTGTTCATGCACGACGACACGTGTGAGCACTACAAAATAATCTTTAACTGTGAAAATAATACTCCCTCTCGGAAAGGATAAGTGAACGTGTAGTGATGCACTGATCATTGGTTTACCTGATAAAAAATACTTCTACAAACATTAAATTGGCATTAAGTAAACCTATTCTCGTGACGAATGGGGCAAGATTGACTATTCCTGTTGCTGTTTAGTACACAGACTTTTGAAAGCTTGCAAGGGGTGGAAAACAACACGCTAATATCATATCTGTTGGCTATTTTTTTAATTGTGAGACACATGATGTGGTATAACATGCAAAGGTTTTGGTCATTGTTTTTTGTTGGTCCTGTCTAACTTTACTTTCTGCAGGAGGGTTTTGCAAACGGGTGTGATGATTCTGTTGGGATACCCAGCATCATTTAGTCTTTTAATCTGGTTTTTAAACCTGATCTCACCCTTGTGCTAACATGACTTCTGAAGGGTGGCCTGAGTACATGTGGTATCAATTCCTCTTTCTACAAATTTTGAATGCCCACTATCAAAAGGCAGAACATTCTTCGCACTCCTGGGCTGATAGCACCAGCCAATACCCCAACAGCATCATCACACTTGTTTGTGAAACCCTCCTGCAGAAAGTAAAGTTAAAGGAAGCAGGACCAAAAGAAAAAGAGAATGACCAATCACCTTTGCATGTCACATTGTACTACGTACATAAGGTGTCTCACAATTTTAGGAAAAGAGCCAGCAGATATGACATTGTTGTTTTCCACCCCTTGCAAGCTTTCAAAAGTGCATGTACTTACAGCAACAGGAATAGTCAATCTTGCACCATTCGTCACTAGAATAGGTTTACTGAATGCCAATCTAATGTGTATAAGATACCGCTAACATGTGGAAAAGTAAACAGGACAAACTGGGCAATGCTTCAATGATCAAGCAAGACAGCATGCTTTAAATGTTAAGAAGAGCTATAGTAGTCTCATGGCCGGACACCGTAAAGAATGTAAGTGTAGTCCTAGGTTTCATAAAACACGGTTTTTGAAAAAAAAAAGCAAGCAGAAAAATGAGAGATTTTAGAACTCTTTATCAGGAAGGCCAAGGATCAATGCATCAGTACACCTTCACTTATCTTTTCCGAAAAAGAGTATTCTTTTCTCGGTTAAAATTATTTTGTCATGGTCACACATGTGTTGTTGCAGATGAGCCCTGGTCTTGTGCTAAGTATAGAAACGCTCATAGCACCTTCAATAAAATTCAGTTGATAGCGCTCTTTCCTGTCCTCTTTGCGATAAGATTTTTATTACAGAAAGAATTTCATTTTCTTACAATTTAGGTAGAATGATAAGTTTTCATTGTATCACAACATGGAGCAAATTGCATCTCAATACGGACAAAAATCACAATTTTGTGAAATTCGTGATATTTTCTCGTATATTTCAGCAGCTTGAGAGGTCTAAAGATATTTTTTCCTCAAAATATACCTTCTGTGGAGTAAATATTCACTCCTCAGATATTCATACAAAGTGCAATATTGCAATAAAAAATGCAAACATAACACATTTTGGCTTTATTCTTGGAAGCGAATGTGGCTAAAAAATTGCGCTATTACTATTGAGCTTCAAATACCTTACAGAAGCACATTTACTTAACAGGTAGACCGAATTTGCTTTAGAAAAAATAAGCGGTAGTTTTAAAACGAAATTTTCCACAAACAGCACACAGACGGCATTATGCCAGGAAGTTATAAGCCAGCCACATGAACAAAACTTTTTTTCTCGCTGAAATATTCTAGCAGTTCACTGTTTTCAACGCAGTAAGTCAGCACTTTTTTTTTTCAAATACAATTCAGATGGTCGCCAAAGTGGCTGGGACGTTTGGCATGGAATGGTCCAGCTATATTTAAGCAAAATAACTTACACAAATAACAATGTTTGTTCATCTACCATGACCACACTAGAAAAAGTTGTTCAGGCATTGTGACACTAAAATTTTCAGCGTCGTACTGCCTGAACAACTTCTTTGATAAACTCCAAACTCACGCCGAGAAAAATCCGCTCAATCACGGTGGTTGTTAAAGGCCTTGCGGCCGTAGACAATGTTGAAAATAAAAAAAAATCAACTCATCAGTGCTGTCACTCCTTCTTCGTCATTACTGACACGGAAGATTTTTCGGTTATCCATGTGGAGGTTCAGGAAGTAGGCTTGCTCTAGACTGGGGCCGGGGGGTAGACTACGCAGGACGTCAGCGGCACCCTCTCATCCTGTAATAAGAGCAAATATGACTTCTCTTAAAAGGATGTTCGTGCTGTTCTGGCAGCACCATATATAAAGAATGTGTAGTGTGTATCATTCGAAATGGCGTGTAATTGACATTACACTGAACTCGAAGCATACAACCCATACATTCTAATAATTTCGTATGATAAAGATAAGAGTTCTCCAGCATACAGAATTCCCGAAAGGAGGTTAAGTGTAAGACTACAGCTCGAAAATGGCACTTACGAAAGCCTGAACTCACCTAAGAATCAAATTCCTTATAGGGTAGTGAGCCAGTGTGAAAAACAATTCCTAAAGTACAACGCTCAGAACATGTAAAATTAATAAAAATGCACAAGAAACTCACCTCTTCATGTACAAACAGTGAAGACATCTCTGCTTTCTCTTTTACATGAGAACAAATGATCTTGGGCGTGGCACTAGCGAAGAGGTCTGCAAAAAAAAAAGTAAAAGATTTACTGACTTTAAGCACGCCTCTAACAATCTGAGGAATTATTACAAGTCACCAATCAGTGCAATTCTGACTGCCTCTATAAGGACATCAAAAATGAACAATTTTCTCGTTCTTTCTACCCTCACAAGACGCTCCGTCAATAGAATATAATCCAAATTTGACGCTGTGCTTCCTATTTGCCTGCTTTCTAGACGTAGGGCTGCGAACATGTGTTTTGTGCACCTAATCTAGCACAGAAATTCGTCATCTATAATTCAATCATCTTAATTCATTGTAATTTGATAAAAGATGTGATAGCTCGTCCAGTTTTTAAAGAGTTGCGGGCCTGCTATAGGCACTGCCTTGCACGTATTAAAGTACTTCTTTTAAAAAAAAATTCAAAGCTTGCTTTCAGAAAAAGCGTCTGGCATATTTCGACAACCAAGCCCATCCTCTGATGGCAATCAGGAGCACGCTATTAGCGATTATTGACTACGGGATTTACAAACGTAACCCGTGCCTAAATACTCAGTTAAACACAATCACGCAAGTAAGAGCGCTCGAACGCGGCAACGCGCGCGGACGCCGACTACGTTGCAGCAGCCATGGCTTATGCAAGAGCAACCGCACATAGCTCCGACAGTCACGTATACTCTCTCGATTCTGTTATAACGCCGAACATTATCGCAGATGAAAGCGAAGCACGAAAACAGCAAACAGAAACGAGGGAAAACAACGCACGGCGATGGCCACAACAACGCGCCTTTGGAAGTCTGCTAGATCTTTCCCTGTTGCTGGTGGCACTTGTCCTAAATAGCTTAAAAGACCGAGGCGCACGTGCTGGGAGCATCGCGGCATATCAGCACCTTCAACTATACCGTCTTTAAGCAAAAAAAAAAGCCATTTCGTACAGTGCGCCTCTGTACATAATTTTTGCTTTTTCTTTCTTTTTTTACGCTTACACCTACAGAAGCACGTTGCACATTTGAGTATTAATAGAAATGTTATTACGATGTAGCCCAAAGCACATCATAAAACAATATCAATCACTTTGTGCAGTGTAGAGACAATGTGCGATCAGCAACTAACCCCGCCCTTGTTAAGTGATCACATCACTCACTGTATGAGTGATGCAAGCACTTACACAACATCGCGCATAGCAGTGTGAACTCGTTAAGTCACACGTTTAATCGGGCATCTGCAACAGGCCCGCGAACACATGCTGTTGTAAATGGCTGGCAGCCTACTTCGGCAGAGCTGCTGCAGGCGCCCAGCTAGCGCTGTATGATTACTACATACGAAAACAGTACACTCACCGTTAACAGGCCCACGTTGTCCGTGTCCGCCACTCCATGAATATTCCTTAATCCGAGCGTCACTTCGAACACGGTGTCATGCGTGACCACCATTGAATATGCGCCTGTTCGCTAGAACACACACAGCGACCAAGACCCCAGACCAACGCAACGCATTTGAAAGACGATGAGACAGAGGGAGCAACGTTGAGAGAGAGAGAAGGAGGAGGCACTGGCGGCGGCGCCGAGGCTGTCGACGCAGGTGTTCGGTGACGCAACTCTTCGCTTATCTACGCCGCCGTTGTGGGAGCAACGCTGGCCGGGGGGGGGGGGGTGAGCGGGAGGGGGGGGGAGGAGCGGGAAACCCGCCAAGGCGGCGCCGAAAGGCAAACGCTATGGCGCATACGGCGGACGGCCGTTCGGCGCGGAATGACTCCTTGTAAACGGCAACTCTCCTCCCAGCCTGTCGCACAGCGACGCAGATTATTTACCAGCCTCGGGTTCTTTGAGTATTTCGACGGAATGCGATTGCAGTGGGCGAAAAATAGTGAAGCAAAACTTGCGGAAAACAAAGTGCACGATGGAATGGCCAGAAACAATAATTATTTCGTCCTCGGTGGCATTAGCGGGAGAGCATCGCCACACCTTTTTCCAGAGGAATTTCTTTTCGCATTGTCTGTGTCTGGCTATTCCGCGTATGGTGCCGCAAACACTGAATGCGTAGTCGAAGCTGGAACAAATTAATCCACAGTCGCGGATGTTTATTACAAGGCTTGTCACGCACCACGAAACGTGCCGAGGTTGTTATAACAAACTTTTTGCTGACCACATGATCAGCACATAATTCCATATGGTTGCCCAATGAGCTAGCTAAGCACCTGTAGCAAAGGCAGGGCACGTTCTTGTTAAACGTTGTTAATATAAACGATGGTTGTGCATAAGTGCAGTGACAGCTTTCCGTGTGAATTGGTCATAACCCACGTTTTCGAGCGTAGAAGCGCCTCAGCGGACCTAATCAGCTACCACAGCAAGTTCGTAAGCAATGATTTGGTACGAAAGTGTGCAGCTGTTTTCCATGTACTGAATAGTCCGTGTACAGTGCGTTGACCCCCGCCATTTCTTAAGCCACCTGCCATATAGACTCCCAGTCTGAACCGGTGTGGGACCTTAAACACTAAGAAGCAGTGCCCCCCCCCCGCACACACACACGAAATTTGAGGGCGCACGGGCTGATACACACGCATACTTATTCACAGGCGCACACACATACACGTATACACACATACGGCAACACACACACGCGACTGTAAACGCACGCATGCATGGGCGTACACATGTGCACAGGCACGCCAACACAAGCACGGACTCGCACATACACGCGCACGCACACATGCACGGGTGTACACACAATCGCGCTTACACGCGAACACATGCGCAGGCTCACGCACACACACCCATACTCGGGCGAACATTATGTTCCTGTATATAATCCACAGCAAACATGTAGCTTATAACCAACGCTAAGGAAAGCTTTCGTAACATGGATTGCAGTTAATTGCCATTATAGATGAAACGCGATTTGCTTCTGCTGACATTCTGCTGTATTCGGAGAGCACCTTCACACATTCTAAGTCAATTAGGCCGTCATTTAACGCAAGGTCCACATATTCGTGCAGTAGCTGCGCTGCTCAGCCACCAATCCGAAGGTCGCGGGTTCGATGCCGGCCGTGGCAGTCGAATTAAGGCAGAGGCGAAAATGTGGAAGCCTTTGCACTGTGCGATATGAGCGCTCATTAAAGAACACCAAATGGTGAAAATCTGCAGCTTTCCACTACGACGACCCTCATAATCATATGGAGGTTTTTGAGACGTAAAATTCCAAATATTATATTTATGTGTTCTTCTTAAGCTGCATATTCCATCCGATGAATCGGCACCTACACCCTTCTCAGGCACAAAAGCACCCTTAGAGCCTATTTTAGGGTGCTATCGAGGCAAGCACCCAAACAAAAGGGTGCTTTTTTTTTCAATCGACCATTTATGGGTGTTAAAGGGTGTTGCAAAGGGTGCTTTCTCGTAAAAGCACCCTTTTTACACCCTTTTGGGTGCAAAAACACCCTTTTGGGTGCAACTGCTTCAAGAGGTACACAAAAATAAGTGGTATAAACAAAAAGAAAATGACCAACGTTATCCTGCAAGAAGAAACTTGCAGCGTTTACCGAGAACCAGGACAAATTACGGAAAGCAAACACTGCATTACCAATCAACGCGAATAGTAAATGAATTCCAAAATGGCTTGCAGTTTGACGTCAGTCTAGGGACATTTAAAAAACAAGTTAAAGAAATTTTGATCAAAAAAGAAATAACTTATCATCACTAATCTATATTGTGTAAAAAAAGTAGGTAGAATGTTAATGTTAAGAAAGTAAGTAGTTCATTGTGGCATACGATGCATCCATTTTTTGTTCCTGCATCTGTATTATGCTAAGTGTATTATGTGTTGCTTGTTTTTTATTCCTGTATTTCTTTGTTAGCGCTCATGTGGTACATGACATGTTAGAGTTTTTGTTGCTTGTTTGTATCTGCAAAAAAAAAAAAAAAAGTGCATCTGTGACGAACTACAGGTGCAGAGGCCTTTGTCAGGCGTATGAAACGCCTTTTGCTTCTGTATCCTTTTTCTTGCCTTTCAAGAAATAAAATAAATTACTACTACTACTACTACTAAAAATTTTTACTGTGCAGGGAAGCTGCTACAGTACATGCGTGCCCTTTTTCAGGGCTCCCATGGTGAAGCGGGCGATGTGACTGGCGTTAAAAAACGTCAATACAATTTGGGTCTTATGGTTTCTACCGTACTTCTCTTGGCTATATATAATTAATAATTTTTATTAGTAGTAATGCCACACATATGGACAGTGGCGGCTTTTTTTGGCAAAATGTGAAGAAAATGCCGACTTTTGACGACATTTTGCTCGTAGTTTGGCGAATTTCACCCGAAAGTCAGTGGCAACCTTGCTCCAGAGTAACTTTGACTACGTAGTGTTCTTGAGCGTGCACCATAAATCTAAACGCACGCACGATTTTCCTATTTCGCCCTTATAGAAATGTTGCCGCAAATCGCCCTTATAGAAATGAAGTCGACCGCACGCCTTAAAGCTGAGATTTACAACACAACTATTCTAGTTACCAATGTAGAGGCTGATTCGTGCACGCGCTCGAGACAGAGACACTCAGTCGAGCACATTCAGGCAGGTTAATAGCTCTGAAACGGCGATGGGCACCTGCCTGAAACGTCTAAGTTATTGTTACGTGGATGACGAGTAGCTTCCACCATAAACTATTTACAAGATATATTTACATCAGTGGTCGGTCAGCTGACCGGTTTGGAAGGAAGGAAGTGAGGAAAAGAGGGAGGAAGGAAGGAAGGAAGCAAGGGAGGGAGGAAGTAAGGAAGGAAGGAAGGAAGGAAAGGAAGGAAGGAAGGGAGGAAGGAAGGGAGAAAGGAAGGGAGGGAGGAAGAGAGGAAGGAAGGAAGGAAGAAAGGAAGGAAGGAAGGAAGTGCCTGGAAACTGTGGTACACAGCGATGCTAAGCTCAGAGAGCGAGCAGCCAGAAATCTTCTCTTCGTCGGCCGCACACGCGCATTGTTTAGGCGGCTGGCACTGTGCATGTAGTGAAATCCCCGGTGGCAGATGCGTCGTCTCGGCAAGTGTGGACGTCAATAATATTGTGGCTCCGAAGCAACGGCAAGTGTTGGGTGATTACGACCAGAACCACAACCTCAAATGCTACTCATACGCTTCTTATACAAACTCTACGGGACTGTTTACCTACGGAGAGCAAATGTAGCTAAATCTTACAAGTAAATTTTATTACAATCAGCGTCATACTTATTTGTCAACTTAATGGGTGTCTGAAAACCTAAACAAAAGCAAAATAAAAGTTAAAAAATAGATTGAGCATTAGGTGTGTTTTTTAATAAAGCATTTTCTTTTCAATTTTTTTCTGCTCTGACTTGGAACATACGAATTAATTCGCGGACTGATAAAAGTAAAACGCAGAAACAAATCTATTCGTGTTAGCCCGTATAAAAGTTTTTTTTGTTCCCCCGCTAGCGTGTTACAGAAGATGGCACAAGAAAATATTAATGTGATCAGACTAGCCTAATCGCTACAGTGAAATGATTTCCTGGCCTGTTTAGAGTCATAGTAAAACTCGAGGCCGTCCTAGGTGAGAGATGTTCGACGCCACGAAGAGTCCAGTTTTTAGATAAATTTGGGATCAGGCAACAGGTGTGGGAGTGCGAGCCAGCCTTCAGAAAAAAAAAAGTCGCAGTTTTGTCTCAAGGATGAAACAATCGGAGCGATAGTAACTATATCGAATGTTGCACAAACTAAGGCTGGCAGCTGTCTGCTTCAGCATCCAGCCTGACGTAACTCTGCAAAACAGAAGCTCAAGAAAACGAGGTGGCTGCAGCGAGCAAAAAGAAACTTCGTGTCGCCTATGACTTAATCACAAAGAGAGTGGGGAGACCAGCGCGGACAGAGGTATACGAACCCCCGTAAAGATAAAAAAGGCCTGATTACGCCTGGTTGAGCAAAATGCAGAGTTGCGGCAGGAGCCTCGCCGCTGCCACCACCCTTCATTCCCGCTACACTTTCTCTTTATGGGTCTTTCGAGCCATGAAAGCAAACCTGTGCGTTATCTAACCCTTGATGAAGGCGCGTTTATACTAGAGCGGCATGACACTGACACGAGCCCACCGAAGACACGAGGCAGATGCAGACCATCGGCCGGCGAGTCACCCGTCGACCAAGTCGCTAGACCCCCTGGTAACACTAGGCCGACGACGACAACGATGCTTCAAAATACAGCATGCCGTCGTAGTCTAACATGATCAGAGACCGAAAACGCCAGCGAAACGCATCCGCAGACCTGTCGTCGGCATGTCTTCAGTAGATCGGCGGCTGAGTGAAAATTTGCCCCATGTCTTTGCTTCAAACGACCACGAAGCGGCTAACCTTGGGGTGAGTTAACAATGCCCTCTCCAAGGCTTTCGCGCCGTCTGAATAGGCATTTCGAGCGCCCAACCGAACTCTTTTATTTGCTTCCGTATTGTGTCCAGCACTCGTGCCTCTCGTCACCGTGTATTATGCTTGGGGCTGCGCTGTGTAGCCAGAGAGGGACAATGGCAGAGCAGGGAGCATGGCTGAAAATGAGGTGCAGGTGTGCAAGTTTAGTCCGTGCCTCTTCGCGTGCCTACAATGTGACTACAGAATCGGCCAACTAAAGACTGTCAGCGTGACAAGGTGTGGGTGGATTTTTCGAGAGACCACCGGTGGACTGTTTGTGTCTTTGCAGTGTACATAGGCTGACGACAAGACCAGAGACACTCCAAGAGACAGTCCGCAGACCAATATCGATGCCGTGTCTCTCAACTGTAAACGCGTGTTAAGCGTAAACTAGTGGCACTCTGCTGGTTTCAATCACACACGACACATGCAATGCGAGGGAGATGTTGTGGATTTCTTGTTTATATGGAACCTCACGGCGTCGCCAACGGCGACATTAACAGTGACAGCAGCAACACACCAAGATTGTATAAAAGCTATCACAATAAAATGATGTGCTCGGGGCTTTTTCACCGTGTTGAACTTTTCCCTAGCAATAAGATGTAAAGAGATGTTGGCGCACAAATAGGGCACCTATTACTCTTTATGTTTTAAAGGTGTCTACTGTACGTAGGGTCTACGTCTCTAAGCGCGGGGAGGTCACAGCACTGCAATACAAAGTTTGTATAACCGTTAGGACCTAACATTTCAAAGCAACGAGTAAACAATCAGACTTATGGGTACATACTGGGAGTTCAAGATTTTTATTCTTGTGGATCTGCTGGTTTAGCTCATCTTGTATCTTTATCAAAACGCCAGGCCTGCTCGGAAGGCACAGCACAGTCACAGCGAAAGCTAGAAGAGCGGCTTTTCAGAGCCTTTTATCAGCACTCATTGGGTAACTGCTGCAGGCATACTTGCTTGATGCCCCCACGGCATTAATAATAAAAACTTTAGCGCAGTAGGCTGGCATTCGCTATGCTATTTTTGTCATTATTCTGAGAAGCATTGTATCCGCTAAACTATTGCGAAGAACTTTTTGCCAATTGTTGATGCAGTGGCTGACGACGGTGAGGAAATATGCCTTGATTGATTGATATGTGGGGTTTAGCGTCCCAAAACCAGCATATGATCATGAGAGACGCCGTAGTGGAGGGTTACGAAAATTTCAACCACCTGGGGTTCTTTAACGTGCACCCAAATTTGAGCACACGGGCCTACAACATTTCCGCCTCCATCGGAAATGTCACCGCCGCAGCCGCGATTCGATATACGACCTGCGGGTCAGCAGCCGAGTACCTTAGTTACTAGACCACCGCGGCGGGGCAGGAATTATGCCTGAAGTGGGTGTGCGCCACAGTTAATAGCTGAACAAAAACAAGCTTTTGAAATGGGTTGAAGCATTGGACGACCCACTCGTTCTGCTATTCGCATTGTGCGACAACTGCTTGCTCTTTAGCTGTTTTAAAACGCTTTATAAATTATATTAACGCTATTGCTTTCCCGACATCAAGCCTGCCTAAGGCAAGTTTGTCGAGAGGACACAGGCACCGGCGTGGCTCAGTGGTAAAATACTGGGCTGGCGCCCGGTAGTTCCGGATTTGAGCCCAATCTGTCATTGGTACTAAGTTTTTAAAAATAATTTTGCGCGACGTGGTTACGGACACCGGTGGCGACGGCGGCAGCGGCGAACAACTACAGCGCTGTGAAAGACTCGAGCTGTGATCTCATAAGAGCTTTCGCTGTAAAACATGTTGCCTGGAGTTTCTGGCTGTGGATTCAAATACAGAAATTCGTAGGTGTGGGGTGCCTCAGATGTAGGTTATATGAGATTCCGCTTTCATGTGACAAGGTCCCACATACTACTCATCATTAGACTCACTTATACTCAAATGGAGCTCTGAGTGTGAGTTTGAGTCAGGGTGAGCACTATTTTGGCAAGCTTGTGTCCGAGTGAGTATGATTGAGAAAAACTTTAGTAAGTGTGAGTCGGATTAAGTCCGGTTGAGGAAATCATTGGGGGAGTGTGAGTTCGAGTGAGCTCCGATGGCGAAGTATGTTTCATAAGTGAGTCTGAGTGAGCCCCGTTTGTTTTGCCGACTTCTAGTCCTACCTACTAGGCTTCAGAATTACTATGAGCCTTATGTCAGCTCACGTTTATACTAATAATGTTTACTTATGCATCAACGCAGTAGCGTCCATAAGTCGAAAAATATATTTGCAAGAGCGGTTGCAGCACTGGCCAGTCTGGCTCCGAGCTCGAGCAGCAGCGACCCTCATCTTCTTCGTCGGGCGCACACGCGCATTCGCACTATGGTTTGTGGCAGCCTACAGGTAGCATAACCCCCGTCGGCAAAGGCGCCGTCTCGGCGCATCTAGATGTCAAGATCATTGGGCGAGTGGTACTGCTTCAGGCGTGCGACGTGTACGATGTCGCTGGCCCTAGGGGTGGATGAAGACGGCGAGGCAGCAGGAGTGATTTCATAAGTGACGGGAGTCACCTCACGAAGCACTCTGTATGGCCCTGTGTACCGAGAGAGCAGCTTGTCAGACAGGCCAACGTGCCTGGTCGGAGACCACAGCAGAACCAACGAACCGGGCGAAAAGTGCACATCGCGGTGTCGTTGGTCGTACCGACGCCGTTGGTTTGCTTGGGAGGTCAGAAGGCGAGCACGAGCGGTTTCGCGTGCGTGGGCGGCCCGGCTGATGGCGTCCAGAGCATATTGTGAAGTTGGAGCTGCTGGTAACGGAATCGTCGTATCGAGGGGTAATGTGGGTTCGCGGCCGAACAGCAAGAAAAAAGGGGAGTAACCAGCAGTGTCGTGGCGCGAAGAATTGTAGGCAAATGTCACGTATGGTAAAGCGATGTCCCAGTCAGAGTGATCTGAGGAAACGTACTTTGCAAGCATGTCAGTTAGGGTTCGGTTCAGGCGTTCTGTGAGGCCATTTGTTTGCGGATGGTACGACGTAGTGAGCTTGTGGCGTGTTTCACAAGAGCGTAGGATGTCCGCTATGACTTTCGATAGAAATGTGCGGCCTCGGTCCGTGAGCAGCTGGCGTGGAGCACCATGTTGCAAGATCACGTCGTGTAGAAGAAAATCGGCGACGTCAGTGGCGCAACTTGTTGGAAGGGCGCGTGTGATTGCGTAGCGTGTGGCGTAGTCTGTGGCCACAGCTATCCACCTGTTGCCAGCAGAAGACAGAGGAAAAGGGCCGAGTAAGTCCAAGCCGACGCGAAAGAAAGGTTCAGTAGAAATATCGAGTGGTTGAAGGCGCCCAGCCGGAAGCGTCGATGGTGTTTTGCGGCGCTGACATTCCTCACACGCCGCGACGTATCTTCTGACGGACCGTGCCAGACCTGGCCAATAGAAGCGACGGCGAATCCGGTCGTATGTGCGGGACACACCCAGGTGACCGGCAGTAGGAACGTCATGGAGTTCGTGGAGTATATCCAAGCGGAGGTGTTTGGGTATGGCAAGCAGCAGAGATGGGCCGTCTGGATGGAAGTTATGCCGGTATAATGTGCCATTCTGGAGTACGAACGAGCGATAGGATCGGTTCGATGGGGAGGAGTCGAGGCGCTCAATGATAGCCCGTAGGGCTGCATCACGGCGTTGCTCGTCGGCTATGTGGTTCAGTTGAGAAACGGAGCACACGCAGGCGTCGTTGTCAGGTATGGTGGCCGATGGGCCAACTGGATAGCGAGAAAGGCAATCGGCGTCCTGGTGCAGGCGTCCAGACTTGTATATCACAGCAAAGGTGTATTCTTGCAGTCGCAGAGCCCAGCGACCAAGTCGACCTGTAGGATCTCTTAAGGATGAAAGCCAGCAGAGCGCGTGGTGGTCGGTGACGACGGAAAAGTGAGTGCCATATAAATATGGGCGGAATTTTGAGACCGCCCAGACAAGAGCAAGGCATTCTCGCTCCGTGATCGAATAGTTACGCTCTGCAGGTGTAAGGAGGCGGCTAGCATACGCGATAACGCGGTCGTGTCCCTGTTGGCATTGGGCGAGAACGGCTCCGATACCGTGACCACTGGCATCAGTTCGGACCGCAGTTGGGGCAGATGGGTCAAAGTGGGCCAGGATAGGGGGCGTCGTCAAAAGTGTTATGAGGTGAGAGAAGGCGGCAGCTTGAGTGGACCCCCACGAAAATGGAACGCCTTTCTTCAAAAGATCGGTAAGTGGTTGGGCGATTGCCGCAAAATCTTTCACGAACCGCCTAAAGTAGGAGCAAAGTCCCACAAAGCTCCGGACATCTTTGGCGGATTGGGGTATTGGGAAACTCGTGACGGCACGAATTTTCTCAGGGTCCGGTCTCACACCAGAAGCATCGACAAGGTGGCCCAGCACGGTAATCTGTCGGCGGCCGAAGTGACACTTCGAGGAGTTCAACTGGAGGCCAGCTTTGCGGAAGACGTCGAGAATGGCCGACAGACGCTCAAGGTGGGTCTCAAATGTAGGTGCAAATACGAGGACGTCGTCTAGGTAACACAGGCATGTTGACCATTTGAATCCGTGTAGCAGAGAGTCCATCATACGTTCGAACGTGGCGGGGGCATTGCATAGACCGAAGGGCATAACCTTGAATTGGTATAGGCCATCTGGAGTGATGAAGGCGGTCTTTTCTTGGTCTTTCTCGTCTACGGCAATCTGCCAATAACCAGAACGAAGGTCGATGGATGAAAAGTAGCGTGCGCCGTGGAGACAATCGAGGGCGTCATCAATACGTGGTAAAGGATACACGTCCTTTTTGGTGATTCGATTTAGATGCCGGTAATCGATGCAAAAGCGCCATGTGTTGTCCTTCTTTTTAACCAGGACGACGGGTGACGCCCATGGGCTTGATGAGGGCTCAATAATGCCTTTAGTTAACATCTTATTCACTTCAGCTTGAATAATCTGGCGCTCCGACGCGGACACGCGATACGGTCGACGGTGAATGGGAGCAGCATCACCGGTGTTGATGCGGTGCTTTACAAGAGAAGTTTGGCCGAGTGGTCGGTCGTCAAGGTCGAAGATGTCACGGTAGGAAGCTAGAAGGCGTGCGAGAGCGGCTGTTTGCTCTGGGGGAAGGTCAGGGTCGATCATGGGACGTATTGACATGTCGAGGCATGTGGCATCGAGTGGGCGACAAGAAAAATTGGTGCATGCGTCGGCTGCGAAAGTGGTGACGTGATCATCGGCTAAGGACCGCAACGTGGCGATTAGGATGCCTTCAGGGAGGACTTGCTTTGTGAAGCCGAAATTTATGACGGGTAGACGGGTCCGGTTGGAGGCTACAGTTACGATGCAGTGAGGGACGGTGACGTCACGTGTCAGTAGGACATCAGGAATCGGTGTGACGATGTAATTCCCATCCAATACGGGTGAGGTCGTGGCGAATTCGGTGAATGTGAGGGCTTTAGGCGGTAAGCGGAGGAAGTCTGTGGCAGAAAGGCCGTGTTGAGGTTCAGGGTGAATATCCGGCTGAAGAGGAAGGTCTAAGCAAAGAGTACCAGCGGAACAGTCGATCAGAGCAGAATGGGTCGACAGGAAGTCCATCCCTAAGATGAGGTCATGAGGACAGTTCTGGAGCACCGTGAATAGAACAGGAATGTAACGGTCGGCGATGCTTATGCGAGCCGTACACATGCCAATGACAGGAACAGTGCCGCCATCGGCCACACGTACAGCTTCGGTAGCAGGAGGCGTGAGTACTTTTCTTAAGCGGCGACAAAGATGAACGCTGATTATGGACACATGAGCGCCAGTATCGACTAGTGCCGACAGAGAAATACCGTCCACGTGTACATCGACAAGATTTTTGTTCGTATGAAGCGTCAATGGAGGGTTTGGTTCAGACAGGGATGATGCAGCACTACCTCCAGGGGCTGCACTGTCTAGTTTTCCGTCGGGTACGATGAAAAGTTAGGCGGCGAGTGATGGCGGCGTGGCTGGGGCGACGGGGAACGACGGCGTTGAGGGGACGGAGAACGAGCAGGAAGGCGGCTGTTAGACGTGTCGAAAGCAGGGGCGGTACGGCTGGACGAATACCGGCGAAGATCTTCATATGGGCTATAAGGTGCGAAAAACTGGCTCCTATGTGGCGGCGTCCAGGAGGCACGGCAGTAGCGGGAGACATGTCCAACGCGGTGGCACCGGAAGCAGATCGGTTTGTCGTCAGGAGTTCGCCATTCCGCCGGGTTGCGAGATCGTGGAGCAACAAATGGGTCACGTCGAGGTGGATTAATGGGAATTGGTCTGGAGGAGGGGCAAGAGATGGGGCAAGCATCAGGGAACCCGCGGTTGGCGAATTCTTGTCGTACGACCGCCTGAATAACGGAGATCGCGGGGGTTGTCGGCATCGTATGTTCGAAAGAAGTGGGCTGAAGCGGCGCTGGACTTGCTGCTTCAAGTTCCCGTCGAACGATACGCGTTACACTCTGCTCAAAGGGCGGTGTGACGGTAGAATCGGAGCAGGTGGACGTAGCCGCCGTGTTTGGCAACCGAGAAAAAGGAGGGCGCACCCGACGGCTTTTTGCTGTTTCGAAACGGCGGCATTCTTGAATTACACGGTCGATGGTCGAGACGTTAGTGTACACCAGCAAATTGAAGGCGTCGTCCGCGATCCCCTTCAAAACGTGTCCAACCTTTTCAGCCTCAGACATCGCCTCGTCTACTTTTCGGCAAAGAGCGAGAACTTCTTGGATGTATGACACATACGATTCAGTTGGCGACTGGACACGGGTAGCCAGCTCCTGTCGTGCAGCTGCGTGGCGACCGGTCGGGTCCCCAAAGATGTCACGTAGCTTCTCCTTGAACGTGTCCCAGCTGGTGAGTTCGGACTCATTTGTCTCGTACCAGACACGCGGGGTTCCGTCCAAGTAGAAGAGAACATTAGCGAGCATCATGGTAGGGTCCCAGCGGTGAGTTTGACTGACCCGTTCATAAAGGCGAAGCCATTTGTCGACGTCGAGGCCAGGTTGCGCAGAAAATGTCCCGGGATCACGGGGTGTTTGGACGGCGACAAAGGTTGTCGGAGAAGCCGCAGATGGTGAAGCGGACGCGTTGTCACTGAAAGCCATGGCGGGAAGCTGGAGGATGCGGCCACTGCGGAGCTGCGTGGTGAGGACGGGGATCGTTCCACCTCCACCAAATATGTTACGTGAGTAACGAGACAAAGTATTGCGAATATATTCGAAAAATATATTTGCAAGAGCGGTTGCAGCACTGGCCAGTCTGGCTCCGAGCTCGAGCAGCAGCGACCCTCATCTTCTTCGTCGGGCGCACACGCGCATTCGCACTATGGTTTGTGGCAGCCTACAGGTAGCAATATTAATTGAATAAACGCTTGAGTTCTGAGAGAGCAGACATGGCCCTCCCTCCTTTATTGTTCGAAAAAAGGTCTTGTTAAAAACGTCTCCTGTGAGCCGCCACTTGCGATAAAAATTGTCTTAACAAGTTGCAACCACTGATTACGTATATTTAGGGATATGAGATGAAAAGCGCCAAGTAAAGCACCTAATGTGCCAGACATCGGTGTTGAAAAGCACTGACACCTTTGACGAAACAGCTAATAGTAGGCTAACGGTCTGATGCGTAGAGTCGCTTAAACTGCCTTAAACTAAGATAGAGTAGTGAGTATTACTCTCAGTGAGCTCAACTGAGTAATACCATGGTGAGTTAGGGTCTCAGTAAGCCCGGTGGAGGAACATTTTAGTGGGTGTTAGTCCGAGAGAGTCCGCTTGAAAAAAACAAACAAACATTGGTCAGTATGAGTCTCCAACACAATCCCACTCTGGTTAGCTTTGCAAACAAATTACGTAAAAACATACATATATTGTTCTGTATTGTTGTACCACCGCTGTGAGGACCTTACTTACTTATCCAGTGCACACCAAAGCATGCCATGTGCAGTTGATTAACATTGCCACTAAGCTTCCACCCGTCCTGTTCACTTCCGATAAATGTGGCAACAACTGTGAGCATAATGGCTTTGTTTTGGTCGGCCCATCTATTCGCAGTGTGTTTAATGGATCCTCATAAAACAAAGTTGGAAAAACCTCCATGAAGGTGCATCATACATGAGCGGAACATGGGTCAAAATGAAGTTGAGCATTATTGTTAAAAAAAAGACATCATTTGTCCTCGCATCAGGAATATAGTTTGTGAATTATTGTTGACGTTGTTTTTCTTTTAGTTTTTTTTTCTTTTTACCGGCATTGGCCAGCGGTCATTTTCACTTGAATACATGAACTTCATGGAAAGATAGCTCACTTACGAAGAGACTGCATAAAAAAGAACGCACAGAATAACTGTACCGACATTCCCTGTTCAAACACGAAGGAAAGGGCATAATAAATAACGGGGTGCTCGGATTCTTCAGCTCATAGCAAGATCACAAAATTAGATACGGCGCCATAAATTCCCCGTCACAAATCCCAGTTCCAATCCGCTTACTTACAAGATCGCAAACTTACAGTGCCTCTTCAACACTACGGCGCGCGCTTTGCCCGCTCGGGTATACCGAAGCCTGGCTTGGAAAAACTCCCTTTCATGGCAAATATTTGATGTCGCTTGGGAGACCGAGGACCCCCATCGGCGCACTTATTTATAACTCAAGGAGCAAGAATAAGAAAGCAGAATAGCATTTATAATTTTGTTCACGCGCTTATCTCGTCCTAAGTGACGACGATATCAGACAGGCGATGCAGTGAACACGATGTATCCGCTCGGGCGTCGACGCACTGAGTGCAACGTTAGAGATAGATTACAAGAAAAAAAAGAGAAAGCAAACCTTTGTCCTCTGAATGCTACGCGCCGTAATTAATTTCAAATAAAATGCACCTTTTGCTATCATCCCGAGGGAGGCGATAATGGTGGGCAATAAAGTGTTCAATATACAAAACAAAACCGAAACAACGTTGTCTCTATCGTAACCCCTCTTTATTTTCCGTTTGTGAAATGAAGTAATAAAAAGTAACAAAGAAGTAGAGTGTACTCGCTCCATACTCGCTTCCCTCACCGCTGTATTGCCTCCCAGATAGAATGACAGAGAAGGCAGTTTCTTCCTTTCCATTCGCGTTTTTCTTTGCTTTCGCTCCTCGGGCGCTTTCTTTCACCCTACACTTTTCATCTGTTGGAGCTAAACGCAATTTAATAGCAAGATTAATGGACGCGCGGCTCCTTTTCGCTAGCGCCAGGGAGGCCGCAGCAGGTGTTGAGAGAGTGCACCGTCTCCGCTTTCCTTGGAACATGCGTTAGAGATAAGCGCCACCACCGCCTCTGTACGCGGAGGGGGCAAGCGGTGGCGTATACTTTTCCCTATTCACTTCTCACCCCCAACCATCGTTTTTACACCCTTTTTTTCATTATTACTCCATTATTCCGTAACACCGTGCCGCTCTACGAAAATTCCCGTCTGCATCGCGGACTCCAAGCTTCGCACGTGCTCCTTCTTCCGCCCCATCATTAATTGTTAACCCTGATTTATAGTTTGATATCCCTTCGCCGAAGGGCTGCTCCCTTGTACTTTCTCGAAAGAGAGCCGTTGCCTTGAAGCAACGTTTCATTTGCAGATTAAATAGGTCCACTGCTCCCCCCCTTCGCCCCGTTCTCGCGCGCGCGAAAGTCGATAATATCGACGTCTAAGAGTGTTTCCGCCCGATTTGTTCGAACTTCGCTTAACAACGCGGTAAAGCAGTCTGCTGCGTGCGCGCGCCCTTCTCTCTCTCGCGCGCAACTCTTTCCTTCACATCTCTTTTCTAACGCGTTGCCTTTGGAGCCGATACTGGCTGACCATCTCCCTCGAGACCCTTTGTCGTGGCGGAGCATTTCCTGCGCTATTTGCCTCCTCCGCTCATTGTGCGCCCCGGTGGACCCTCCTATTTCTCGAGAAGTACGGTGCAAAAAAAAAAACTCCTCTCGAAAAGAATTATCCCCATATGCAGAAGAGCCCACCAAGCATTTTGCACATGCTACACAGCATCGAGAGTTCCTCTCGAACCCAACCCCGGCGCTCGATTACAACATCAACGTGCCGCCAATTGAACGAGCCTTTCTTTTTTTTTTCGTTCTGCCACTCGCGAAGTAGGAACCAGCGGATTTTCTATATTTCTTATTTCCTTCTTTCAAACCTGCACGCCCATGGGACGGAGCTTTGTTTCACACCGTACAACTCCTCGTATCTGTATGATTGCTGCGAGATTGCGTAACAAACTGGCCGTGGCTTAACGTGTTTCGATTCGTCCCCACAGAGAAAAAGGGGCGTTCCCTGGATATGTGATAACTTGGAGCACACCGTGCAAGCGAAATTTGAATAGCCTACAATTGATTAGCAGATGGCTGAACACGTGCTTTTACCCCTCACCACGGCGCATGCTCCGGCCCTCTGGCGAGAATATAAAAGCAGCCTCTTCAATAAACGTTCACCCCCGTATTCTAGAACGTCCCTTCACTCAACGCTTCACCTTCGCTTGAGAAAGCCGATGAAAGCGTCCTCTTTAGGCACGGCAAGTCACTGCATATTAGCGATAATGTGGTGCGATTCTCTAGCAGCGCAGCGTCATTTTCAGCCAAGC
>WOVY01000913.1:0-299957 GCA_013436015.1 Rhipicephalus annulatus
GACACCTTTGCTTCAGATGGCACATATGTACCCGTTGTCCATTTGCGTCTGCCCTTATTTTTTATTATAAGGGTGTTTGACTATTCGAAAATTCTAAATGAAGACTAAACAGTGTTTTTGTTCGATTTGGTGTTTAATCGAATGAATATTGAAGTTTATTAGAACTACAATAATTGCATATAACCAAGGGCAAACTCTCAAAGCAACAAAGCTTTAGAAGAGCAAAGATCAAAACTCTTGTTTAAAAGATTGAATTGTGAAGATACATTAATTTCACACTTTTACGGGACTGCAAATACTTCAGTCATCACCGCAATAACAAATTTTGCTTTGAACTCCAGCGTTGCTGAGAAAGTGTAACCTCAAATTCAATTACCATAGGATTCATCATAAGGAATGTATATTCAAGAGCTGGTGGCAAAGTACCTCCTCTAATATTTATGTAACTTCTGTGTTCATCATACAAATGAAAAAAATACTTAAAAGGCTGAATACTGCTGTATGTAAACACTTAGTTCACATAATGGTATATTTTAGTGGTCAAATATTATGGCGATGCTAATTCATTAAAGTGTGGATATTTGTTTGAAATTATGTGTTGTGGCACTCTACAATGGTCTTGCAAATGGGTGCCCTTCTGTTCAACTACTATTGAACAGTATTCTATTCAATTAGGCATGAATTAGGTATCATCACAATTCAATGTGTATCTGTTCAATTCTTCATTTCACTATGCATGCCCCTAGTTATTACCAACCTTGCAAAGACAAACGTTCAACTTCTTGCAAGGACAAATGTAACAAGGTATTACCAACCTTGCAAAGACAAATGTAACTTCTTCACTGGGCTTAAAGCAGTCGAAATTTTCCTTCTTTTATTGGCTTATTCTGCTCCACCACTTCTTGCCCTTCACAATTGACAAGGTGTCTTAAAGAAGCAGTGACACAATTTTGGATGTCCTGCAAGTGACATTTTTTGATTTCTTGGTAAGCGGCATAAAAGTGTACTAACATGTTTTGAGACATTTTTGCTTTCATTAGTATGCAGTGTATTTAACGTTCTCCACACACTGGAGTAAGCGAACACATCCAAAATATTTTCTTTGATTTGAAAGTTTCTATCACAGAGCATTAGCATGCCTCACTGCAATGAACATCATGTCAACTAGTCAACGCAGTAACTGAACTCTACGTTCTGAGTGCCGCCTAAATTGCCCAAATCACTGTCAAGGTCACGGGAAGATTTCTGTCTTATTGTTGCTAATGTGCACTACAAGAAAATGATGGCCGAAAGGAAAGCTACAAGCCACTATAGGCACGCAGTCGTTACTTTCTGGTACTAAACAAAAAATAAATGTACTTCACTGTTAACCGCGGTATGCTCCAAACAGTATTTTTGTGTTTTACTACGATATTTTTGGGAAAACCTTGCTGAAAACAGTTCAGTATTTAAGTGACAAAATCACCTTAGACATTTTATTGAACTTTACACTTTTGTGTGAACACTTTAATTGGCGTGATTACTTGTGTTTCTACAAACTTAGTGTGGTGCGGACACATTTCTATGTAGTGTGGACACATTTCTGTGTGGTGTGTACACTCAGTGTTCAAAAATGTGCACTCATTGTGTAAGTTGTGCTATGGCTATATGTATAGCCTTAGCACAAGGCTATATGTATAGCCTTGTGTTTGCTACTAAATGTGCGATGTCGACTTTTGTGCAAGAGGAGTAGCCGGCCGCCACGCATTGGCATCAACCTCTCTTTATATACATTTCTTTTTTAAAAATACGGATCTGCTGCTAGCAAGTGACTAGTTGCTGTCTTCCAGTAATGTGAAACTGCCACGAAAAATCACTTAGAGGTCAACAGCCCTCTACCCTGAGTGGGCATGGAAGCAGAGTGGGCATGGAAGCATCGGCAGAAGCATGTACTCATTCATGCTTCCCTACGTTTTGCAGTTTCTCGTTGAGTGCCTGAGTGCAGCCAACGCCGGAGCATTGCTGCCGCTCGGCGTGCATTCCAGCGTGGCTTTCCCTTCGACTGCTGACGGCACCTGCCTGGATACAACCCAGGGTCCGGTGCTCTGCACTTTGTCTCATCAGAGCTGGTTCTTCGAGGGGAGGGATCTCGCACGTGCCGCAGCAAAATCGTCATCGGCCACGACGACAGCGACACCACTGGCCCCTTTAAAACCGTGTTGCACGCATGCCACCGGCAGTGGGCATGGAAGCATCGGCAGAAGCATGTACTCATTCATGCTTCCCTACGTTTTGCAGTTTCTCGTTGAGTGCCTGAGTGCAGCCAACGCCGGAGCATTGCTGCCGCTCGGCGTGCATTCCAGCGTGGCTTTCCCTTCGACTGCTGACGGCACCTGCCTGGATACAACCCAGGGTCCGGTGCTCTGCACTTTGTCTCATCAGAGCTGGTTCTTCGAGGGGAGGGATCTCGCACGTGCCGCAGCAAAATCGTCATCGGCCACGACGACAGCGACACCACTGGCCCCTTTAAAACCGTGTTGCACGCATGCCACCGGCAGTGGGCATGGAAGCATCGGCAGAAGCATGTACTCATTCATGCTTCCCTACGTTTTGCAGGTCAGTTATTTTAACAGACTACCGTGTAGGAGCTTTCGATCGGACAACCCTTTTATTATGGTGCTTCCATGCCCAGAAGCCCTGTTACAGCCTTTTTGTGACCTTTGTTGTTAATATGTGGTGATGTCGAGCAGAACCCGGGACCCAAGGATGATCAAATTACTGAAATACATAAAATGGTGAAAGATATGCAAGAACGTTCGATTCGCATTGAAACCACGCAAGCGGTAATGTCAGGTGACATCCAGGAGCTTAAGCAACATCAGCTTTCGCTTACTAAAGACATTTCCAACATATTGACGCGCCTGGAAACGGTTGAAAAGCGGACATCCATTATAGACAACATTCAGCGCGAACTGACGGCAACGAGTCAACTTACAAGGCAAGTGCAGGGCGACATGCTTGGTCTACGTGCGCGTCTCGATGAGGCTGAGGATCGCTCTCGGAGGGATAATCTAGTATTCTTTGGTATCGCAGACAATGCCTCTGAAACTACGCAGCAGACTGAGGAAACTATCTTGAGCTTATTTCGCCAGTCCCTTGATCTAACTTTATCTGGTGATAACGTTGCACGCGCACATAGAATCGGCCGCTTTTCCACTAATAAAGTTCGTCCGATTATAGTAAAATTTTCCACCTACAAAACGAAAGAAATGGTTCTTTCAAAACGTCACATGCTCAAAGGAAGCAAAGTGGTTATGCGGGAGGATTTTTCTGCTAACACTCGCCGTACTAGAGCAATGCTGACCAACTTCGCCAAAGAGCTTCATTGCCCTTTCAGTGTGCGCTATAACAAACTTTTTGCAAATGAGAAATGTTATGGCTACGACTACGTTACTGATACAGTGCATGAAATCGGGCCATCCAGACGCGTAACTAATAACGCTAGTGTCGCCAACTCCTCTTCTCGGCAACTTCGTTCTGGTCGACAATTTAATGCTTCCTCGGGAAGCTAGGAAGAAGCAAGGGGTGGTGGCACTTGCGTTGACCACAGAAAATTGATCGTGCTGTCTACTAATGTTCGCAGCCTCCTGTCCAAGAAAGATGAAATGAGTGCAGCAGTTAATGATTCAAACGCCGATATTATTGCGGTAACTGAAACGTGGCTTTGCGACAAAATACGAAACGAAGAGCTGCTGTGCTGTGATAAAAAATACAAAATATATCGCTGCGACAGACCTAATAGATGTGGCGGTGGTGTTCTTCTTGCGGTGAATGAGAGCATTGAAAACTACGCTGTTGCAATAGACTCGGTTTTAGAGGCAACATGGTGTTGCCTCAACGTGGCTTTTAGAAAAGTTGTCATTGGCGTATGTTACCGCCCACCTTCAGGAAGCGCAAACTTTTGCAATGACCTACATGATTGTCTGAGCCATGTGAAGGTTTTGTTTCCTCGCGCAGCTGTGATTCTACTAGGCGATTTCAATTTCCCTAACATTGTGTGGTCAAATTCTTATTCATATTCCTTGCCTAACTCAGCGGAAGCGGAGCATTTTATTCGCATCTGTTCAGATTTTGGTTTGACGCAGCTTGTTAATTTTCCTACGCGCGTTACCGATACTACGTCATCCATTCTTGATCTTATATTGACATCAGAACCAGATATTGTATCTTCAGTGTCCAATGTACCTGGTATCAGTGATCACGATATTATTCAAGCAAATATATTACTGCCATTCTCACGCATGCGTAAGCAGCTTAAAACTATACGGGATTACAGAAAGGCTGACTTTGACTCAATTAACAAGGATTTGGGCACATTCCTAGATGAGTTCTTACCCAACTACCCTGAAAGATCGGTGCAGAGCAACTGGGACTTATTTAAAGCTAAAGTTTCAGAGCTAACCGTTAAACATATCCCTATAAAACAAGTTCTTTCCAATACACGTGCTCCATGGTACAACAGATACATAAACCGCCTTTCAAACCGTAAGAAAAGGTTTTATCGTGCTGCTGTCAAATCCCCGTCTGATAAACGTTGGTCTACTTACAAATCTGCTGCCACAACTTATTTATCTGAAGTGAAACGAGCTAAGTCTTCCTTTTTTAGTCACACTCTACCGGTTATGCTGAAAAATAACCCTAGACAGTTTTGGAATTTCGTGCGTGGCAGCGAGCGCCGCGCTATAGCCTTGCTGACAGCTGAAGGGCATCCCGTGCCCGACGTAGAATGCGCATCTGTACTAAATGACACATTCATAAAAGCTTTCTCTCACCAGGCGACCGTCAACAACCAAATCTCCTTGCCGTCACCCCATTACCTACCTATGGACGCTATCTTCGTTACCTCGGAAGGTATTCGTGCGGTCATTAAGAAACTTAAAAACTCATCATCATGTGGAGTTGATGGTATCAATACTAAATTCTTGAAGAACACTGTTGAATACTCCTCTATTATCCTGTCATGCATTTTTTCACAGTCCCTGCAGCATTCTAGCCTTCCGGAAGACTGGCTGGTCGGTAAGATAGTGCCAGTTCACAAATCAGGGCTAACACACAATCCATCAAACTTCCGTCCAATTTCACTGACATCTGTCCCGTGCAAAATACTTGAGCATATCATTTTCACCCACCTTGTTAACTTTCTCGAGTCTAACCAGTTTTTCACACCCTCGCAACACGGTTTCCGCAAGAATTTTTCTTGCGAAACGCAGCTCTTAGTCTTTACAAACGACCTGCATGTCCTACTCGATTCTGGATTCACCATTGACTGTATTTTTTTAGATTATTCTAAGGCATTCGATAAGGTCAGTCATCAGTTACTACTTCTTAAGATGAAACACTTAAACCTAGACCCTAACGTGTTTAACTGGATTCGAGCCTTTCTTTCCAACCGAACACAGTTTGTTTCTGCTAACAATATTGATTCCCCCGTCCAGCCGGTGCTCTCGGGTGTTCCCCAAGGCTCTGTGTTGGGACCCTTACTGTTCTTAATTTTCATGAACGACCTGCCAACTAATGTCTCATCAAAGGTATGCCTATTCGCAGATGACTGTGTAATTTATCGGAAAATAACTAACCAAAATGATGTTACCTCGCTCCAGACGGATTTAAATAACATATTTACCTGGTGTCAATTATGTAACATGGAACTAAACATTTCAAAATGCAAAGCAATGCGTGTGTGCCGCACCTCACTTGCGTATCCAGATTATCATCTCAACGATACCCACCTCGAGTCTGTTTCATTTTACAAATACCTAGGTGTTCATATTTCCAGTAACCTGTCATGGAACCACCATGTGGAGCACATCATCGCCAAGGCTAACCGTTCTCTCGGGTATTTTCGCAGGAACTTCTACATGGCGCCCTCATCCCTTAAGAAACTTCTTTACACTACTTATATTCGTCCATCACTTGAATACGCATCATCCGTCTGGGATCCTGGTGGCACTACACTTACACATGAATTAGAAGCAGTCCAGAATCGTTCAGTTCGCTTCATTTTAGCCAATTATAACCGCACGGCCAGTGTTACCTTAATGAAGTCCCAGCTCAACCTTCCTGAACTCGCCATTCGGCGTAAAATAGCCCGACTCAGTCTCCTTCATAAACTTTATCATAGCAAAAATCTTCGTGAACAGTTTATTAATCCCCCCTCATTCATATCACCCAGATTGGACCATCTACAAAAAGTTCATGTTCCCCGCTGCAGAACCGTAACCTATTCGCATGCCTTCATTCCAAGAACCACATCCGAATGGAATCTACTACCACAATCAGCTACGGCTATTACCGACACATCACGTTTTAGGGCCTTTTTGCAAAACATGTTTTGCGATGTTTGATTCTGCTTCGTGTTATATATGTCGTGCTTTCTTCTTTCTTTCTTTTTTTTTGTAGTGCTTTGGCTAATCATTGTTGTAGTTCTTCACTTCGGTTTCTTGACTATGTACTACCTGTAATATCGTTACCGCTACATTGATTTTTTTTTTAATCGTTGTCATGTATTCCCGCTGCTACATTTAATTCTTTGTTACTGTGTGTTTTTGCCAACCGCTTTGTATTTTCCCTTCTTTTCCTTTACGTTTTGCCGTTTGCTGTATTATTTTGTATTGCCACTCCCCTCTGTAATGCCTTCGGGCCCTGAGGGTACCATAAATAAATAAATAAATAAAAAAATACCCTTTTTAATTTCACATATTCAGTCATATCTTGAGAACACAGAAGGATATATGCTGCTTCCCTCTTTGTCTCATGGTCACAGTTTTTTTCGTTTTCACCTTGCCATGCTCTTCCCTGTCCTGTGTCTGTAAGCGTTAACTGGACACACCATCATGATGGAGCACAGGTGTGCGGTCAAGCAGCTGGTACAGTCCAAAGATAGCTCCGCAACTAGCAGAGTCAATCTGAAAGTGGCAGTTCAGCAAGTTCCCTTTACTACACTAAATTTGGTGAGACTAGTTTAATAACACTGTTGAACCACTCATTTTTCTCTGCAAGCTCAAGTCTACTGTTTCTGTAGCAGGATACCATGGCTGATTATCCCTTATAATGTTCAGTATTGTTAAGCAGTTTTTTTCCGCAGGTATCCTAAAGGAGACTGCCCTCTGTATCAGACCCAGGTAGGCTGATCAAAGACTGAGACGGTCACCGATGAAGCAGGATGCAGCAATGCCTTGCCGGGTTTATTGTCGCCGCTTATATTAGGCATAATCGGTCGGTGCGCACCGGAGTGCGCATCATGAGTCATGGTCAGCATGACCCAGCACGATACATCTCCCATCCTTTTTTTTTTAACAAGGCGTAAAAAAGAAGTGCAATGCGATAGAAAAAATACAAATTCAACAGTATTCCGCCGGAACTAGCCGCTAAACTATTTGAGCAAAGTTGGGGCCGTATGCTAAACGTCTTGGTTCCTCCCTAATGCGCGAGGATCTTCTAGGTGCCGGCGAAGTCACGTGAGGCGGGCTCTGATGTGGAGGCTCTTCTGCGTCATCATCTCCGACGTCAGTGTCACTGTCGCTGGAGTACGTAAATGGCTCCGAGGTTGCCAGCAGCTGTTGGCGGTTACGCCGCAGCGTTCTCCCCTCTCCTGTTGCGACGTTGTAGGACCTCGGGGCTACTTTTCCCAATACCTTAGCCTTTTGAGACCAAGCCTGGCCTTTCACGCGAACCACGTCTCCCGGTAGGAGTGGTCTCAGCGGTCGTCCAGACGACGTCTGCTGGCGCTTTTTTACAGGACTCTTGGGCTGCAGGTTGAAGTCGGGGATCCTAGTGCGTAGAGGCCTGCCCTGCAGAAGTTCCGCCGGCGACCAGCCATCCTGCAAGGGAGCAGAGCGGTAACCAAGTAACCCAAGCCAAAAATCTTCATGTGTGGTCCCAGTCTTCTTAAGCAGCCGCTTTATAATTTGGACACCCTTTTCTGCTAGCCCGTTGGAACGTGGAAACATTGGGCTCGAAGTTATATGTTTGAAATCGTACCGTCTGGAAAACGTGGCGAATTGGTGACTTGCGAACTGGGGGCCGTTGTCTGTGCAGACTTCCATCGGTATTCCATACCTTGCAAAGATGGCTGCCAGCTTGTCGATAACCGCAGTTGCCGATGTCTCCTCGAGTTTTTCAACTTCTGGAAAATTTGAATAGGCATCAAAAACAGCAAGGTACGTGGCTCCAGCATAACAAAAAAGATCTACGCCCACTCGGTACCAAGGGTGATCAGGAGGGGTTCGTAGCAAGAGGGGCTCGTCCGGTTGTTTGTACGCATAGGTTTTACAGACAGCACAATTCCGTACAACGTCAGCAATGTCAGAGTTCAAACCAGGCCAAAATACTAAACGCCGTGCCCTAGCTTTGCACTTATTTAAACCAAGATGGCCCTCGTGAATGCGGCTTAGGATTTCTGGACGCAGTTTCTTTGGTATAACTACTTTACAGCCCTTCAGAAGAATTCCGTCGACAACTGAAAGTTCAGAGGCGAACGGCTTGAGTGTTCCTTCGAAGTCTTTGTTTAACGACAAGCTTTCTACTACCGCACGTAGCTCCGGGTCGTTAGATGTTTCCCGAGACAAAAGCTGTTTCGTTCTTTCACTCACTAAAGATGACAAAACGGCCACTGCGTGTACTTGAATGTCGCCAAAATCCACTGTGTCTTCACGCTCTGACGGTGTGGCCCTTGAGAGCATGTCAGCAAGGACCAATTCTTTGCCTGGAACAAACTGTAGAACATAGTCGTATATTAATAAGCGCAGAAAAAATCTTTGAAGTCTTGGGGGCATGTTCCCGATATCTTTGGACGAAATGGCTAGCAACGGTTTGTGATCGGTGTCGATCACAATTTTCCTACCGTACACAAACTGGTGGAACTTCTCGCAACCGTATGCTATACCCATCGCTTCTTTCTCTATTTGAGAATAACGCTTTTCAACGTCGGTCATGGCTCGTGACGCGTAGGCGATAGGACGCCAGCCACTGGAGTGTCGCTGGAGCAGTGCGGCCCCTATGCCATCCTTAGATGCGTCTGCCGTTATCTTTGTCTCTTTCGCGGGGTCGAATATAGCGAGGAGCGGGGCAGTGCGCAGCGCTTCGCAGACTGCGTGCCATTCCTGAGCGTGTTTTTCGGTCCAGTCAAATACGGTGTCCTTCCGTATCAGGCTTCGAAGAAGCTTCGTTCTATCAGCGAGAGTTGGCACATATTTTCCAAAATAGTTTATTACTCCAAGCATACGTTGTACGGCAAGTTTTTCAGTTGGTACGGGCATTTTGCTCAAACAGTCTACAAGAGCTGCATTTGGACGAATTCCTGCTGAGCTGATAACATCGCCCAAGAAAACTATCTTCTGCACTCCAAACTGGCACTTCGCCCTGTTGAATGTTAGCCCTGCGCGTTGGGCTGCGCATAGAGCGGCTTGAAGGCGACTGTCATGCTCTTGCTTGGTTGCTCCCCACACGAGAATGTCATCAATGTACACTCTAACTCCGGGTAAATGGTCAAAAATCTCGCTCAGTGTTTTCTGGAAGACTTCGGGGGCAGATGCAATGCCAAATGGAAGTCTAAGAAATTGGTAGCGCCCGAACGGCGTGGCGAACGTGCATATCTTTGAGGTAGGTTCATCAAGGGGAATTTGGTGAAACCCTGCGTTAGCGTCTAGTCGACTGAAGAAATTCGCACCAGACAGCTCCGCCTCAATGTCTTCGCGTTGTGGCATCTGGTAGTGTTAGCGTTTCAAGCATGCGTTTACGCTTCTTGGATCCATGCATACCCTGAGGCTACCGTCTTTTTTTCTTACAATAACAAGCGGGCTTACCCAATCAGTTGGTTCGTCCACCTTGCAGATGATGTTCGCCTGTTCCATGCGCACCAGCTCTTTCTGTAGGGGTTCCCGTAAGGCCAAAGGAACGCGTCGCGCTGCATGGATCACTGGAACCGCATCGTCATGTAGTACCATACGATATTGCCGCTTCACGCACCCAGTGCCTTCGAAGAGGTGGCTGAATTTCTGCGTCGTTGGGAGAGACCGTTGCGTCATTGGAGTCATCCCTTCAGTGGTTACGAAATCAACCACCCTGGAGACAAGTGCTAGAGATTCAGCCAGTTCGAGACCTAATATACTCTGGCCCCGCTTCACAACGAAGAAATCTGCAAGGCACCGACGCTCGTTGATCGTAATCACCTGAGTTGTCACTCCGTAGTGCATGATAGCGTTTCCGCTATAGGATCGTAAAACGGAATTACTTGCCCTGAGGGGTGGATTCGTTCGGAATCTTTTGTACACTGACAGTGGTAATAAATTGGCTTGGGAACCAGTGTCTACTTTGAATGCAACTTCTTGCTGTCCAACTTGGGCCTTAACAATCCAATCTGTTTTCTGGATTCCGCACACGGTGACGTCCAAGATTGCAAAGTCTTCCTTTTCCTCTTGTACTTCGTCGACCTCATACTTTCTGCAACAAACCGCAAAATGATTTCGGCCTGCGCAGGCGCGGCATATTTTGCCAAAGGCGGGACATTTCCTAGGCTCATGTCTTCGATTGCACTTGCAGTACTGGACAGGAGCTTTCCGGCCTTGGGTGCGATGTAGGTAACGTTTTTCGGTGGCGTCCACTCTTGCTTCGTTACCTTGCCATGCTTCGTTTTGCTTGTTCGCGAGCTCTGCTGCTTTGCAGATTTGTTCGGCCTTCTGGAGCGTCAAGTCCTTCTCGCGTAGCATCTTTTCTCTCAGTTTAGTGTTCCAGGAGCCAAATACGATTTGGTCGCGTATCATCGAGTCAGCAAGCGGACCGAAGTTGCAATACCTTGCTTGCTTGCGCAGGTCTCTTATGAAATGTTCCACTGGTTCAGCTTCATCTTGCGTCCTTGTCCTGAAGACATATCTTTCGTAGACTTCGCTTTGCTGCTCTGCACAGTACTCTTCAAATTTCTTTACCACAGTCTGGTAGTCTTGCTTGTTCTCGCCTTCTGCGAATGTAAAGTTATTGAAGACTTCTAAAGCGTCGTCCCCAGCAGCAGTCAGGAGCCTGGCTGTTCTAGCAGCTTCTGTCAGTCGTGTAGCTGGCTCTGTTGCTTGTAGAAACAATTCGAACTTTTGTTTAAAAAGCTGCCAGTTCTTCTGAACATTTCCTGTCAGGCATAGTCGGTCCGGTGGCTTCAGTAGTTCCATGATTGTCGGCACCGGCGAAGCGATGTGGTAGCATCCGCCGTCGATCCCACTTCTGACACCATGTATCAGACCCAGGTAGGCTGATCAAAGACTGAGACGGTCACCGATGAAGCAGGATGCAGCAATGCCTTGCCGGGTTTATTGTCGCCGCTTATATTAGGCATAATCGGTCGGTGCGCACCGGAGTGCGCATCATGAGTCATGGTCAGCATGACCCAGCACGATACACCCTCTACCGCAACTTGGAGACTGTTACACAAGGCCGCACATATGTAATATATGGAGACCCCACCTACCCACTCCGGCCACTGCTCTACAAGCCTTTTGGAGGTGCTTTTTTGCGTCCCCATGAGGTTAACTTCAATAAGCGCATGAGCTCAGTGCGGCAGGCCGTTGAGTGGGGCTTCGGCAGAGTCGTTGCAGACTGTGCCTTCGCTGATTTTTATAAAGGCCAAAAGATGACTCGGCAGAGGGTGGGTCGGATGTACAAAGTTGCAACATTGTTCTTAAACTGCCGTACTTTCATGTATGGCAGCCAAGTGTCTACATATTTTGATGTTACTTCGCCCACCCTTAGAGAATACCTTGCGCCATTTGAGATGCCAGCATAGCACACTGACGCGAGCATACAATAGATCCCTGTGTGTTGTGCAAGGCAGTTTGCTATTTGTGCGTAGCCGAGTTTTGTTTTTTGCAGCTACTAGAAGAGAACCAAGACGTTCGGCTCTATTTTAACTGGCTTGTTGATAACCGGGACTTAATTGACTTTCATTCTATTATCATGACAATATCTTGTACAGTCAAACTCCGCTAGAACGAACGCCACTTCAACGAAAAATTCACTATTCCCCGTTAGCGGTCCATAGGAGTCAAGGCATAAATATTGTCGCCACCACGAACACTTTTTCTTTGATCGTACCGCTTCAACAAAATTTTACGATGCAATTCGAGGCTCAAATACTTATTGCTATGCAGTAAACCCAATCTTTAACATTTCTATGCACATTCAGAGCCTGAAAATGCGTCAACTAACTCTAAAACACATGTGGGCACCACAAGGACCGGGGCTGTTCAGCAAGCATGGGCGCCGCCATTGCTCGATAGCGGTGGTAATGAGACTGCCCTGCTAGTACACTCTAGCTCTGCTTTTGCCACTGGTTTGCTTTTGAGCCGCAGACAAAACGAAGCTGAAGCTCAGTTCATGGTTTCCTCCACGCATCTACTGGGTGCAACCTCTGAACGATGCGTTTTCCGATTCCGATGCTTAACTTTATGTTCGTGCTTGGCCAGTGTGGTAACTAATCAGAGCGGCTGTTCGTCTGCATTATCATTAAAATCAAATAGCTGCGAGTGATGGCTGATAAGAATGGTATAGAATAATGCAAAAGGCGCCGCTCCACGATATCCTGCCTATATCTCAGAGTTGTCGGATACTTTTGATGGTGGACAGTTGCTGGTGTTAATGTGTTAATGCAACTGTTTGGTTCGTTCACTAAGGTGATTTCAGGTGTTGTTTCAGTGTGCTTTTGACCATGGCCTCGCTATACATGGGTGAAAAACACGTCGTGTCGCTGCTGGGAAAATGGGAAGCAGCGTGAATTTTTTCTAAATATTGAAAATAAACATTTCTTTGTTCTGCTAGCTCAGATCAGCTATATTTTTTATTTTACTACAAAGAAATTTTTTCCGTGCCCTGTCATTTTTGTTGTAGCGGGGTTCGACTGTAGTAGCTTTGATGCTCATGTCGTGATTTAAAGAGGCTACAAAGACTGAAAAGAAGAATAACATGAGCGTGCACAATAATTTCTTGTACTTGCAAAACAGTCTTCCTTAACATTATCACCTTCAAAGTAGTCCCCTTCAGCATTCACACACTTCTGCATACAGTGCAATTATGGCTGGTGATAGAATTGCGATGAGGTTTTTGGGAGGCCCTTCAGGAGATTCTTTATTTTGACTGAATCTCTTCAACTGAGCCAAAAATAGGTTCTTCTTCAGCAATATTTAACTTTCACAAATAAATATAAAAACATCAAGCGAAATTAAGCGAATACAGTTGGTGTGCTGCTCTTCTGGCTATTGCACCTATTTCTGATTGTGCTCTTGCCATTAACATATATCATCATCATCATCATCATCATCATCATCATCAGCCTGTCTACGTCCACTGCAGGACAAAGGCCTCTCCCATGTTCCGCCAGTTAACCCGGTCCTGTGCTTGCTGTTGCCAATTTACACCCGCAAACTTCTTAATCTCATCTGCCCACCTAACCTTCTGTCTCCCCCTACCCCGCTTCCCTTCTCTGGGAATCCAGTTGGTGACACTTAATGACCAGCGGTTATCCTGTCTACGTGCTACATGCCCGGCCCATGTCCATTTCCTCTTCTTTATTGCAGCTATGATATCCTTAACTCCCGTTTGTCCCCTAATCCACTCTGCTCTCTTCTTGTCTCTTAAGGTTACACCTACCATTTTTCTTTCCATTGCTCGCTGCGTCGTCCTCAATTTAAGTTGAACCCTCTTTGTGAGTCTCCAGGTTTCTGCTCCGTAGCTAAGTACCGGCAAGATACAGCTGTTATATACGTTCCTCTTGAGGGACAGTGGCAATCTACTTGTCATAATTTGAGAGTGCCTGCCGAATGTGCTCCACCCCATTCTTATTCTTCTAGTTACTTCAATCTCGTGGTTAGGCTCTGCTGTTATTACCTGCCCTAAGTAGACATAGTCTTTTACAACTTCAAGTGCACTATTACCTATCGCAAAGCGCTGCTCCTTTCCGAGGTTGTTGTACATTACTTTCGTTTTCTGCAGATTAATTTTAAGACCCACCTTTCTGCTCTCCTTGTATAACTCCGTAATCATGAGTTGCAATTCGTCCCCTGAGTTACTCAGCAATGCAATGTCATCGGCGAAGCGCAGGTTACTGAGGTACTCTCCATTAACTCTTATCCCTAACTGTTCCCATTCTAGGCTTCTGAAAACGTCCTTTAAGCACGCAGTGAATAGCATTGGGGAGATTGTGTCCCCCTGCCTTACACCCTTCTTTATTGGTATTCTGTTGCTTTCTTTATGAAGCACTATGGTAGCAGTTGATCCCCTGTAGATTTCTTCCAGAATGTTTATATATATTTCATCTACGCCCTGATTCCGCAGTGTCTGCATGACGGCTGATATTTCTACTGAATCAAACGCCTTCTCGTAATCTATGAAAGCTATGTATAGTGGTTGGATATACTCTGAGCATTTCTCTATTACCTGATTGATAGTATGAATGTGGTCAATTGTTGAGTAGCCTATTCTAAATCCTGCTTGTTCCTTTGGTTGATTGAATTCTAATGTTTTCTTTACTCTGCTAGCAATTAGCTTTGTAAATAGCTTGTATACTACAGAGAGCAAGCTGATCGGCCTGTAATTCTTCAAGTCCTTGTCATCTCCTTTCTTATGTATTAAGATGATGTTAGCATTCTTCCAAGACTCTGGTACTTTTCCCGTCAGGAGACACCTCGTAAATAGAGTGGCTAGTTTTTCTAACACAATCTGTCCTTCATCTTTCAGCAGATCTGATGTTACCCAATCCTCACCAGCAGCTTTGCCTCTGTGCATGCTCTCCAAAGCTTTTCTGACTTCTTCTATCATTACCAGTGGGGTGTCGTCTGGGTTACTGCTAGTTCTTATAATATTAAGGTCGTGGTTGTCTCAGCTACTGTACAGATCTCTGTAAAACTCCTCCGCTATTTTAACTATCCTATCCATATTGGTAGTTATTTTGCCTTCTTTGTCTCTTAGTGCATACATCCGCCTTTTGCCTATTCCAAGTTTCCTCTTCACTGCTTTGACGCTTCCTCCGTTTTTCAGAGCGTGCTCAATTCTCTCCATGCTATACCTTCTTACATCGCATACTTTACGTCTATCAATCAACTTCGAAAGCTCTGCCAGTTCTATTTTGTCTGTTGTACTTGACACTTTCATGACTTGTCGCTTCTTAATTAGGTTCTTCGTTTCCTGGGAAAGCTTGCCGGTGTCCTGTTTAGCTACCCTGCCTCCAACTTCCACTGCACACTCCGTGATGATACTCGTCAGATTATCATTCATTGTATCTACGCTAAGGTTGGTTTCCTCGCTAAGAGCAGAGTACCTGTTCTGCAGCGACACTCTGAATTCCTGTCCTTTCCCTCTCAGTGCTAGCTCATTGATTGGCTTCTTGCGTATCAGTTTCTGTCGTTCCTTCTTCAAGTCTAGGCGGATTCGAGCCCGTACCATTCTATGGTCACTGCATCTTACCTTGCCAACCACTTCCACATCCTGCACGACTCCTGGGTGTGCAGTCATTATAAAGTCTATTTCGTTCTTATTTACGCCATTAGGGCTCCTCCATGTCCACTTGCGGTTTTTTCGTTTTCGGTAGAAGGTATTCAAAATACGCAGATTATTGCGTTCTGCGAATTCTACTAGTAGCTCTCCTCTGGCGTTTCTAGTGCCGATGCCATAATCTCCTGCTGCCTGGTCTCCAGCCTACTTCTTCCCTACCTTTGCATTAAAGTCGCCCATTACTATAGTATACTGTGTTTTCACCTTACTCATTGCCGATTCCACGTCTTCATAGAAGGTTTCAACTGAAGCGTCATCATGGCTGGATGTAGGCGCGTAAGCCTGTACTACCTTCATTTTGTATCTTTTATTCAGTTTAATTACAATGCCTACCACCCTTTCATTAATGCTATAGTAATCCTCTATGTTGCCAGCTATGTTTCTGTGAATTAGGAACCCTACTCCCAGTTCTCTTCTGTCTGCCGAGCCCCGATAGCGAATGACGTTCCCATTATGTAGCACAGTATAGGCCTCATCTGTCCTCCTAACCTCACTCAGCCCTATTATATCCCATTTAATGCCTTCTAGCTCCTCGAATAATACAGCTAGACTTCCCTCACTAGATAACGTTTTAACGTTAAACGTTGCTAAGTTCAAGTTCCAATGGTGGCCTGTCCGTATCCAGAGATTCCTAGCACCCTCTGCTGCTTTGCAGATCTGACCGCCGCCGGGGTCAGTTGCTCCGCAGCTGGTGGGGACTGAGGGCCGTGAGTTAATTGACGAATGCCTACGGGAGGGGGTGGCCAGATACTGCACCAGGGTGGCCAATCGTTCTCTGGTGAGATCATCGGTGCAGCCGGTATGATCAGACAGTAGTGGGAATGCTCCATGCATGTCTTCCTTATTGTTGTTCAGCAGCGTTGGCGGCCACCCACCACGGAGCCCAACGAGGGGACGCTACAAGTTTACAAATGCTGAAACCTGCAGACGCCAGCCGTACAACGCCACTATAACCCAATGCGCCTAGACCAAGGTAGGCTATTTGCATAGGGTTAACCCTAGCCGCCAGGAAGTTTGGAAGTAAACGGAAGAGAGTAGAAGACAGGACAGATAAATAGTAAGAGATAAAGACGAAGATGTAGGGAGAGAGATAGGAAAAGGCGACTGCCGATTCCCCTGGGTGGGTCAGCTCAGGGGTGCCGTCTACGTGAAGCCGGGGCCGAAGGGGTGCGTTGCCTCTGCCGGGGGGCCTTAACGGTCCAATCACCCAGCGTCGGCTCAACCCCCAGGATCCCCTTTTCCTCGGACACGGCAAAGCCACGCACGGCTAGGCGTGGGAGGGAGTCGAAACTCCCCCGTTAGCTCGGGTTCGTGGTGTCGCTACACACCAAACGCCTACTTGCGCAGGCACCCTTGCGGTAGTTGATAGTTTCATAATTTTTTTACGTTACAATTCTTTTCATATGATAATTTTTTTCGTCATATTGTTAAAAAACTTGTGGTTTCATACTGACCTTGTTTGAAAGACAACATCTTGTTGTACAATTTGAATAAGATTTGAGTTTACTGAAAGATTCTCGATGAAGCACCAAAATGGCATACGAGCTGTCTCAACTAATCTGTTTAGGTGTAATATCAGGTCCAATATCACACACAATGCGTATTTCAGATAAACGCAATTTAGCTATGCACGCGCGTGAAAAAGACATAACGGGCGTGGCAGTTCAGCGCTCATGCATCCGGAGGCAGCAGCTTGGTCGCATCAGCAATCTGCAGTTATGTGTATGCTTTCGGGAGCTCAATCGATACTTGCCCTGTGGTTGGCATAACGATACATATTTGCGGAATGGAGATAGTGAAATTGAACTAAGGAGGCAAACATTTGTGCCTGGGCGGTTATACGTAAAGACAACAAGGTACTGCCCTGAGTTTCTGGTGACATTGTGGTAAACTAATGGACGCAAAGGCGTTTTCATTACGGGGAAGTCCTCAAGCGACGGACTGTACCACTTAAGCAATCACTACAACCACCTTGCAGATAATTATGCTATTAATATCACGAACCAGGCAGTAAATGACAGACACCGAACTTGTCTTAGAAGAAAAACCCACCACCATTGCCGAAGACTACCAGCAACCTTAATAAGGAGGAGAAAATGCCGCATAGGCAGCGAGCAAAGCTTGAAACACTGCACTCAAGTGCAGCGGAACAAGATATGCCCACCGGATTTTTTCAGCGTAAAGGACCTTGTTATTACGGCACCTCGAACCTTCGCTTTGGGTGACCGTCCAGAGCACTTCCTGTGCTAGCGTACTGGATCCGAAGCTACAAAAAAAAGACTGTTTTTATTGGCCAGTGCAGCGTGCTTGAAGCTATTATCAGAGTGCAGCATTTGGCTCATGAAAGGAAACTTCTATCTCGCTGAAGGTCGTGGGGCATTAATTTTTCACAACACTTTGAAATTTGCAAAGCGTCAAATAAGTCTTTCAGTTTATTTGTTTCTGGGACACCTTATTTTCACCTGGGGTCCTTTTTTCCTAGACAGCCTTGCCAGAGGGGGCGGTTTTTTTTTTCCGGGGGAGTTTATTCATAGGACGAATCTATTGGAGGGCTATATTACGGGGACGTTTTTAAAGACTATGGTATTTCTCGGGGACGTTCGATGCGAAAATTTTGATCTGTCTGTCTGCACACGTGTCTGTTTGTCCGCGCTAACTTTATCCTAAACGGCACGCAAAAATAAGTCAAAAAAAGCAATAATTGCGCATATCTGCGGCACCATAACAACACGTCGACATTTTCTATCTGTGGCTCTATACCAGAGAAGGCACACATAAAGAAGTCTGGAATTCTAGGAACCGTAGCGTTTATCACGCTGCGCTGACAGTGCGATGCGATGCTCAAAAAGGCAAGTATTTCCAACGCTTTGCTAAGACGACACACACACACACACACACACACACACACACACACACACACACACACACACACACACACACACACACACACACACACACACACACACACACACACACACACACACACACACACACACACACACACACACACACACACACACACACACACACACACACACACACACACACACACACACACACACACACACACACACACACACACACACACCACACACACACACACACACACACACACACACACACACACACACACACACACACACACACACACACACACACACACACCACACACACACACACACACACACACCACACACATACACACACACACACACACACACACCACACACACACACACCACACACACACACACACACACACACACACACCACACACACACACACACACACACACACACACACACACACACACACACACACACACACACACACACACACACACCACACACACACACACACACACACACACACACACACACACACACACACACACACACACACACACACACACACACCACACACACACACACACACACACACACACACACACACACACACACACACACACACACACACACCACACACACACACACACACACACACACACACACACACACACACACACACACACACACACACACACACACACACACCACACACACACACACACACACACACACACACACACACACACACACACACACACACACACACAAAATCCAGAAGATGCATAGAAAGTGATTCTATCCATTGACTAAACTTCTGCGGTTCTATCTGTTGAGTCTGTGTTTGAACTATTGTCTGATGTTGCACGGGAATACTCGGTAGTCGTCCTTGCAGATTTCGACTTTAAATGATACTCACACGCCTGAGAAACATATCACTTTATCTCACGCTTTGTACTCCACATGCCCTTACTGAGAAGCTACAGGACAGAAAAAACTTTGAGGCGTGTAGAGGCGTCCACATTTAGTTGAAGAGCAGCTGTACATATTTAAACAAAAATGGCTAAGGTACTGGTGCAACTGGTGCATAAAATTATTACCACAAAAAAGAATGGTTCAAGCAGTAGTCACAAGTACTATGGTCTGCATAAAAGATGCACGACATCACGCACCAGCGCTCCTTCTTTTTTTCTAAGTAAAGTGATCGGAGGTGTTACAAAGGACCCGCGATGATATGAGCAAATAGCAAAATGTTCACCGACCCGGAAAGAAAAACGCCTCTTCTGTGAATATCTCGCCACGTGCGTTCATTGCTTCATTTTTATGTCTTTGGGATGCGAACAGAGGAACTTGATTGATTGATTTGTGGGGTTTAACGTCCCAAAACCACCATATGATTATGAGAGACGCCGTAGTGGAGGGCTCCGGAAATTTTGACCACCTGGGGTTCTTTAACGAACAGAGGAACTTAAAACACCCATTTCGCTCCGCTACTGAAGTAGGTTAAGCGGGGCGTCAAGGTGTCTGCTTCGTTGTGCCGTCGTTTTGCAGCCTAGCCAACCGCGTCTCGGCAAACGCACTTGCCAAAAACGCGAAATCTACGCAGTTCTTAGCACTAGGGAGTTTTATAATAGCGCACTGCGAGCCCTTGTGATGCGGTTGCTGCCACTGCGTATGCGTAATACGCGAGCCGCCATTCGCGCTCGGTTCCCGCTCGCAGAAAATTCGAAATAGCATGTGGCGATCGCGGCCCGCGAAGTGCTGTTGCCGAAGCTATGTGTAGTGTCCGTGCACTGTAAACAAAAATGAGCCGAGATGGGAGTAAATTATTTGTCCTTTAGTACATCCTCTGACGAGGGTTTTATAAACACCATCCGGAGGGACTAAAAACTTCACTCCCCATCAGTTGGGGGTTTTCGCGTGGTGCCAGGGGGTTTTTATTTACATCAATCGGCGAACTTTTTCAGGTCAGTGTGGAAGCAAATTTTTACATAAACTAAGAAAAAAATTACGTCCGCTGCCGTATCATGCACAAGCATAACTTTAATTGAATTACTTTCGAAGCACACAATGATGATTACAGTACACAAACATGCACACAACGTTCACGTAATAATACAACAGTCACCACAGATTGCCAGCCGCGCTGCTCACCTGCGATTCTGTCACCGGGTATATATAGGCATCATATTCTGACCTACCATGTAGCTCTGAAGAGATCCTTTTTTGCTATTCATTAAGCAATAAACACGCACGGTGTAGGTATCAAAATGCGGTCGCCTGATGTAAGCACATCAACACACATGCGTTCGATCATAAGCCTGCCTAACATTCAGTAATTTTTGAACTATAGCGGAAGTGTATTATCAGTTGGCGCTCTGTCGTGCGGGCTTTATTTGCATTTGCAGTACTGTTTGTGAATCTGTAAACTAGAGTGAAGCCCAAGTGATCTTCAGTGAACACATCAATGGGGCACATTCAGCAGCTCCAGCGATGAACCGAGGTAGACCACCGTTACCGCGTTCGACGGCTAGGCCTCACTCACGATTACGGCATGGTGATTTGATAAATGACAGCTAGCGATTACAAATTGCTTGCTGATGTGAAGTTTACGGCTCGGTATTTTTCCCATGCAGAGAAATAGGTGTCCGCTATCCACGCAGTTTAAGCTACGGAGTGGTAGACACAAATGAACGAGATGGTTCGCAGTCGTGGTTCCTGATGCTCGTATGCATTGCATTGACATGCATGCCGTACCTGTTTCTGTGTGTCTCCGCCTCGTTCGGCGCTCGCCTTCGAGTTAGTCATTTGACAGCTGCGGTCGCAATTCGCAGAAGACTGTTATTCATCCCAGCAGCCTTTATTTTTGTAAAATATATTCTTTGCCTCACCGGTAGTCGGTGCTAGCTCGTAGAGCTTGCCACGGCGGCTGGCGCGCAGCGCGAGCTCGCTGCGATGCCGGCTTCATATCGACGGCATAGTGAGGCCTTCTTACTGCTTAGATGTTTCGGCCGGTGAAATACCGGTGACACTCCGAGAAGCCACCATCGGCGGAGACGGGGCGAGCGCGTCGTCGGCCAACTATCACAACTATTACCAGTCAGCCTGCCATGGTCGAGCAAAGCCAACTTCAGACCGCTTCGAAGTTTTACGACGAAACTCCAGGAGCAATCACCCACAATCGTAACAGCTTACTTTTGCTACCTTTAAACTATTCTTCAAAATTTTCGTAACTCGGCCCTTTGGAGCGCGGAATTCGTGGCGTTTCGTGGAGGAATTGGACCGATGTCCAGCATGCTTCAATGATGCAAAATATATTGAAATGTTCAGAGTAAATACCAACTGGTCGTTGCAATTTTTCGCTACACGTTTAATTTCGTTGCCTGTCCAAAGATGCTCAGATGGTCAGCCCCACAATGCACAGGTGTTTCAAACCGATGTGCAAACATATGCCCGTACATTCGCACAAACACACTCATTAAAAAAAAAGGGAGCGAGAATGAAGAAACGGGCTCCGTTCCTCCATCGGCGCAGTGACTTCCTCCCTTTCGGGCGCTTTACCCGTCGCGCCCTCTCGCGGCAAGGACCAAACGAGTAACGTACCTCCTTCAGTGTTCAAGTTTTTCTTCAATCACGGGGGCTTGCGCGCGCGCATGCGCACGCTGAGCCTAGCCGGCCACGGCCAGTCGCGAACGATTGCTTTTACCTAAGATTGATGCAAGCAATGCGTGAGTGACGTTTTTTTTTTTGTTTTATTGGTGTGGAGTAAGAGCCTCTCTTTTTTTATCGCCAGGCACTCGCACGATGTTCCGCACACTTCCGTGCGTCTCTCATGTTGTTTCATACTACCAATTTGTCACGAATACAAGGACCTCTGCTTCCCAAGCACTCTTGCTTTAGAGATTACCTTAGACTATATATAAATTATGAATTTTTTCGGCGTCGACATACTTAGTAAGCCCACGCATTTTTAGTTTCGCACGGCACCAACAGCACTCATGATTTCAACGAGGCGCATAAAACACCATCATACTTAATTTTTGCAACATTCCAGGAAACCTGTTACCACTGTATAGTCCATGCGTGAAAGCACGATCATATACAAATTATAGAGTTATACGTGCCGCTACTGCCATAAGGATTTTCTTTGCAGTTTACCCCCATTCAAATACGACCGCCATGGCCGGAAGTCGAACCTCCGTCCTCCAGCATAGTCACACGACACCCAATAAGACTATGCTACCATGGCAGGTGAAAGCACAAAGGGAAACAGGCTGCGAAGTTTCACCGAGCGTTTATTCGCCAGAATGGGTGACAACCATCAGAAACGTTTTAAACATCATCATAACTACACTTTTGTGAAAAGTAAACCAATGAATTCTGTCAGTTAAACGAAATTCTCAATCGCATGCGTTTTGAACTGCCCATGCAAGCACTGAGAGGCAAGACGGAATAATGCACGCGTGCAGTATGCCTTTCTCGTCCATGATGCTCCTTTGTCGTGAGAAACTCAACCCAAATGTACTTCTAGTATCAGCTGTGCACAGCAGGTAAGTACTAACACTCATTAACCTTTGTGAAAACAGTATTCCAAATCCAGAGTAATAGTAACCACCACAGCCGCAGCGCTAACAAAATTGTGGCACGCACTATGACTGCAAGTTGATACGCGAGACAAATCGCGAGAAGCATCTGAAGCAGAAAAGTATCTTGACACAGCATGCTATAACGTTACAGTAAATTTGCGCACTGCAGCGCTAGTTCCTCCACTCAAGTAATAGAGCTGCCGCGACGCCAACAGCCACTGACATCACTCACGAAAAAATACCATCGGATGTGGGGTCATCGCTTATTTTTCTCGCAAGGCCCGCGCTGTAACGTACGTATACACTGCTAGTATGATCGTTGCCGCATCAAAAACATTGTAAATAAAGGGCTAGTGGTGTACTGTATCCATGCCTAACGGTCACACTTGTGGTAAGCACGTAAAAAGAATATAAGCAAACGTTAACACGTAACAACTAAACGAGGTCGACGCGACCACAGAACACCGACCACGACGGAGACTAATGGCAGAATAAAAAAAAAGACGTGACCTCCGAAATGGCTAGCGCGCGGCAAGCGTTTGCGTTCTCGGAGGCTTCAAGAAAAAAAATAATTCTGGCAGTGGCGCAGCGTACGGAATGCCGTGGGCATTCCACGCGTGGTTTGGGTAATCGTCTTCGCAAAAAGCAGATAAGATCTAGTAATTATCCAGTTCATTATTGTACAACTGTTAGTAAAGTTTCGTGTGTCTAAGCATCATGTACAACATATTTACATGTGCGCATGTTGTGGTATTGCTAGAAAGCAAAAAAAAGTGTACATAAACTTACCTGTAACCTGTGCCACTAAGTTCAGTTGAAATTCATTGCTATATAAGCTTGTGCATTTTCGTAGTAGGGTGTGATAAGCACGTCGAAGTGTAACAAGCCCGAGACCAATGAACATGTGTTTATTGATTGTAAGAATGCTATTTTCTTTTGGGACATTTTACAGAGGACTTTAAAAAAGATTACCTCTTACTCCATATGGAATTCGTTTTTTGCCTTGTGATAGTTCTGTGCAAAATTTGGATGTTATATTTTTACTTGGTCTTCATTCGGTTTGGCGTAGTATGCTATCGTACAGACACTGTGATGTGAGAGTTCTATCCGTTAATGAGTGTTTCGTGGAAGCAGTTATAAAAGTGCGAGATGTGTATAAGACTACCGACTGTGTTGAAGATGTAATATCTTTGTTTGACGCGTTATCACGCATGAAACACGTGTGATAGTGATTGTCATATTAGCTTGTCCTGTAGTCAAGAAGGCAATAAAGAAAAAAAAAGTAAGCACGTCGAAGTGTGTGCCGCTGTGGATAATGGTTTATTGTGCTCTTGTTCATTGAGTTTACCCTATATGTGTCCTCGTGTACTGTGTGTCCTTGTGTGCATGTGTAGCTATATGTATTGCATCAGCTTATAATAGGCGTCCGGTGTCAGTGAGTAATCCTGAATAGGTGAAGCCGTAAATTATCTGCAAGAGAGCCGTGAAAGTGGGTATGACAACGTACGTCGCCGCAGGCAACCTTTTTTAGTATCGTTCAGTCCCCTCGAGATGGCGTCAGCTAACACCTACTTCACGACTAGGACGCTCTCACACCTCAAGCTACTTATATAACGTTGAACATCTGTCTATCAAAGCTGCACTACTGAGTTGGAATGGTTTCGCTGTGATCGAGTCTACGATTCGGAAGCACATCTCGTGACCTGCGGCCCCCTAAACACATGGATAACGTCGCTACACTATGTGAATCTGCGAGAAATAAATACAGCAAGCCTAGCATGCACTCTTCGGGTGAGGACTGCAGTATCCGTGTCTTTCAGAGTGAACGTTGCTTCACTGGCTTAACAAAACGTACTTGCTCCGTCGTTCTCTTTCGCGATGTTTTCATCACTACAGGCTCGTCTGCTTGTTTTTATAATCATTCCGTTCGATATCAAGCTTAGCGGGACCTTTATTTGTAACTTTCAGTGCCGTGTACTGCTTATCAGTCGAGAATTGATTTATTCGCTTAGCCTACTCGCTTCGCTAACCTGGGGTCAGCCATGTTGATTTTCATAGGGAGGAACACGTTTCTCCGTGGGTGAGGGAGCAACGTTTCTCTATTTAAAGACGAACATTGGGGACATCGCTGTTCTTCCCTAAATGGAGAGAATGTTGCTCCATTTTTTTAAAAGTACACACACACGCACGGTACGTCCATAAAGGAGTTTTTAAAGCTGCCATAGGGAGTTTTTAAACTCGTTACCTAAAAAAACCTGTGGAGTTTCACAATGTTATGTCCTTCATAAACTCTGTCATTAAGCAGGGGACGTAATACAACCACATTTGCCAAGTTCACTCCCTACCAGGGAGTAAATAACTGGGGCAGAAGAGTTTTGTGGGCTCATGTGCTGGAGAATCTCCCATATCGGCCAACTTTTGCTCACAGTGTGCGTTTGAGTTTGAAGGCAGCTGATGTCTCTAGATTGTTCCGTAGGAGGGACAAACGTTATTCTAAAACTCATATGGTGCCCGTTATGCCCGCAGTGCCCGCAGTGACTGCAAACGTTATTCCAAAACTTTCTACTGTCTCTGCAAAAACGTTATAGCGGAGGTGAACACCAGCCAAACTCAGCAAAATGTGTCTAAGGTCAAGGCTTCTGCAAACAAGTAAGAAAAGCACATAAGATCAATTACATAAATAACCAAACGTGCGTTGGAGAGGGCGGCATGAAAAAGCGAAGGGCTTTTAAAAAACCTAAAGTTAGGTCATATAGACGCACACATACCTTCGAAGCTCGCAGAGAAGGCATATGGATATCATCCCGAAGAACGGCAAGCTCTCATTTCATTTTTCGCTTATCTTTTGAGAACGAAAACACTTGTACCTTCGGCGCATAGTTAATATCGGTGACACTTGAGCTCGCATCGCTTCCACACTGCGGAAATTTGCAGGAGTACTATCTGCGTCAAATGAAACCCGAACAGCGGCAAGCCTTCAAAATAGTAAAGTGCGTGCCGTCCAGTCATCACCAATGACAGGCGCCCGCATCCAGTTCGGAATCTCTGCGCATAAATGTGGGCCTGTTCATGGTGATAAATGATGGTTACGCATGTACTATCACGAAGGCTTCCCGCTATTCGGGTTTCATTTGACGCTGATAGCACACTCCGCGAAAATTAAGAGAACATAGCACATCACATCACCATGCAGCATTTTCAGGACGTTGAAAAACATGGTCATCTTCGTGCCGTCACCCAAAGAAACACCATCACTCTAGAATAAGCTTCGTCAGGCTTAGCGATCCTGCTACCTCGAATGGCGGAAGTATGCGTGCGCACGTCTACTCGGCAGCATACAAGTGTCGAAAGTGGTTGACGTCACGGGCCGTGCCGGTAGTAGTGAGGAGGCCCGAGCTATTTTCTGGGAGGCATTGGCTATTTTCGTGGACATACTACGTGATATTCGATTCTTTCCGCACCTTTCTTGCGCACGTAGACAGTTTCGCGCGGCCACACGAACAAGATACCGTGTTGAGTGCACGCACATCCGGCTTGCATCAAAACACGGTGACAGGATGACTGGAGCAGTTGCACTAGCTCCACGCCTTCGCTTTTTGAAGAACGTCGATTTAGACCTGCTACGCAATGTTAGTGAATGCAACCCTTTCGTGAAAAACATGAGGCACACAGTGGAGTGAACAGATATTGCTGTCCGCTTGGCAGAGTCGCCCCAACTACTATTCAGCGCCCACGTTATTCGCAACCAGACAGACCTTTTGCTCGCGAAATACGCTGAGCGCCTTACCTTCGCTGTTAAGTTATTTGTTAGTTTTCAATTAGTGCACAACAAACAAGGCGAACTCTACTGCTCATTACATAGTTTACGTTTACTTGGTGGCCCCTTCTAGGTCCGGACCTGAGGAGTACTCAGAACAAGGCCATTTGCTCAAAGACATTTTGACAGGTGCGAGAAAAAGCATCTCTAAAAATCTTTATGAATCTTGGGTTCTGGCAGTCGACGAACATACTGTCAATAAAGATTCCGAGAAGATGGATCTACGTGGTAGCTCGCCCCATGCTTCGCGTACGTGTAGCTAAAAGTGTTTCAGAACCCATGCACGTAACGTACGTAGACTTTTCGCGTTCGTGTACGTGAAGTCCCAATGTACAGCCGTCAGCAGCTTTAACTTAAAAGCTCCGATGCGTGGCCTCGGCTTGCTTGAACAGAGGTCAGCGCATTCAAGCGTCTAACATGATATGCTTCCTGCAGTTAACAACACATGTAGTGCGCATCAGTTATACTACCAAATTTCTGTTTTTATAGTCTGCCTGACCAGCGGGTCTAATCCACTCACTTGGTATCCCTTTTTGACCAACCATGTTTCACTCATGGCTAGGTTATCGCGCGCACTCACGGCATTTGTTGTATGCTTATCTCGAAAATGAACCATTGCGTGCGACAGCTTCCGCACCTTACGAGTTTGAATTTGCAGCAAGGAGCCACATCTATAAAAAGCTGATGGTTTATTGATTGATTTGTGGGGTTTAACGTCCCAAAACCACCATATGATTATGAGGGACGCCGTAGTGGAGGACTCCGGAAATTTTGACCACGTGGGGTTCTTTAACGTGCACCGAAATCTGAGCACACGGGCCTACGACATTTCCGCCTCCATCGGAATCGCAGCCGCCGCAGCCGGGATTTGAACCCGCGACCTGCGGGTCAGCAGCCGAGTACCTTAGCCACTAGGCCACTGCGGCGGGGCACATCTATAAAAAGCAGAGCAAGTGTATGTTCATGGCAATTGTGAAAGTTGCACAAACAATAAATCTCAAATGTGGTGGCGTTGTTCATGTTCTGATTCAGTAAATTTCAGGTAGAGTCAATTGAACTGTTCTGGCAATTTTGAGTATGGCTTTCTGTTTGGTTTATGCTGCACGGAATATGTTGTATGGCGTGAAATGCTTGTGAGTAATTACAGGAAAAAAGACGCATGGATGCAACAAAAGGAAATAAATTTTTGTGCGTAGTTATCGCAATAAAGCATAAACTGCTTTTTTATCTCATAATGAAGTCGTGGTTATGGGACTTTAAACTCTAGATGTGGTTACCAGCACAGATATTATGCTTCGAGACCGCATCTTCCGTGCAGCGCGAACCGAGAAGGAAGGCCCACTCTAAATTGCGGGTACATTTCGCTGAATACCCTGTGTAAAAGTTATTGAATCAGAACATGAACAACGCCACTGCATTTTAGATTTATTGTGCAACATTTACAGACGCCTTGAATGTGCATTTGCTCTTTTGAGCAGCAGCTGCGAATGCAAACACGAAAGGGGCATAAGCTGCCACACGCAATGGTTCATTATCGAGATAGGAATAAGAGAACGAACGCCGCAGATGCGCGCGATAACGTGCCACGAGCGAAACGCGGCAAAAACGGGATGCGAAGTCAGTGCATTCGACGCGCCCGTCGGGAAGACTGGAAAAAGAAATTTACTAGTGAAACCGATGCGCGCTACATCTATCCTTAACTGGAGAAAGCATATCATGTTAGACGCTTGGTGGCGCCGAACTCCGTTCAAGCGACCCCAGGCCACGCTTCGGAGCGTTCAAGGTAAAGCTGCTGACGGCTGTACGTGAAAATAGAATTGCCCATTAAAAGAGGCTCACACACCTAATCACCAGCCCTCAATTCTGAACGCTAGTAGATCACTAAGATTATGTCGCTGCTTTTATTTTTTTAATGCGAAGCAGCTCTTTGATTAGTCTGCGTAAAGCTGTCCCTCCGTACAACGCGCCACAGGCCGCAGGTGTTTGTGCGGTGTCAAGTAGGTCACACTGTTTCTGCGCGTTGACGTCACACTCCCCCCCCCCCCGCAGTGCACGCTGACGTCACTTTCTCTTTCGCTAGCTACATGCTCGCCACGGCGCCCGCGGCTGCCATCTCGGTCATTCGCCCGTAACGCCTGCACCAACCGCCGCTCGCTACACCGCTAACTCCTCGGTTTACGCGCAATAAACCTGGCGCGCACCTAGCGTACGCGTTGAAACATGTCTGAACGTGTCACCTACAAGACCTATGCTCATCAACGCTTCAAACGAATCTTCCAGCGTGCACCGCAGCGCCCGCGTTAGCACCATTCAACCCGTGATGCCACCCATGCATAATGCTGCTACTTCGCATCCCATCAAGGTTCCCTTCAGAGAGATGGTACCAATTTTTTTCGTTTTTTTATTCGATTATCTCAATGGCACCAGCACTACCTTGAGATGTGGAGTTCAGTCTGCGAATATTGTTTAGTACAGTGGTGTTGCGACAACAGAATCTTGTTTCATAAAATACAGGATACATTGTTGAATGTATACGAAATACAGATATTAATGCACGTATTACTAGACGTATCACAACACAGATACACAATACAAAAAGTATGTAGCATATTATGTAAGAGACTTGTATTTTTTATACTACTCAGCACTGGCACTCACTTTTTCAAAAGGTTTGACAAGATACAACTGGATGCTATCGACGGTTTTTTTGGAATTCATACACTAAACATGCTAAATGTTGACCATACAATTATGCTGTAGCATCAATTCTTGAAATGAACGTATCAGCCGAAATGCGTGATATGTTTATTTCACCTCATTTGAAAATTATAATAGACATTCCCTGAGCTCGGCTTACCTGGAAACGCTAGCAAAATCTCCTACATTTGGCCGCGGTTGTTCTCCGATCCAGCTTACGACCCTCCCGCATGGCCATCTGCGCAAGCAGGCATTTGGTGTAGCGACACCACGGACTCAAGCTGGTGGGAGGAGGGTGTTTCGACTCCCTCCCACGCCTAGCCGTGCGGGGCTCTGCCGTTTCCGGGAAAAAGGGGATCCTGATGTTGAGCCAACGCTGATTGATTGGACCTTTTTAAGGCCGTCGGGCAGAGGCAACACACCCCTTTGGCCCCGGCTTCACGTAGACGGCACCCCTGGACTGACCGAACCAGGGGAAATCAGCAGTCGCCTTTTCCTATCTCTCTCTCTTTCTACATCTTCGTCTTTCTCACTTCTTTATCTTTTCTGTCTACTTCTTACTTCTGTTTAGTTCCAATTTTCTTGGCGGCAAGGGTTAACCCTGTGCAAAGAGTGTGTGGCTAGGCCTAGGCGCATTGAGTTATAGCAGTTGTGTATGGCTGACGTCTGCAAGCTTTCAGCATTAGCAAACTTGCAGCGTCCCCTCGTTGGGCTTCGTGACGGGTAGCCACCAACACTGCTGAACAACCTAAAGTTAGCATGCATAAAGCATTTCCTTTGCTTAGTAATCGTGCCTCCTCAACACGGGTACGCACCGAAGACATCAATTTTTTCAACCAGCAAAGACAAATCTTTGCTCACTTCAATGTTATACACTGCTAGAAAACTAACAAACAAGCAAGAACTGTATCCCCCTTCGTAGTGGCTAGGTGCTTAACCAGCACTCTCGGTACCGGGTACAAGGTTACCAAAGTGACCAGCGCAGATCTACTCCTTCAGATACGAGAGAAGGACCAATTCAAAAAGCTGAACTATCTCACTACTTTTGGCGACACACCAATCAGTATTACACCACACAAGTCTATCAACTCGGCTCGCGAGGTAGTATCAGATGCAGAATTGCTTGACCTGACCGAAGCTGAACTTCTGGAAGGATGGAATAGCCAGAACGTGACCAACATACATCGTAATAAAATAAGAAGAGAAAAAAAAGAAACGCAAACTGAACACCTAATACTGACCTTTGCTTCGAGGGATCTGCCGGAAACCATTCAAACCGGGTATACAAAGACTTTCGTGAGGCCATATATTCCTAACCACCGCCGTTGCTTCCAATGTCAGAGATATGCCCACGGCTCGCAAAGTTGTCGTGGCTGGCAAACTTGCGCTCTGTGTAGAGTCGTGGGCCACGCGTCCGACAACTGCGAAGCACCGGCACACTGCGTGAACTGTGGCGGGAGTCATGCCGCATACTCACGGTCCTGTTCATTTTGAAAAAAAAGAGATCATCACATTAAAGATAAAAAACATCACATATAAAGAAGCGAGAAGAATAGCCTCGCCATTTTATGGCCCCACATATGCTGAAGCGCTGCGTCAGGAGGCAGCGTCGCACCAGCCCTCACCGCTCCTTCGGCATGCGCAGAGCGAGTCATCAGCTGTGGCGGCTGCTCCCAAGACGACAGTGAATGAGTCTACTCCGCCTACTATTGAAAAGAGACCAGAGACTCCAGGGTCCTCGGGTCTTAAGGCCTCACCTCAGCAGACAAGGCTAAAATATCGAAAAACCAGATCGCATGTGCGGGCATCGAGTGCCTCCGAGTAGGCAATAAATACGGCGGCACCCCTGGTGCTCAAACTTTCAGCTCAAACAAGTCACTCCCTTAACTTACACATGGTACTACTTTACTTCCACTATGGAGACGCAAATTATACACTGGAACATCAGAAGACTGCTTAAAACCTTGACGATGTCCAAGAGCTTTTACACAGACACTCACCAAAAATGCTGTGTGTAAAAGAAACACACCTAAAATCCCCCAATACAAATTTTCTACGTGCTGACGTAATATTCCGAAAGGACCGAGATGATGCTGTGGCGTCATCCGGTGGCGTGGCCATTATGGTTAATCAAGGAGCCGCGTGTACACACTTACTACTCTAGGCAGCCCTTGAGGCGGTTGCTGTCCGTGCAGTACTTCTAAACAAACTCGTCACCGTCTGCTCTCTGTACATACCTCCGCACGACCATCTTGAAAGACGGGAATTCCAGTCTTTAATAGACGAACTAAATGAACCTTATCTGCTCCTTGGGGACCTAAATGCACATAAAAGTATGTGAGGTGACTCTCGCTGTGATGCACGAGGTCATCTCACTGAACAGTTTCTCTTCTTATTTGGTGCTGGTCTGTTGAATAGGAAAGAGCCAACATACTATAACACCTCCAGAAAAACTCGTCTATAGACCTCAATGGTATCTTCTTCATCTACCTATACTGAAATGGAAAATCATGAATAACTCATATAGAAGTGACCATTTTCCTGCAGTGTTGAGTACACCAACATCATATGAATTTCCTCCACGTGTTTCCAAATGGCTGATAAACGAAGCAGACTGAGAACAGTTTCGCAACACTATTAGTTTAGGTTGGACCGACATATGTAGGTTAGACATAAATGAAGCTGTGCAGTACTTCACAGCTTTTCGTACTGACAGAATCTGCCAAGTACCGTCAGATTGTCAATGTACGCGGACGACATTTGCGTTTGGACGTCTGCAGTAACACGTCTACAGCTGCGAGCGAGAATTCAGAGAGTTGCCACTCAAGTCTATTTACCTCCGTCAACGAGGTCTGGAAATTTCCTCTGAGAAATGTGCACTTGTGGCATTTACGCGCAAACCAATGCAGAACTATAGCGTTCTGATTAACAGCGAAAGGATACGTCACCTTCGATCATACAAGTTCCTAGGTGTTATAATTACAGAGACCTCTCATGGAGCTCACCTGTATCATACACGAAAAGGTGATTGACAGGCATCTGTCATTTGTTCAAGTTCTTTGCTGGAAAATCTGAGGAATGTCCACAACTGCTATGTTGCGACTATAAAGGATTCTTTTCCTTGAATTCCTTCGGTACAGCCTACCTGTGTTAACCAACGCAAGTAAAACAAGCATACGAATGGACGCGGCAGTGGACGATACGAGTGGACGCGGCAGCAACGCCGTGATGATGTCGCCTTACGTGCGTCTACTTGTGCAGGTTTTGGCGTGGTTCTTCGCGGACGCAGCAGCGGCCTATGTTATTGCTGGACAACACTATCAATGGACCCCGATGGAGAATGCGCACCAGCCCTCGAAGGAACTCAACCACTGTGCATCTAGATCAACGCCAGTGGCGTCAACGATGCTGTGCCACGTGGACTTCGTCGACTGCGCACCCCCGTGGAGCACGATGACGTCCTCCTCCTCCCCGATAGCAAGCTGCCCGGAGCATATAAAAACAAGGGCCATGGTCTCGACCTTCAGTGGACGCGGCAGCAACGCCGTGATGATGTCGCCTTACGTGCGTCTACTTGTGCAGGTTTTGGCGTGGTTCTTCGCGGACGCAGCAGCGGCCTATGTTATTGCTGGACAACACTATCAATGGACCCCGATGGAGAATGCGCACCAGCCCTCGAAGGAACTCAACCACTGTGCATCTAGATCAACGCCAGTGGCGTCAACGATGCTGTGCCACGTGGACTTCGTCGACTGCGCACCCCCGTGGAGCACGATGACGTCCTCCTCCTCCCCGATAGCAAGCTGCCCGGAGCATATAAAAACAAGGGCCATGGTCTCGACCTTCAGTGGACGCGGCAGCAACGCCGTGATGATGTCGCCTTACGTGCGTCTACTTGTGCAGGTTGGTGATCGAAAGTATGGTTTTCGTAGTAACTGTACCTGCCTGATTGTGCTGCCGTGTCCACACACTGTTCTTGGTTGCTTAAATGACTGTGTTTCAGTTGTAAGCCTGTTACTGAAGTTGTCCGGTGACGTAGAGGAAAATCCTGGGCCCGAGGTTGAAAAAATGCTGGAGGAAATATTAAGTAACCAGACTAAACTACTAGCAAAAGTTAATGAAATTCAGGCCAAGCAGACATCTACGGATGCCAGCATTTCCGACATGCATGTTAGGCTCCAGACTATTGAAAAACAACTTGAAGGGTTGGGTGAAATACAGAGCCGGCTTACAATGATAGAATCAAGTGTTGGTCGCCATGACAGTGAATTGACGGCTCTTGCCAGGCAGATCGATGACTTAGATAATCGTTCTAGACGCAACAACCTTTTAGTACGCGGAGTGGAAGAAGAAGAATTTGAGGATGAGGCAGTACTCTTAAGCAAGGTGAATGACGATATCTTTGACAAACTACTTGGCTCAAAGTGTAGCTCCATTGAGAGAATTCACCGTCTAGGAAAGAAAATACCTGGAAGAAGCCGTCCAGTCATCTTGAAAGTAGGAGACTTCAGGGACAAAACCAAAATACTGAAAAACTGCCGCAACCTCAAGGGGACACAATTCAGTATCAGCGAAGATTACTCTAAACGAGTAGTTGAAATCAGAAAACAATTATGGATTTCATCAGCGGATGAAAGAGCAAAGGGAGCAAAGGTTAAACTAATCATCGATAAATTGAAAGTAAACAACGTTCTCTATGGCTGGAATGAGGTTACCAACGAGCGATTCAGGTATGCTAGCCCAGGTATTACCAGCTCTGACTGACGCCAATCGAGACCGACCGCATCTGTTAAGGTTATTAATGTAAACGCCAGAAGTTTGCTGAATAAAGCTGATGCAGTTGAAGCCGCAATCCTGGAGCATGAACCGGATATAATGGTCGTAACAGAGACTTGGTTACACACGGATGTAGCAGATTTTGAAGTAACACCTACAGGTTACACAATTGTTAGAAAAGACCGGCAAGGAAGAGGTGGTGGAATTGCGTTTCTTATTAAAGACAACATTAGGTTTTCAGTGTTGGATGATAACTATGACATAGAAATGTTGTGGATTAGGTGTGGGTTCAGCGAGCGAACTGTGTATATTGGAGGGATTTATAGAGCGCCAAATTCCTCTCTTGATATAATCGCAAAGCTAAGAAATTTTATGGATTCTAATTTTAGCCTCCAAGATAACGTATTATTATTAGGGGACTTCAATCTTCCGGATATTAATTGGCTATCCCAGTCTCCTGGATCGGAACAGGTTGCAAGTGCTGAGCAACTACTGGAGCTGGCATTCTGCTACGGGCTAACGCAAACTGTCACTGAATTTACTCGGATAGGGACTACAAGGTCATCTATCCTTGATTTGGTTTTTGTGTCCCCAAAGCTGTTGCCGTTACTCAGCCGTTGTGAAGTTGTAGAAGGCCTATCCGACCACAGAATGGTAGTAACGCACCTAGCATTGTCCCCAGACACCTTGGGTAAACCCACACTTAGCACTGTATTGAATTTTATGGCGGCTGATGATGTGTCTATTCTGGACTATCTTGAAAGGTCCTTTGATGAATTTCAGGTCCTTTACAACACTGACTGCAGCACTGATAGGCTATGGCATTTCTTTTCAATTGTTGTAGGGAAGTGCATAGACAGCTATGTACCTAGGATTAGAAAACGCATTTGTAAAACCAATCCCTGGATCACCAGAGAAATCATTCATACAAAAAGAAAACTAAAACGGAAACGGAAATCTTGTGCAAAAAATTGTACCCCTGAAGGAACAGCTTGCATTTCTTCAATGAGACAAGAACTGAAACGTCTGATCAAGCAGTCCAAGGATCGGTTTTTCAATGTGACATTGACGAAATACTTGAAGGAAGCCCCCTCAAGGTTTTGGCGCTTTGTAACTCCCCCAGCAAGCTCTCCGAGGCCACCTGAAATTACTCAACAACGTGTTGATGATTTCAATTCTTTTTTTGCTTCTGTGTTTACTCATGATAATGGCATTTTGCCCGAGTTTTCTACGTCACCATTGCAGCGGCCGATCGATGATGTGGTAATTAGCGAAGAGGGTGTCCTAAATCTTTTACTTAATATAAATACAAGAAAAACCCCCGGCCCTGATGGTATACCAAACGAATTTCTGTACAGATACGCTGAATGGGCGGCTCGCTTCCTTACAAAAATATTTCAGTCGTCCCTGCGCAGTGGCTCTTTCCCACTAGCGTGGAAGCAGGCTAAAATTACCCCTGTTCACAAAAGTGGCTCCTCTCGAGACGAGCGCAACTACCGTCCTATTTCGCTTATCAGTACATGTTCAAAGATACTCGAGCACATTATTAACAAACACTTGATGTCCTATCTTGATACGCACAATCTATTATCTTCGAAGCAGCATGGCTTCCGCCGAGGCTTATCTACAACAACTCAGTTAATCGGATTTGTTCATGATCTTTCAAAAACAATCAATTTGCGTGGTCAAACTGATGTGGTATATTTGGATTTCGCAAAGGCATTTGATAAAGTGTCGCACTCAAAGCTCCTGTTTAAAATTGACAAAACGTTTCAAAATAATCACTTGACAAAATGGTTTTCATCCTATCTCAGCTGCCGTCAGCAGTTTGTTCAAATAAACAATAAACAGTCTAGAGCAGTTGCAGTGAATTCTGGAGTTCCCCAGGGGAGCGTGCTGGGTCCCCTTTTATTTTTGTTATATATAAATGACCTACCAAATCGCGTTACGGTCCCGATAAGGTTGTTTGCCGATGACTGTGTTGTTTATAGTAGAATCGAGACTGAACATGACCAAGTTATTCTAAACAACAATCTTCAAAAAATAAAGGATTGGTGCGAAGAATGGCAAATGAGTTTGAACACAGAAAAAACAGTCTTTATGACTATAACTAGAAAGAAAGCACCTCTAGATTACAACTACCAGATTGGCAATGCTTTCCTCAAGCGTGTACAAAACTATAAATATCTTGGGTTATGGTTCACGCCCGACCTCCGGTGGAACACTCATATTGATAATGTATGCTCCAGGGCTACCAAGGCATTGTATAGCCTTAGACGTAACCTTTATACCGCCCCATCTGATATAAAGTGTCTTGCTTACAAAACTCTTGTCAGACCTATTATCGAATATTCTAAAATTGTCTGGGACCCTTACACAAAGACAAACTGCAATAAAATAACAAAAATACAGCGACTTGGTGCGAGATTTATTTTTAATAAATATAGCCGACATCATTCTCCTACTGAACTCTGTAAAAAAGCTGGACCTGAACTTAGGACGAGGATTGAGCGTCTGAAATTCCTCTTCCAGTTAATTCATAATCAATTTAAACTAAACTATTCAGATTACTTCCAGGTCAACACACAAGAACACTCCAGACATCGCCATAATATGTATATACCACCCCTAGTCCCACGTAACGATTGCTTTAAGTTCAGTTACTTTCCACGTGCTATTGAAGATTGGAATATGCTGCCAGAGTCTATAATTGGTTGTTCCTCGCTTACATCATTTGAACAGAATCTAAAACGTTTATTTTCCGAATAACAGTGACATATGTTTTTTTTTGCGTGTGTGTGTACTTTTTGTTGGTTGCATGATCCTGCAGTAGTTGTCTTTCAAATCTTCAGCGCGGTGCAAAAGTGCCGCCTCAAATGCGTCATGTGCTGTTCTGCGCGTATGTATTGCATCGCATGTGTGTTCCATTTATGTATGTTATGTATAACTTCGAGTTGCTGGTCACAATAATACTGAGAAATTATCTCGAGACCTGTACGGTACTTCTGTTTTGCAAATAATTGTTTGTACTTCCACCCTGTAACGGCCCACTTCTGGGCTAACAGTATAAATAAATGAAATGAAATGAAATGAATGCTTCAAAGTGTCCAGGCTCGAGCACTCCGGATATGTTTAGGCTTGCCCCAAAGTGCGTCAACAGCGGCAACTATCGCGATCAGAAGGGACAACCTCACCAAGACACACATTAATGTGGAAGTGCTGAGGACACATATACGACACCTTGCTCAAACTCCTCGACATCACCTAGTCTCTCTACCAGTGGTCCGACCATGTACATCTTACTGCAAAACAGTGACCGCGCATGGTGAGTCGATCCCAACTTCGTTCTCTCCTGCCGCTAGACCTGTGACTCCGCCATGGTGCCTCGCTCAGCCAATGATTAATATTAACATACCTGGCGTCAAGAAAAAAGCCAATTTGTCGTCACCGGCTCTTAAACAGCTCACACTACTTCTCTTGTATGAGAAATACCAAGACTCCACACATATATACACTGACGGATCGGTTCAGCCGGACAGCTCTACAGTAGCAGTAGTGATACCAAGGCTGGCCACGACAATTAAATTCAAAACATCGCACGCAACAACATCAACGACAGCCAAATTAGCAGCACTTTGTGCCGCGTTGCAATTTGTAGTTGATCAACCAACACGCAAGTGGACTATTTTCAGCGACTCGAAAGCGGCACTGAAGTCTCTACTATCAGCCTTACGCCGTGGACCGCACGAGCAGCTGGTACTAGAGATAGCAGACGTTATACACCACCTGACTGAGAAAGGGTACCAAATTACATTTCAGTGGTTGCCCAGTCACTGCGGAATCAACGGAAATGAACGGGCCAATCAAGCTGCCCGCTCAGGCCACAAAGAAGATCATAAACTACGACTACCACTTTCTGGGACAGATGCTGCACGAAAGCTCCGAAGGCTTGCTCGCCAGCAAACATCACAGTGGAATCAGCCACACTTCAAGCATGCCCGACTGTACTCGCTTGACCCTACGCTAAGTCTTCAAGTCCCGTCGAGGCTTAGCCGAGCAGACCAGACCCTGTTATGTAGGCTGTGGTTGGGCGTTGCGTTTACCAACGCCTACGCTTTCCGCATTGAGATGGCCGACACCGAAGCCTGTGGCCACTCTGTCAAAGAGGAAACAATCCAAGACATTCTTTGTGACTGCCTAGCGTATAGTAAACAACGACTAAGCCTTCGCAAGGAACTCAACAAATTATATGATCAACCTCTGTCGGAGCAAGGAATTCTGGAGTATCGACAGGATGCGACTTCACAGAAGAGGGCCCTGAAAGCGCTACTACACTTTTTGCGATCGACCGGCCTTACTGAACGGTTGTAGCTAGGACGCCCTTCCTGTGTGTGTTTTCGTTTTCTTATGAGTGCGCGTGCGTTTGTTTTTCTCTATCTATCCCCTTTTTCTTGCCCCAACTTCCCCACCCCTAGCGCTGGGTAGCAAACCAGATGCCAATATCTGGTTAACCTCCCGGCCTTTCCTTTCTCACTGTCTCTCTCTCTCTCTCTCTTCGTATTGACGCATCAGCCAAGTGCATACCGCAAACATGTGGAATGCCTGACAAGCGACCTGTCCCTTGATGAAACACCGAGTGTCGGAATGCGCGAAAGGAGCAGAGCAGGGCATGAAGGTTGCTTCGGAAGTCACCGACAGCCGACGATTTTGACAGCGTTAGAAAAATTAAGTCTCAAGGCAAGAAAACAAGTTGACCGGCCAGAAGAGAAAGCTGGCAGGAGTTCTTATCAAGGATCAATTCATGTACACAGGGGGCTAAAGTTTTGAACATGGTCAGTAGAATAGCAGGAAGAGAAGCACACTCACTCCCACTCATGAACACACATGGTGACAGCTTAGAAGATCAGGCGAACTTCCTGGGCGCACACTTCGAACAGGTGTCTAGCTCGTCACACTATATTGATGCTTTCCAAAAATACAAAACAAGAATAGAGAAGCAGAAAGTAGAACACAAATGTACAAAATACGAGGCATACAACCAAGCTTTTAACTTAGCGGAGCTCCAAACATCACTAAGCTTCTGCAGTAATTCCGCATCAGGTTCCAACCATGTGCTGTATGAAATGCTGAAAAACCTCCCAATTCAAACGGAAAAACTTTACTTTGTACAATGCTATCTGGTTTTCTGGCACTATCCCTGCTCCCTGGAAAGAGGCTATTATTATTCCCATTTTAAAAGAAGTCAAGAACCCTTCTTCAGTTTCAAGTTATAGGCCTCCTGCACTAACAAGCTGCTTGTGCAAATTTGTCGAAAAAATGATACACTGCCGACCTATGCATTTTCTTGAAAAAAACAATTTTATCGACCCATTCCAGTGTGGATTTTGAGAGGGTAGATCCACCAACGACCACCTCGTTCGTATCGAGGCACAGATCGTTCTTTGTTTCTCGATATCGAAAAGGCTTATGATACAACGTGGCACTTCAAAATATCAAGAGTCCTGTCCCACCTTGCGATGTGTGGTAGAATGTTCACCATGATCGAAAGTTTTTTGTCAAATCGGACATTCCGTGCCCAAGTGGGCACCGTTTTTCCAAAACATTTGTTCAAGAAGCAAGAGTGCCGCAAGGTGGTGTACTTAGTTGTACACTTTATTATTATGAAAATCAATTCTTTGCGCTTGTCCATTCCTCGCAATATGTTTTATTGAACATAAGTCGACGACGTCCAGCTTGGCTTTAAATCTTGTAATCTGACCATGTGTGCGCAGCAGGCTCTGCTTGGTTTGAACAAAACATCCTATTTGGAAGAAGAAAACTGGTTCCGACTGAATTCACACAAAAGCACGTGTGTCGTATTCTTCAGGAAGAGAGGCATTCATTCCGAACCCTATGTTCAACTGCATGGGCCGTCTTTCTTTTAATACTGAACACAAATTCTTAGGCCTGATCTTGGAAGCCAAGCTAACCTTCATACCACATATGAAGTATTTAAAACACAAGGGCATAAAAGCAATGAAGGTTCTAAAAGTGTTGTCACGCAATACGTGTGGAAGTGATAAGAAGTGTTTAATGAATTTGTATAAAAGCCTCATACGTACCCGTCTAGACTACGAGGCAATAGCATATCAGTCAGGGACACCTACTGCCCTTAAAATGCTTGCCCCTGTTCATCACCCGTAGCACCCACAGAGAGGCGGATGCCTATCCGCCTCTCTACGGTTGCTTTTCGCACTAGCCCCGCGGAAAGCCTGTACATAGAATCGATCGAATTGTCGCTCCACCTACAAAAATGTTACATGTATTTCAAATATTATCTTAAAGTAAATGCACACAAGGAACACCCTTCATATTCTGCATATGATGTCATGTCAAGTTCAGCAGTGTTTGAAATACGACCTTCTATGAAACAGTCCTACTTCGTGTATGGGGCCTAGCGAGCGAAACTTCAACACCGTTTGAGGGCTCTCGCAGTATGCCTGCCCCCGTGGCAGTGGCAGGCAATAGATTTCGATGTGTTTTTCTTAGAGGTTACGATGCACGCGCCAAATGCACGTAATCAAACATACTTCCTTGAACTGCAACATAAAAATGGATGTCCTGAGTGTCTTACGGATGCCTCAAAGACCAACACTTCTGTTTGTAGGCAGCCGTCGGCTCATTCTTTTCGGAAGCCGTCGTTCTGCACTCTGATCGAAGTATTTTCACTGGCGAAGCTTATGCAAAACTTGCGGTCGTTAAGCTCTATAAACAAGCAGGCAATATTATACACAAATTTTTTAAGCGTAGTAAATGCTCTGAAAACTCTTAAAAAGCACAAAAATGCCGTTCTTGTTTCGTTTCACTCACTTTTATGCACAGTCTACTCATCCAAACAGCAGGTTGTCGGCTGATGGGTGGCAGGACACCACGAAATACGAGGCAATGTTTCGGTGAACCAGCTAGCTAGATCCACCAAAGAAACCACCACCAATACATCAATACCGATTCCTGCACTTATCTTGAAACCTTTTATAAAACGAAAGCTCAGAGATTATTAGCAGAGCACATGGGACATACACAGGTAAAAAACTGCATGTTATCAAGGCGCAACTTAGTCATTGCCCGCCAGTATCCAAATGACACTGCACTGAAGTAATACTTACAATGTTAAGAACAGGACATACACACACAACACATTCATTTCTTCTGTCTGGTGGCGATCCACTTTTGTGTGATAGATGTGGAGAAACGCTCACCGTGCTTCCCATTCTAATTCAGTGTAAAGAAGTAGACACGCTAAGAATAAAACACTTTTCATTACCCTACCGACAATAGATACCACTTCATCTTGCAATGTTCGTCGGTAGAGAACCACTTTTCACGCAGAAATTGTTGTTGGCTTTTTTGAAAGAAGTTTGTACTTTTTATATCACATACCCGGGCATTCCGTAGCACGACCTCTCTAGAGAGGTCTCCGCTGAGGTGCTACACTCAACAAAGCACTTGCCTCATGGCCCTTGGACGCAAGGGTGTGAATGATCGAGGCACTAGTGCTTATGCCATACATGCCATACGATTTTCATTATTGCAAACTTTCGTCATCTATTAACACCCCAGACTTTTTTATTGACAGATACTACAGGCCCTTCTCGGGTGCATGCAGGAGTGAAAGCAAAAAATACATTGACAGAAATTTGACATACAACCTGACAATACATCTGTGTTGCTTAACGTGATTTTAAAACGTACAATACACAAAAGGGTAGCCGTAAATATGCTTACACAGTCGCGTGTAAGCATACGATACGGTATGCATACGGTAAAAGAACAGAATGATAATGTCTTCCAATTTTGAAACGACACTTTAACCAAAGCCTATATTACAATTACGCTTAGAAAACACCTCTAATGACACATAGTTGACCGTCTCTTCAGGTAACATATTCCAATAAGAAATTTCTCGAGGAAACAAAACAAGCAATGCAAATTAATGTGGCTAATCGGTCGCCTAATAACCAGTGATCAATTCTCGCTGATTGTTTGAAAGGCTCTTGGATGTAGTGTTTCCGCGACATATTGAAGTGACTGTAGTAAAGCTGATAGAGGAAGTTTAATCTAGATATGACCCTACGCTGCTCGAGTGTTTGAAGGTTTGCCCTATTACGTAAAGCGGTTACACTCGAGTAACACGAATAAACAGAATAAAAGAAGCGCAAAGCTAAATTTTGTACTTTTTCAATTTTACTTGTCAAGTATTGTTGGTAAGGGCTCCAAATGACATCTGCATACTCCTACTTTGGTCGTACTAGTGGCTTACAAGCGTTTAATTTCACAGCAGAAGGAGTACTGCGCAACTTTCTTTTAAAAATTTCCAGTTTCTTAAGTGCACCCTGACAAACGTTATCAATGTGCCTTTCCCAATCGAGCTTGCTTGTAAGTGTGACGCCTAAATATTTAAGCTTATCGGATCTGTTGATCGTATCATTGCCTAAAGAATAAGTGAAGCCGAGAGGCCTCTTTTTGTTGCTGAATGTAATAGAAGTTGTCTTAGTAGCATTTATTTTTAAACCCCACTTTGTACACCATGTCCCAATCGAGTGCAAGGCCTTTTTTAATTTAATTTGGTCATCTCGGGTTTCAATAGCTGTGTATACCACGCAGTCGTCCGCAAATAATTTAATATAGATAGGGGGTTCAATGGTAAGATAACTATCATTTATATATACTAAAAAGTAGAGGGCCCAGTACAGAGCCCTGTGGGACTCCAGAGTACACATCCAACTCTTCAGAGATACACTCAATTATGGCGACACACTGTGTTCTATTTCTTAAGTAACATACTACCATGCGACTACTTTTCGTTCCAACGCCATTTCAGAGAAGTTTTGCAATCAGATCGGAATGGGGGACGGCATTGAACGCCTTTGACAAATCTAGAAATATAGCGTCGGTTTGACCATTAATATTTAGTGCACTAATTAAGTCATCAGTTATTTCAGATAGTTGTGTAACACTTGACAAACCAGATCTAAAACCATGCTGTTTGGAATAAAGCAAATTGTTATATTCGAGGTAAGTAATGATGGCCTTATAAATATTATGCTCGAAAAGTTTACAAGTACTCGTTAAGAAACTGGTCTGTAGTTGCTCATTTCTAGAAAAGAGCCAGATTTATGCACGGGAATAATTCTTGCCGAAGGCCAATTATCAGGAATAGTCGAAGTGCGTAGGGCATAACGTAGATTTGATGCAGATATTTAGCTACCCATGCAGCATATCTACTCAAAAAAGTATTGGACAGTTGTTCGGGGCCAGCTGATTTCTTCACATCTAGTTTATGCAAAAGGCTGAGGACACCATCCTCTGTTATTTCTAGTTCAGGAATAGGACAATGAAAAACGTATGACGGCAGTGCTGCGTGCGAAGCTGTCCGCGTGAACACAGATTGAGAAAAGGCATTAAATTTGTTAGAAATGGTAGTCGCGTCAACAATACTTTCGCCTGAAACATTTATCTCCGAAATGCCTTGTTTATCTTTCGAGAGATAGCGCCAAAGATTTGGGGTTTGTTGATCATGAATGGCTGCAGAGTAACAGAAAAAAAAATGATCTTTTGCTAATCACGTTTTTTTTCCTTCAGGTTAGAAATAAGGTTTTGTAGGTCGCTTGTGTTACCATGTTTGCGACATCGCTTATTTTTTCGTTTTAAATGAATCATTTCTCGTAAGAACCAAGGTAGTTGTCTAATAATACGTTTTCTTTTTAATGGTACATACTCTCGCTCACAATATAAAACAATTTCTTTAAAGTTTGACCACATTTCTTTAACATCCGTGATTAAGCTAAAACTAACGAAGCGTGATTCCAAATATTTTAAGACAGCATTGTCGTCCGCATGAGTGTAGTCTCTGACAAAAATTTCTGACGGCTCTGTAAAGGAACGTGTACTCGAGATAGGACACGACAAAGCAAGCAACTTGTGATCAGATATCCCGCTTTCATCACTAACGGATGAGCCTTGAAGGGAGCTACTAACAAAGGCCAAATCAAGGAGTGATGAGGACGAGTCAACAACCCTAGTAGCATCAGAAACTAGGTGGTGTAAAAAAAGTTGAACGCAGTCGAGAGCAGTAAGTCAGCACTTTTTGACTGTTTGCCATCATGGGTTAAATCAGACCAGTTTATACCTGGCAAGTTGAAATCTCCTGTCATGTCAAACGCGAGGAACGGAAGTCACAATCACTAGATGGCGCTGTAAAATGCCACAGCTGAATTTATATTTACACAGAGCTGGTCTGGCAGCCTCCCCTCATTGTCCTGTTTGTGGAGTAAATGAGTCAACTGAACATTATCTCATTTCTTGTAATAGATTCTCTGCCTTACGTAAAAACACTTTAGGTGCCGTTTGCCACCTTCTCGTAATAGATTTATGTGCTGAAAATGTGCTTTCTTTCGGGGCTTTGTGTCTAGCCCACAGCGACGAGAAGATGGTTGACGCATTGCAGGAGTTCGTCAAAAGTTCAAAGAGGTGCAAGTGTTGAAATCATTGTTCGGTCGATTTTGAAATTTCCCTATTCATATTAAATCAAATACGACTCTTTTTTGCATTACACTACAAATTATTTACAATTCAACAATCAAATTCGTCTTGTTGCATCTTTCTTTTATTTCTTGTACATTGATTAATTTCATTCTGTTAATAAAGAAGAAATTCATGAAAACTATCCGGTTCTTGGCCAATCCCCCAGCGTGGGTATGCGCCACATCGTCAAGAATCTTGACTTGACTTGACTTGAGCTTAAACTTGGACCGGGTGGCTGAATCTTGTGACAGACAGACCAGAAATTCTGTGTTGAAGTATCCCAAGACAGACTATTGTCTTTAAAAGACTTTCGGTGTGAGTGAAGTTCTGGTGCAAGTGATATTCCACAGAATCATTCGCAAGCGCTGCGCAAGGTGTTCTACTTTTGCAGTGAAGCTATATATTGTTATAGGTTCCAACAAATGACGTCCGAGGACCAAACATTCCCATGAGCAACCCTTTTGTAGCGGTAGACCGATTCAGCCATCGCAGCTCTGAGATGCATGCGGCGATCAAGCAGCTCAAAAGTTTGCTTTTCTGTGATGTAATTTTCAACAAACAGTGGTATAATTAATTTCACATTTACACGACCTTTTCTTCCCTGGCCAAAAGGCAAGAAATAGTGGTCTTGAAGGGCGTTTTAAGAAAATTTCATGCACGTATGGTTGGCAATCAGAATACATTTTGGCCGCCGATCCCAGCTGATCAGCGGCCATCGAGAAAATATCAGTGCATGGGTGGTTACTCTGGAGACAGCTGACAAATTGTAATTTGTAGTTAACCATCACGCACAACAACATCACGGCTCAAAAAAGCGGCGCCGCAAATTATGTTGAAACTAAAGTCAAATGTCCAAGTTAACCACGTATTTTGGTGCAATGCACATTCTACTAATTAAAGCGAAACATAAAACTCATCACAGTTTGGGTGAACTATCGTATAATATTACTTGCCTACCAGATTCTGCATAACGTTGTTCAACGCCCGTCAGTAGTCTTAACGTATGAAATGCCCACATATTCATTACGCTCTACTTTAACTGCACTATTATGCACACCTCGCATAAGGACTAACTAGGGATCACAGTAACCTTGTTATATCGCATCGAAACTCTGGAAGACGTTACCTCGTACCATCCCAGCATTCTCATCATTTCATCTGTATAAAATATTTCTGCGCGATCTTCTAAAAACTGTAGCAGTCATATATTCGTGAATATTCATTCTGATTTGTTGTATTTATATGTATTGTTTTATTTTCTATGTGACTATTGTATGTATTTCTTGTATTTTATTGCACTTGTATCCAATATTTTTCCTGTAGCTCAGGAAAGTACTACTGTAAAAAACGCACCCCTGCAACTGCCCTTAAATGGGCTCTAGGGTCCTACCTGTATAATAATAACCAACAAATTTATGTATTTTACGGGCTATAAACTGATTGATTGATTGATTGATTGATGGAAAGCCTAGTATATTTTATTGAGCAGAATAACACACCGTATTTTGGCGACAACACTAGTGCTACAATGAGCGATATTGCGTGATATATTGCACCAAATATAAATGAAATTATGCCTCATTGCACTAAAATGGTTTCAAACAAATTTATAAAAGAGGGAACTTCTAATGCCACAAATGAACAAGATAATTAAGAAAACAACGCATATCAGCTTAGTGCATTAGCTAAAAAACTTATTAAAGACGAATTAAGTTTAAAATAAGTGAACCGAGAACGTCACCGAAATGACAGTGAATGTTGACGGAAATGTATGCTGGCGTTTGCCATCAAGTCATCTTAGCTTCCAATGAGGAACCCTGTGATTTAAAATTTTATTCATGCTGCAAAACACACGCACGCTGAAACAGTCGATGACCGCTAATGGCGGTCACGATGGCACTGAAGGAAGCTGGTCGGCGCGGGTAGCGCCGGCAGAGAATGCGTGGGTGCCATGCGGTCGTGCATGTAAGATTCGCTTCGCTACGCCTATTTGAACATGTGACATAAATTTGCACCACGTGAGAGCGCTAACCGAACAGCGGCGAGAGCGGCGCAAGGAAAATTATTCGCAAGTTTGATACCTAAAAGTAGCATAAACAACAACTCTATAGCTCGTTCCCACCATCCACATCAACAAAAAGAACGAAATAAACTATGACGTCACAACCGGAAGAGGTAGCGACGTCGTGAATTCGCTCAATAAGGTGCGAAAATAAATTTTTTCCTTATAGCTCGCCTTTTACGTGCCGTTGCAAATACGCAATGTTATTGCTCCTTGTGGCTCGCTCATTGCGGCCGTGAGAGGAAAGGCAGCCAAGAAATAACATTGAGGAAGAAAAGTTGTTTTATTAGCCAAATAGTCTACTTGTAAAATAAACCAATAGTTTGCAGATGGATAAATTGTGATACCACTGCTCGCGCGCACAATACAACAATAACCTTAAAACTCAAATTGTTAAATCGTGGAAAACCACTGCAGCCATACAAAAGCCTTGATGATGTCGCTTTGGCGACTCACTCGCGGGATTTTGTGCCGACCGGTTGTGCCCTCGCGATCTCCGACGACAGCGCAGTTCTGGCCGACTGGACTCGCCCAACACCATCTCCTGACGCCTACAAGAGCTCCTGTCGAGCGGTCCCCCTCCTCGGACTCCTGCGACCGTGTCCATCTTCCCTATCTTCTCTTTACTTCCGTCGCTCGCTGCCCCTGAGCCTCGCCCTCTCGTTCCTCTCTCTATATATACTTTTAATCCCTCCTTCCCCCATCCCTTGTGAGCTACTGTTGAGGTGTCGCACTCTGATGCAGACACTTACGGGGCTCATTTTCCCCTTCTTTTCTTTTTAAAAACCACATAAAAATATTGCTTTGGCAACCGTACAGCACAGCTTCTCGTTGCTTAGCGTGTCGCATTCACCATCACGAAGGGCGAGAGCACGCTGGCCGCGTGCCAGCAAAGGAAGTCGGCAGTCATATTAGAGAACCTTACTACATAATCTGTTAGCAAGTCCACATTTGAAATGTTACTTCAGTGAGGCGCAAATAAGCAAATAAATGCACTATAGCAGGTACGCCACGAAACCACAACACAAGTGTGAGCGATGCCTCGTTGACCCGGTAATGGCCAAACCAAACACAGACCCTCAAGCAGATTACCTGAATACGCTCCTCTTTTATGACACTAGACCTAAAATTGAGGCAATCAATGATTCGTCAAAGTGTCAGATAAAAGGTAAAGAAAATTTACAGTTAATTTTGGCATATGTAAAATTACGGCTGTTTGAAAAAAAATATGTTAACTTTTTGGTTTTGGTTATTTGGCCCCTCCTCACCTAGTCGCACTTCAATCGTCGATGAGCGTTCATGCCTGTGGCAAAAAAAAAAAAAATTGCCATTTTTCATTCCTTGTTTAGCGACCAATATGATTTGACCATGCCTACTCTGCAAGGCGGTTGTGCCCTCTCCTACACGGCGCAGGAGTCGACCGCATGTGGCCATAGCATTTTCAGTTTCTTTAAGCGAATTGTTACAATTCCTTCTGTAGTGGTTAAGCATACTATCTTAGACCTTCTCGCTTATTTTACCTTGGTTTGCAGTAGTGCTAGCTTTGCTTTAGCGCTTATCTGTGAGCACGAACATGCTGCATAAAGTTGAACGACAGGCTAGACCACTATATTGCTGTGCATTTAAAAATTACCACGCATCAACGTGCATGGACAAATGAAGTGTCAATGAGCTGGAGAGCGGAACGGTTTTCTCGTATTAATGAAGATGTGCATCTGAGGAAGGGGTAATAAATTGGTGAGAAAAGAAGTGATAAATTTGAGAGTTTTTTATGTTCTACCCAATAATGATGAGAACTAACATATACTATGGTGCAAGAAACAAAGTGGGGGATGTAATAGAAGTAAATGTAATTTAAATGCCAAAGAAGAAAAATGGACGAAAGGACAACTTGTCACTGGCATATTCCCAACCTACGACCTTCGAATTATGCGTCTAATGATTTACAACAAGCTGTGGTGCCGGTTATCTTTCCGTTCACTTTATAAGGTAAATATGTGCAGTTAAATATGGGAGAGTGAGCTGCCAGCTCTATATAAAATCAGGTGCTACATGACGCCAACTGGCAAGAACGAAGAGTTTTCCTCACTTGGTCGAATGGCTACTGGTGGCACTGAATAACACTATCTGAATAAAATGCACTTATATACACTATATAGTGAACGGAACGACGACCGCGGCCGTACCTCAGCGATAAAGCATCAGATGCGGTATTCCAAGGTCACAGTTTCATTCCCTGCCGGTCAAAAGTTATCTTTTCGCCCTCTTTGCTTTCTTCACACTTGATTTACAATTACTTCTAATAACATCCCCCATACCTTCCTTGGCAGAATTTTGTGTTGGTTCTCGATATGCATCTAGTAATATTGGCCACAACGTGATCCGATACAAGGCCTGCGGAAAGCGTTTCAATTTAGAGCTAGTTTGCAGTTCACAGTTGCATGTCTTTTTGCGGCCGCCGTATGTGAGTGTCCATTTCTATTTGCCCTTGGAACCATAGCTCATCGCCACTCTACTCCCATATTTTGCACGTGCCCATTAACGTTTTTTATTATAGTCGCAATACACTCAGTTGAAAATATACGACCGCCATAGTGACCTTCATTGTTATGAGTGAATTTGAAAGAAGTGCTATGCCATCATTGAAGCAGTGCGAAAAACAAAGACGATATAGATATTCTGGCACACGGTTGCTACTTTGTTCTTGCAACACTTTCATATTGCAGAAGCACGAAATTATTATTGCTGTATATCCCATAGCCTTGAAAATTGATGTTCGTAATCGGTTTTTTCAATTGAAGTTCAGACTACGATGTACAGCCGGAAACAAACTTGTCATGTTTGGCATCATGAAAATTCCAGCAACTAACTGCGAATTATGGTTCTCCCTATGTTTTCTTGCACAGTACAAATATAAAGAAAGCACAACCTCTGAGATAATGCATAGGAGCCCTGTTTCGTCGAATATACGTTGTGATGGCAAGTTTTGAGGGAACTCACAAAAGTTGTAGGTGCCAGCAACAGTATTTGGCAATTTTAGGTGTAGAGCTCTTCAGAGGCCCAGGTCGTCGTATGATGTCGTATGCTGTGATCGTCAATTGGCGCAATGCAGGTGAAACCACGCGTACCACAGCCATCTGTCGCATACTGAGCACGTCTTGTTGTTGTTGTTGTTCTCCTATTGTTAGTGGCGCATACCCACTGTGGGGGATTGGCGAAGAATTGAGTGGCTTTAAAATTTACTGTTCAGATTTAGAATGATGGAGGTATAGCAGAAAGATTACCGATAGCCTATAGGCAAGTGTGGTGCTTAATGTAATGCATACAAATATTTACATAAACAAATTTATTCTTAGAATAGACCAATAATCTGATTTCATACGTATATAATTATGTGGACATGTTAAGATAATGAAACTGGTTAATTAGTCAACCTATTAGTTTCATCAATATAGTCCCGGACGGCCGCGCATACTGTGCCATTAGAGAAACCAGAAATGGAAGCTCCAAAAGACAAAATGACAGGCAGAGATAAGTCCATACCAATGCCACGCAAAGGTATTTCTAATAGGGTTTTTCGTAATGTGTTAAACCGCCTGCAGGTCAAAAAGAAATGATCTATTGTTTCCAGTTCATCACAGAACGCGCACAGTGGCGAAGGTGCCTGAGCAGACCTGTGTTTATAGAAATTTAGATTTGGCACCCGGCAACGCAGCCTTGTGATAGCTACTTCTTGTTTTCGAGTGCGGCAAAAGTCTCTTCGCCAGGGATATAATAAATGGCGATATTCTGTAGAGTTTGTTAGTGCTGAACCTTTAAAGACTTGCATAAGCGTACGTCTGCGGAATCGAGCAGCGGTCACATAAGCGGATGATGGAAAGAGCGGTAGAATTGGTTCGCTGATTGACGACTTAGCTAAGGAATCGGCTATTTCATTCAGAAACAAACCTTTATGTCCAGGCACCCAAACTAATCGCACTTTTCTCAAATGCACAGGTACTAGTACACGGAACACCCTTGTTACGTGATTATCAGCACCAACAGAAAGTGCTGCACAGAGAGATAGGGAATCTGTTATTATGACAGCTGATGTAATTGCTGTATCTAGCTTGCGTAAGGCGAGCACTACTGCCAGAAACTCAGCCACAAAAACGGGTATGAAATCAGGTAGTCGAAGGGAATAAATCCAATTTAAAATTGGGCTGAAAATACCAACCCCGGACTTTTCGTCGTATTGCGATGCGTCTGTAGCAATAATAACGTTCGTTGTAATACGGCGCAGGTGATCTTGTAGTAAACCATCCAAAATATTATGGGGAAGTAATTTGGCATTACTAGGAAAAATGTCGTCGAATTGAATTTCCACAGGGGCTGAAGTATAACGACTCGGCATGATGTCGCATATACGTAAGTTTAGAGGCTCCAGTAAATTTTGCACAAATATAATTTGTGGCGTGTGAAATCGCGGCCATCTAGCAGCAAAAAATGATTCCGGGGTGGAAATAAAGGCTGTTTCTGAATGTCGTAATGGTGATTCATAAATTCTTAAGAATGTCTGAACAGTCAGAAGGCGAATCCTACAAGAAAGCGGAGGGACCCTCGATTCGAGATACAACACATTGTTGGCGACTGTTTTGGGAAGGCCAAGGCATAAGCGCAAAGCTTCTCTTTCCAGAAGAATTAGAGGCCGCAACCTGTAAGCTGGAACTCCAGAGAAAAGCACACAACCAAATTCCAAAATTGGACGAACATACATGCGATATATCATTAATAATGTGTCTCTTCTCATACCTGTGCGGTAGTTGCTTAGCCTACGTAATATGCCAATGGCCCGCACACCTTTTCCGGCGATATATTCGATATGAGATTGCCAGTTAAGCGATGTGTGATAAATTACTCCAAGGTATTTAACAGATTCCACCTGTGGTATATCCTCATGATGGTAAGACAGAGAGATGTTCACAGGGTATTGCAGCGGGAAAACAAGGAGGGCACATTTACTCGGATTAAGTAAAAAGCTATTGCCATCGAGCCAGCTCTCCAATATATTAAGGTAAGTCTGCAGCCGTTCATATAAGGTCTGAATGTTATCTGCCATTGCAAAAAATGCGATATCGTCTGCATAAACATAAGTTGTTATATCCTGTTTACGTGGGATGGTGCTCATTAGTAAATTAAATAGCACTGGGGAAAGCACCGAGCCTTGCGGTACTCCCCTCGTTTGGGTATGAGTAGATGATGAAAACCCATCTTTAAAACAATAAAATTTCCTGTCTGCGAGAAAATTGTGAACCCACGCTACTATGTATGATGGAAAATCAAGGTATTCTAATCGATCTATCAAAATACAGTGCTCCACGTTATCATATGCTTTAGCGATGTCTAAGGTAACTAAAGCAGCATATTGTTTATGCAGCCGAGCTAATTGAAGCCTACTTTCTAAGTCAACGTGGGCATCCCAAATTGAACAACCAGCCCTGAACCCAATTTGACAGGGACTTAGAATAGACCTCATGTTAATAAGTTCATTAATTCGTATATTGATGATTCTCTCAACCAATTTCACTAAGTTTGATGTCAGTGCGATCGGCCTTATGTTATCCAACGTGTATGCATCATTTTCATTTTTTAGCAACAATACAATTTTGGCAAGTTTCCATTCTGGAGGTATCCATGCATTCCCTAAAGAATAATTCACTAGTTCTAGCAAAAGATTAGGCGATTCCTGGAGTAAACATTTCAACATAGAGTTCATAATCCCATCTGGTCCGGGAGCCGTCCTTGGTAAGCATAATACTGTCTGATTCAATTCAGCTAAAGAAACTTCTGGAAATTCATGCAAGTTTACCAGAACGGACTGAATAGCCGAAAAATTCGCAGTGAAGCGGCGTTCTAAACCTTGTGCTATGTCTTCTAGAGAGGTTTTCATTTCTACTGGCGTCAAGACACATGACTGCAACGTTAAAGGTTCTGGTAGCACTTTTCTTGTCCGAAGATAAGCGAACAAAGCACGCTTATTTTTTGATTTAGAAAGATAATCAAAATGTCTACTCTCGTATTCTTCTTTCGCGCGCTTCACTGTACGCTTAAATACGCCAGCAAGGAATTGATAGTCTTTCCAGTTTGTTGGGCTCTGATTAAGAAGAAGTTTTTTTCCAAGCGGCTTCTCGTCTTCTATAATCGCGCGTACACTCATCGTTCCACCAACGAGAGGAGGATCGTTTATTGGATGGAATAGAAAATTCAGAATTTTTTCTAGATCCCTCCAGCATTGAACCAATCGTAGATGCAATCTCCTTAGTACTGGCATTTCCAAGCTTGGAAATGGCAGAACGGAGGCAGGCTTGAAATTTGCTATGGTTGATGTATGTGCGTTTCGGCTGATCTAAAGTTATTGTTGGACAAGTAATGTCAAAAACTACAGGAAGATGGTCACTGTTAGTTGCCGAATCCAGAACAGCCCATGACGAAATCTTGATTGCTTTGGAGCAAAACGTTAAATCCAATACTGAGCTAGTTTGGCCTCGGACAAATGTTACATGACCCTTATTCAGACAGGAAAGGTTGTGATCAATAGTCCATTCCCACAGTCGCCTACCACAAGAATCTGTCCTTATACCCCAAGACAAATGGTGTGAATTAAAGTCTCCTGTGAGTACGATTTCCTTTCTACATGCTACCAAAACGCTGTCAAGATAACGCGTGCTTTGCACACCGGAGGGGAAGTAACAATTTACGATTGAAAAAGGGTGGTATCCGGGGATACACAAGTCTAATGCTAATAATTCACAATCCAAGTCTAACATTCTGAAAGAAATTTTTGACCTATGGCATAATTTACTTGATACAAGGATCATTAAACCACCACCACGTGATGGGCGATCTAATCGAAAAGAACGAAAACCAGCAAGATGGAAATTTTTATCTGGTGTAAGCCAAGTTTCTTGGAGAATTATAATATCAAGATTAAAATTATTGCAAAAGTAATGTAAGTCGGTTGAGGCTGAGAATATAGAACGGCAGTTCCACTGTAGTACCCTCAACTGACCTATGGTGTTGAGCGCACCGCAGAGGCGCCTGTCGCGCCCTTGTTAGCATCTTCACGCGAAATAGCTGATTCATTCCGTTTAGATTTGGACTTGAGATCGGTGAAAATAGGGGATCTGGTACGTTTATTAGAACGTATATCGAGTTCCATATCTGTATCAGTACTTGTACTCGGCCGAGGCGAATGTCGGTCCAAGTGCACCTGTGTTCCTGGCTGCTTAGCGTTGCCTGCAGATGCAGAAAGTTCGTCCATCACTACATTGCGTAGCTTGTCTTGTCTTGTCTTGTCTTGTCTTGTCGCCTTGAAGATTTTGGCTCATACCCACAAGGGGATTGGCCCCACTGTACCTTATAATATATATTTTTTGTAAAACGCTTGCTAAAAAAGAGAGAAATTAGATAAGAACAATAACAATGTTCCTTTGAAAAAAACGTGAAAAAGTGCAAAAGAATTCGATAAACCAGAATATATAAAACAAATTAACAAGAACCAGAATGGGGAAAAAGAATTTGATGTATCTGGAAGTACCACTAGCAGCTTATCCGTCCGTTTGACTGAATGAATTGATGTAGTGCTGACAGAATAGCACTGCGGCCCACACCCAACTAACTAGATCCAAACGATAATAGGGTGGATGTATTAAATGGCAATTCGAGCGTACCAATCGGTCTCTGAAGAATTATTCGGCGCAGTGAGTGGAAGCGGCAGCATGTGAAAACAAAGTGATATATTGTTTCGGTTCATTGCAAACTGCACATAGGTTTGCTAATGAAAATCCTGATTTGTGGAGATAAAAATTCAAGCGAGGAACTCTACAGCGAAAGCTTGTGGGCGTCACCTCACACTAACGGCAAAGGCAATTTGCGGTGTTCCATGTGAATTGCAACTGCCGAAATTCTTCAGACTGTTGGAACGATGTTTCGTTGATTTTTAAAATTACCAGGCGTTTGAATCGTTCGGCAGTAATAAAAGAAAATTGTGGAGCTACTAGCACCACCAGAAAATTTAAAAATACTGAAGCGAGCGAATCAGTAATTTCATTTAGTACAATTCCAGCATGCCCGGGGACCCAAATAAACCGAACTTGCGATAAGCTATGCGGTAAGAGAGACCAAAATATCCTGAAAAGTGGAGACTGCTTTGCGGAAGTTATATGTGTACATACAAACAAAACATCCGAAATAATAATATCTTTTGATTGCTGAGAATTTTGTTTTCGAAGAGCCAATGTAATAGCTAAGTATTCAAGTGCTTTCATCAAGAAGGCTTCTTTCTCTTCGTGCGGCTAGGTGATGGTTTTAAGTGGGGGCATCTTAGGGCTCTTTAGGCCCCACGCACTTGACCTCATGCTGAGCAATTCACACTAAAACTATTTGAAAAAATCATCCAAACATTACGGTTGGGCAAGCCCTTTGGTTGAAGTCCTACCATGACGGCCGCGTACGTGTACACTACTACGACGACTGCAATGCTAGCGCCACATTAAATTAGATTATGGGAATACCTTTGATACGTACTACATGCTCTTTTCGATGTTCTGCTAGTCGTGCAGGTCTGCACGTGAAAATGTCACTTCCACTGAAGTTTAAATCACGGTACAGTTTTACCTAACAAAAAAAGGTTAGCTGAAGACGCTGCATCAGCACTCCCTTCTACAAGACGGACGTTAAAAACGAATTCAGACAGCGCTGCCTATAGACAAGCCCCACATCCGAATTAAGACCCACCGCAAGAAATAAAAGACATAAACAATCAAACAACCCTGTCAGGCATAGCGTTCACCAGCACCTCACAAAGCACACAGCTACACGCATGGCAGCGGGTGTTGTTAGGTGCGTTTTATGTGCCAAGAAAAATAAAGGGAAATCCGGCCTGCTGGCTTAGGTGGAAAGAGAACCGAAGCAGATGGTGCATTTTAAACAACAAAAAAGAAAGAAAACACCTGCCAGTGTCCGTCGTAATAATCGGTGTGCAAAGGCCAGACACACCCACCCCTGCCTTTCTTGCCTTACATCCTCTTTACAACCACGGCTGAGGTAATACGCGGCTGCGATTCTAATTCGGGATTTTTCGTGCGCCACGCAAACCGACCTCTCTGCTATTTTCTCTCACACTTGGGAGGAGTTTTCTCTCTCTGTGCCGCTTTGATTCCCTTTCGCCCGCGCGTTCAACCCACACGCGTTTGGCGTGATGGAAGGTGTGTACAAACACATGCACGCACATTTTATGTCGCCGTCGACCCCCCTCCTACTCTCCCGACCAGCGACGTCACTTCCACCTGCTGAGAGTCTATTTAAGACGCCAAGCGAAACTCTTCATTTACCTGTGGTGCCATATCATCGGCCAAAGAGCAACCAGAGTCGACAACACCGACACCCTTGTTTTCCGACCCAGGAGGAATCAGGGGGACGCGCTCACATCGCGGTGCGTGAGAAAGTACGGGCTTGCCAGCTGCGTCATCGTCGCCACGAGGACTCGAAGGGTGTGCCAAGGTCTCAGAGAAAACATCCAAGACTTCACTGGTGACGCTCACTGGGAAACACTCAATCCTGCAGGAACGCCCGCTGAGCCCAGCATCATTCGAGTAAGATACTTGCCATCACGCGCTGCCCACATCGTACGCCCCGAGAGTCTACGAGCAAGTACTGGTTATGGCTGACAACAACAGCATCCCGCACGAGGCAATTATCCCCATCGTTTTTGACGGCAAGAGACACTTTCCCGGCAAGCAGCAACTCGCAGGCTCATGCCACATTTTTGAGATGGCCGAGCGCAAAGAGCCTCTGGTTCCACTGGATGAAGACCCACTGCAGCGAGAGTGGGAGGAGTTCATTGAAGATTTCCCACAATGCAGCAGGTAATTACTTCATTGTGGTGGTGGCGCTTCTTGATGAAAACAAATACCCACATGCGCAAAATTTTTGCGGCTCTGTCATATAGCTTTGTTTAATACAGCTCTCTTTACGAGGCGCATAACTGCACACCCCTTCAACACGAGGTGCGTCGTTCACGCGCGCAGAAGTAGGAGTTATGGGGCTCCTAAGTACAAGGGTGGCCGTGAGTTTCTGGGGCCGTCAGACAAAAGAGTGCTCACACAGTGATTGAGCGGGATTCCCTATATGATTACTTGACCTTTTGCAAGGTGCTGTACTTAGTTGAACACTTTTTAACCTTACAATAAATTCTTTGTGCTTGTCCATTCCTCGCAATATGTTGTATTGTACATATGTCGATGACGTCCAGCTTGGTTTCAAATCTTGTAATCTGGCCATGTGCGAGTAGCAGGTTCAGCTTGGTTCGAACAAAGAATCCAAATGAGCCGAAGAGAACGGGTTCCGACTGAATGCACAGAAAAGCACGTGGGTCTTGTTCTCCAGAAAGAAAGGCATTCATTCAGAACCCGATATTCAGCTGCATGGGCAACGTCTTTCTGTTAATATTGAACACAAATTCTTAGGCCTAATCATGGACACCAAGCTAACCTTCATACCACACATCAAATATTTAAAAAAAAGTACATAAAAGCTATGAACATTCTCAAAAGTTATCATGCACTACGTGGGGAAGCGACAAGAAGTGTTCAATAAATATGTATAAAAGCCTCGTACGTACCCGCCTACACTACGGGACAATGGCATATCAGTCTGCGACACCTACTGCCCTTAAAATGCTTGACGCTGTTCATCATCCAGGCATCCGTCTCTCCACGGGTGCTTTTCCCACTTGCCCCGTGGAAAGCCTGTACTTAGAATCAAACGAATGGTTGCTCTACCTACAGAGATGTTAAATGTCTTTCAAGTATTATCTTATAGTGAATGCAGATGAGAATCACCCATAACATTCCACCATTAATGACATGTCAAACGTTGCTGTGTTTGAGAAACGGCCTTCTATGAGACAGCCCTACTCACTCCGTGTGAGGGGCCTAGCGAAGGAAACCAGTGTGCCACTTCAGCACCGTTTGATGGCTCCCGCAGTATGCCTCCCAACGTGGCAGTGGCAGGCGATAGATTGCGACTTGTCTTTATTAGAGGTTACGAAGCATGCGCCAATTGCACATATTTAGACATACTTCTTAGAACTACAACATAAATACGCATGTGCCGAGTTCTTTACGGATGCCTATAAGTCCGACACTCTTGTCTCGTACGCAGCCGTTAGCCCATCTTTTTCGGAAGCCGGCGTTCTGCACTCTCATACAAGCATTTTCACCGGCGAAGCTTATGCGATACTAGCGGCCGTAAAACACAAAATAAACCACAGAAATAAAACTACAGAAGTCAATAATATATACAAATTTCCTAAGCGTAGTAAAAGCTCTGAAAACTCTTAAAAAACACAAAATTGCTGTCTTTGTCTTGCTTTATTCACTCTTTTGCACAGCCTACTCATCTAAGCAGCGTGTTGTAGTCTGCTGGGTTGCAGGACACCAAGAAATGCAAGGCAACGTCCTGGTGGACTAGCTAGCAGGATCCGCCAAAAAACCACTTCCAATACATCGATACCAGATCCTGCACTCGACTGGAAACCTTTTCTAAAACGAAAGCTCAGTGGCTTTTGGCAGAGCACATGGGGCACACACACAGATAATAAATTGCATGTCATCAAGCCGCAACCTGGTCATTGGCCGCCAGTATCAAAATCACGCCACACCGAAGTAATCCTTACAAGGTTAAGAACAGGACATACACACATAACACATTCATTTTTTTTGTCTGGGGGTGATCCAGATTTGTGTGATACATGTGGGGAAACACTCACCGTACTTCACATTCTAATCCAGTGTAAAGAATCAGACCCGCTGAGAAGACAACACTTTCTGTTACCCTACCGTCAACAGATAACACTTCATTCTTCAATGTGCGTCAGTAGGAATCCACTTTTTACACATAAGTCCTTATTAGCTTTTTTTAGAGAAGTTCATACATTTATTATTATATACCCGGGCATTCCGTAGCATGACCTCTCTCGAGAGGTGTCTGCTGCGGTGGCTACACTTGCCTCATGGCCCTTGGACGCAAGGGTGTGAATGATGGAGGCACTTGTGCTAAAGCCATACATGTTCATCATCGTTTATATTATCACAAACTTTTGTCATCCATTAACACCACACATTTTTCACGGCATGGTCATGTTTTTATTACTTCTATGTTTCTACCCGACTTAGAGCGAGGAATTTTAAGGCCCTTATACAGCCGCTTATCACACTTTTTGTCCATATCTCGTTTAAGATGAACTAGTGCTTTTTGGCTATAAAATGGCTCTTGCGCCATAAAACATCAAACGTCATCATCATCATTACTGGTCCTTTTGCCTAAGGCCACATTTGGCATGAGGCGCAAACCTTGAACAATTATCAGCAAAATTAACGTTCTTTTCTTGTGAAATGCATTCTATGCTTTTTTGCCAACTGATGAAGTATGTAACTTTGTCGCATGTGCCGCAGTGTATCACTTTAACTTAGCCCGTGAACCGAGCCATACCTTCATAGGTAGGCTAGCTTCATAAAGCTACCTATACAAAGTACACGACGTAAACCACGCTCTTTACTACTGTTTAGTTGGTCAGCGTCGTTTCACTTTGCGTACTGCAACTTCTTACGTGTTGTCGAAATTGCGCAGTTGTTGAAGATGCCGATGGAGCAATCCACATCTCAGAAGAGTGGCTGCATAAACGTTGTGGTTTTTTAGCACGTCATAACAGCCTTCTTTGGAACCATGCTCACGCACGAATACAAAAGAATACGTCGAGAACCTATAAACAATTTTGCACAAGATGCATGGGAGCCAGAAAATTGAACAGGTGAACAATTATAATCACATTTTGGTATATATTGACGTGAAAGAATGAGGTGACGAAATGTCAGATGCACCAACTCAACCTTTTTCATGCGTGCAGGTCGAACTCTACGTTTAGTTTTTAAAAATACAAAAGGGCAAGGGTAACAGCCCTATATTGCAGCATCCATCCTTAGAAAAGTTTGCATAGATTAGACACGCAGTTTGTTAGAGTGTCGTGAGTAAGCTAAAGAGAGGATGCATGTCCTAGTTTCACCATAAGATTATTTCTTTATTGGAACGCGACGTTTTATACCTTGCAGATTGTTTCGTCTACTGGGTTTTGGGAGCACTCTTTGCAAATAAAAATGGTGTGAAATTGCTTACACACTTTTAATAAAACTGTGGGGCTTCGAATTGGTCTATTTTTGGTTAAAAAAAGTTCGGTTCAGCTGTTCGCAAGAATTTGTTTCTTCCACTCGGCCTTTGAAATCTCTGTGCGTTTTCGACTTTTCCATTAAAATACAAACTAAGCTATGACTTATAAGTCATAGTTTAGTTCTGGCACCAATAGCCACTCAACAACTAACTAAAAAATGTTTGGAATGACAGAGAGCTGAACTAGCTAAACTATTTTTGAGGCATTCATGTAAAAAGAAAAAAAAATTTCGCAGATATCACACCACGTAGAATTCGGTTTCAAGTGAAGGAGTCATTGAGTATTTGTCTACACGGAATGATTGTCTAAAAAGGGTTGCGACTCTTGCGAGATCGATGTATTTTTGTAAAGGTTGTAGTTGTGTGCACATCGTGTCTTGCCCGAAACATCAATTACACTGTCATTTGAAAGGTAACTCATGGTCTGACGTAGCGCCAGCACTCACGTTGGAACAGGGACATTACTGTTAGTGAACCGAAGTGCACTCTATAGAGCGATGATGTGAATGCCATTCGTCTGGTTTGCGTATCCGTGCTGTGACCCTGATGCTTGTTCTTTGCATTGACCCGGTCAACACTGCCAATGTCGGTTTTTGTTCACGCGCCCACAATTATATTACCAAGGTACGTCCTCCCCATTCCTGGGCACTTATTAACTGTCAGCCACCTGTGACACATACCCGCCTACCGCAGTCTGTGATGTACGGGTCTGTGTCATGTTTCAAGAGGAATTGGTTTGACGGCGTAAGCGACTGGATTCTCGTGTAACTAATATCATGGCCTATCAGTCATGGATAGATAGATAGATAGATAGATAGATAGATAGATAGATAGATAGATAGATAGACAAACAGACTGGTAGGTAGGTAGGTAGGTAGGTAGTTAATATTTTGAAAAGCGATTGATTGATTGATATGTGGGGTTTAACGTCCGAAAACCACCATATGACTATGAGAGACGCCGCAGTGGAGGGCTCCGAAAATTTTGACCACCTTGGGTTCTTTAACGTGCACCTAAATCTGAGCACACGGGCCGACAGCATTTCCGCCTCCATTAGAAATGCAGCCGGGATTCGATCCCGTGAACTGTGGGTCAGCAGCCGAGTACCTTAGCCACTAGACCACCGCAGCGGAGTATTCTGAAAAGCGGTGTAGCCATGTCATGCATCAAGCATTGTCTTACTAAGTCATGTGTGCACAAAAAAGTTTCAGCTTTCGCGCACAGGTTACGCTTCTTTTAGGTGTATGGTACCTTCCTGTGGTAGTGGCCACTGTCGCTGACTGTTGTGGGTGTTCTCGAGAAAAAGCAACTAAATACGTTACTGTTTATGCTACAAAAAATAACGCGTTACAGTTACAGTTACCGAAAAAGTAAAGTGCAACTGCAGTACATCAAAGTGTGCCGCAGAACTTGGTAATTAAAAAAAAAGTGTGGGTAGGTCAATAAAGCGGGAATAATTTTGTCCTATGCAAAAACGTTTTTTAAAAAAAAACTTGAGCCACTGTCCATCATCACCTTGGTGACCTTTCCGTGAAGCTCAAGTTTACTGGACGCCTAATTTCAAGTGTAAAGAGCAGGCTTTCTTAAGTTACACAAAAGTCTCCTTCATTCGGCGGCAGGCTAAGGCTGCAACCTTAAGGTATCAAGTTACTGCATTGCGCCATAAAGCTGTCACTCCTGAAAAAAAATTTCATGCATCTCAACGAAGTAAATACTGATGAGTCCGTAAGTCTAAAAAAAGCTTTTTCGCTTATGTATTGTAACATCAAAGCTCTCGTAATGGGTGCTTTCTTGGCGCCGTTTGTTATAGTACCTTCGAATACAATGTATGAGTGGTTGCAAAGCAGCAAAAACATTTTTATTGAACTGGAGTAGAAAGCATCAGTTAAACTTATCAAGAGCTTCCTTCGAATAGTTCGTGAAGAGGGAGTAAAAGAATGCCTTACATCATTCACACATGCCATTTGTAAATATTGAAATGGTGTATGAGCTATACTGTTTTGGAATACTCATTAGTAGCCGTGAGAATAAACAAGAATCTACGTAAGGCAGGTAGTAATGCTGAAGAGGAGTGAAAAGGACCATATCTCGGCAAACATGAGTATAACGTACTCAGGCTCACTCAAGAAATATATCTTGTGCTTTGAATTCGCTCGGACTCAGACAAACCAAAGTTTTCCCGAGTGGGACTCACTCGGATTTACACACTAAAGTTTTCTTCAACCGGGCTCACTCGGACTGACACTCACCAAAATGTTACTCACCCAGACTATACCTCAGACTCAGACTCATGGTTTCATCTGAGTCTGAGAGTTCGAGAGAGTTGACTCATGATCCTCGCCAGCCTATGATCACTGGCAACCTATTTTTGAAACCTTCAAGCTCCTTTCGTACATTCCAATCATCGGTAGTTTATATTAACTTGGAGATATTTCCACCGTTCTCTGACGCCCAGGTACCTGGAGCCCGGTTTCATCGACCGCAACTTCCCGACACTCCGCAAGAGACTGTCCGGGGATGCCAGAGCAGACATTAACGACGATGAAGGAGACAAGGTTGTCATTTACGACGTAGACGTCAAGCAGTTCCGGCCCGACGATGTACACGTCCGAGTGAAGGATGGCAACATATCTGTGGCGGGGCAAACTGTGAAAGTTATCAGCGGTGGAGGTAAATACAGCAAAGAAGAACTACTCGGAGGCCTCCTGATTCCCACGGATATTGATGCCAACGACGTCACGCTGGAGAGGACTCCCGAGCTACGACTGAAGATCTCGAGACCCGATTCGCGGCCAGCGTCTACCATGTAGTCAGCTTCCACCTGGACCCATTCGTCGTCAGAAAACTCGCTTGCTGAGAGGTGAAGTGGCTGTGTCATCTTGAGATGGGTACGCGATGAGCCCGAGGTGGCAGCTGGGCCTGCACAGCGTTGTCCATTGGAGAGAAAGCACACTAACCCCGGAACGAGTTTACACCTGCTCTCACGGCACATTAGTGAAGATTCGAGAGGACACAAATTCCTCTTTTCGTCATACGTGCTTTTTGCGGTGACTCATGCCACTAGGAGATTTTATGTACTCCCCTAGGACAGGTCATCAGGCCTACCACAAAGACACTCGCTTGGTAAATTGTAGAGTTCCCCTACCCTATATATTATTCCTGAGTTGTTATCGCTAAAGTATAGCTGTAGTGAACATTCCCCTACTGTTCTCACTATTCGCGCATTCTGAAAGTGGTCGTTTTTGCTGCTGTTGAAAGGTTTTGGGTGAGCTTATGAAGGACCAAGAATGCGTTCGACCTGCTTTTAATGTGAGATTGTTCCTGTTTTTTGAATAAAAATGTCGTTGTTACTTTGCTTACTTTTGCTGCCCTGAAATAAATAAAAAACACTGGCCGAAATGAACGGGTATCGGATTTCATTTCCTGAATATAAGCTGCAATTGAATCAATTTTTATGCTATGAATGTTTAATATTCACAGTGACCATAATTGAGAATGCCTGTTGTTGATAATTTTATAGTGTTTTTGTTCATGGGGCGACAGTGATATTTCACTGTGCATCCGTGGAGAAATCTACGACAACACGAGTAAATGAATACATTTTTATTCCAGCGAAGCCGTCATGTGCTACGAAGAGAATGTACTAACCTAAATAAATTTAGAGTGGCAGCTACTTCAACAGAAACGCCATGTTGTGATTATCCGGAGCATTGCGACGCGTGCTATGACAAACTCCTTCAACATAATGTTGGTGTTGGCCAACGAAAGCTTATTATTTTTGCATTTTTACATGCGTGTGTAACACGCCAGCTTAAAAGACAGGCATCTACACGAAGTGAATAAGGACGAGTGGTGCAGCGACGTCCTAAGGACTATATTGTCTACGTTGAAGTCGCCGACTCTGGATAAAAGGCTTGTGCTTGTAGGCCTTTATAGTGTTCTGTCACAGTTATACGCTTAAATTGATGGGTACTTAAAAGCCAGTATTATTATGGTACTTTGATACGAGTGTGGACGCCGCTACATCGATGGATGTTGAATAAGCCTAGGCCCTAAAACAACCAGTGTCCGTGTCAAAGACCAGGATCCAGTATTGTTCTCACATGGACAAATGTCGCTCACTGGGGAGGTGGCACTTACTTCGAGGTACCTTCAGTCAAACAGACATCTTTTGGCATCGTATAAAACACGTGTTTGACAGTGTTTTTGAAATTGGAGTTTGTAAAAAATTTGAACTGGAGCGAGAACTCCCGCTTCACTGGCTGTCGTTCTTTACAAACAATTGGAAGAGCCTTTTAGTCCATGATATTGAAGTTTCACCACAAACAAAGAGTAGTCGTGTAGCATTGTAAACTCATTCCATCTCTTGACTCAATCATGATCATGAGCACTGGGCTATGTTCACTTATTAGCGCATAAGACAAGCGCTGCCAACGTGGCAGTAAATAGCAGTCTACAACAAACCATAATCGAGACGCGATGATATTGCAACTAAGGTTTTGGTGCCTGTACTACGAACAATCCATTGAAGTTGTTTCAGAAACCATTTTTGTGTGGAGCATCGCGTGTTCCAATCCTGCTCAGCGAAAATAGGCTGGCTCCGGTCACGCATATAGAGACAACAGACGACCGTAGTTGGATTTTATAACCTGAGCACATTCTTCCATCCTTTTGCCTCTGCGTGTACAACCTAGACGCAAATCACTGATGTGAGAAATTGAGACATGAAATGATGATACTGGTTTGGAGACATTTTATTGCCACCTATCAGCACAAATCAATACAGAGAAAGCTTGGTGACGTCAAGGAAGCATCGTAAAATGAAATCTTTTCTACGAATGATGTTGCGGGCATCAACCGATTTTATAGGCCATGATGGGGCCCGTGAACGCAGTGCTATCATTAGAGTGAGGAGGCCCGTCAGCGTAGTGTAATCGTCACCACAGCGATGGGGCCCGTCAGCGCAGTACTTTTGGTAAAGTTAGGGGGCCCGCAAGCGTAGTGTAGTCGTGATTACAGTGACGTGGCCCATCAGTGTAGTGAGATCGTAACAGTCAGGAGGCCCGTCATAGTAGCGATGTTTCTATGACGACGGGAACCGTCACCGTAAAGCAATGACTATGGTGAGGGGATGCGACACCGTAATATAAGAGTAAAAATGAGGGGGTCTGTTACCTTCAATTTGTTGTTGTTTGAGACACCATCACCCAGCTGTTTTGGTGGCGTAGTGGGGTGATAACGTGCAGTTGGGAAGTGGTCGGGCCTCAGGTCGTCATTTCAAACTCCCATTAGTATAATTTTATTTTCAGGTTGCGCCTCAATCTTAATGTTACATCTCTGAAGGAGTCGTAAGTGTGCTTATTTGCAAGAAAACAATGCGGATGTTTGTGCCAGTTGGTGAACAGCCCTACCGTGTTAATCTTTCGAGGCGTCGTGTACGTGTGCCTTCTTGGTGTGCAACATGCGTTGTTGGGGTGTGACTTCAGTTCGAATAGCAATGACCAAGTAAATTTTTCTCTTCCTTTTCTGCTTTCAATAGTGTTTTTGTATTGTTGCCTATTTTAAAGAGAGAATCATGTTGGGCAACATTCCACAATGGAGCGTTGAAGAAGCCGCTGGCCAGCGAGAACCTAGACGATCAATGGAGTTGCTGTTCTCGCTGACGGACCCGGCTCGCTGAGTAGCAGCCTCCACGGAGCCCTTGTCTGACCTTCCCCAGCGCGAAATGTACTGAAGTACTGCAAGTTTAGTAAATTTTCACCACCACAATTGAAACCGCGTATAGGGACACTACCGCATCAAGGCAATTATTACAACCGCAATGCTGTAATAGTGCGGTGGTCTATTTTAACACAACTCTGCTTACAGTGAAGGGCCCCAAGGTAGTGCGGCTGTTTGCGCTCTTACTGAACTGATTGGAGATATTTTTATTGTTCTCTATTATAAGAACCAGTATAAAATCGTGAGAAACTTAAATAGTCTAGTAGAATCTGATGTCCTACCAGTAACGACTGGGGAAGTAAGGACAGCCCTGAAAGAATACAAAAAGGCAAAGCCCCTGGTGAGGATAAAGTAACAACGAATCTCCAAAAATATGGTGGAGAAATTGTGATAGAAAAATGAACCACCTTATACACTAAGTATCTCTTGACGGGAAGGGTACCAGAATCTTGGAAGAACACCAACATCATCTTAGTTCATAAGAAAGGAGACGTCAAGGACTTGAAAAATTACAGGCCGATAAGCTTACTCTCTGTTCTCTACAAACTATTTACAAAAATAATAGCTAATAGAATTAAGACGATATTAGAGTTTAATCAGCCAAAGGACCAAGCAGGATTTCGTACCGGCGACTCTACGATAGACCATATTCATACTTTCAATCAGGTAATAAAGAAATGCGCTAAATACAGTCAGTCCTTATATATAGCTTTTATAGATTACTAGAAGGTGTTCGACTCAGTCGAGACTTCAGAAGTAATGCAGGCACTACACTCTAAGGCAAAATTACCCGAAGAAAGAGTAACGGAGCCCGATTGGCACGCGCGATGAACGAATAGACCGTTGAGGAGCAACCACAGAGGGAAGCGTGCGGTGCGAAACCATTAGTCTCCCCTGGGATGCACCGCCCAGGCATTGCAGGCAGCGCGAGAAGCGTTGCCAAGGTGACCACTCGTCCTTCTCCACAGAACACATGTCCTTCTCCTCTTCTGCTGGGTCAGATTGATTGATATGTGGGGTTTAACGTCCCAAAACCACTATATGATTATGAGAGACGCCGTAGTGAAGGGCTCGGGAAATTTAGACCACCTGGGGTTCTTTAACGTGCACCCAAATCTGAGCACACGGGCCTACAACATTTCCGCCTCCATCGGAAATGCAGCCGCCGCAGCCGGGATTCAAACCCGCGCCCTGCGGGTCAGCAGCCGAGTACCTTAGCCACTAGACCACCGCGGCGGGGCTCTGCTGGCTCAGTCTTTCCCCGTATTTTGCCCGTTACGGTTTGTGGTACGTCACGCTCGGAGTGCTCGACCACGGTCGCCTGGATTCGACGATCTGAAAATGATGACTTGGTGCTTGTGTGTACGCTCGGATGAGCGTGGGCTGCTGCTTTTGCGTTTCGCTGCACCCATGAAGTCTGGAGCAAGCCTCGATACGTCCCCACGCCGCGCTGTATATCTCTGGCTTTAAGATGGTCACAACCAACACACGACAGCAACAGTTGGGGAGGCCAATATGGCGGCCGAGAAGTCAACAGGTCTATCGGATATTATACTTAAGTCAGACTCAGGGCATAAAACAGCGCTGGATTCTATGGCAAGTAGGTTATCATTCTTTATTCTACTCTACTTGTCGCGTGTGCGATACGAATCGCGCTTGCCGGCAACGGGCTAGGTCGTGTTGTATATCGCACGCACGAAATGCATCGCGAAGGTCGGCTTCGGCGTCTGCAGTTCGCCTGTGCTTTGCGTCCACCTGGAAATTGGCTGCCATTGCCGTTGGCCTCCCGTACGCTCGCTAATCGAGTGCTCGTCTGTCTCAGCCACCGCGATGAGCTCCGGGCTGACGATATTTGGCTGAGACCTCGTCGCTGTGTTGGCATTCGTCGAAAACACGTGCGGATTCTCGTAGAGAGCTTGGTTGTATGTCGCGCGCTGTAAGTGCACAAGCACGGGCTGGCAGGGCTTTCGCTAGCGTTGGAACTGACTGAAAATCGGTCGCCATTACAGTCGGTCGCAAGCAGCTCGGCGCCGTCCGCTGGCCGCGGCGGCGGACTCGCTATTGCGCGCTGCACTCGCTCGAGTTTGTGGAAAAGGGCCGCATTACCGTCGATTTCTTCGGCGCTAGCTCCAAACCAGCTCGGCGCTGTTTCTGGTGGCGGCGAAGCGTACGCTCGCTTTCCAGTTCGACGTTCGCTGGCGGCAGACACTCCGCGTGCAATGCCATGTTTGGTCTCGCGTTCGCTTGCTCGACATGAACGACGTCGCTCCCTTAGGACTATATTTTGTCGTATTTTAACGCTTCTTTTTATACTACCATGATTGTACTTGTCATATGCGTGCATCTTCATTTTTTGTCACGTGTGTCTAACTATTTTTACTATATTACTGTACGTGCAGCCGTGGGACCACAACAGACAGAAGGCTGCATGCGCTGGCGCCTGCAATGCCTGTCATCTATCGCTTCCGTCGGAGGAGCTCCCCAAGGAGTAAACAAGATATGACAACGAGACTGGACTTGTACACTTCACAAGGAATTCATTTAGCAGAATGGAGAAACTTCATGTGTATGTAGAAAAATAAAAGATTTCGATGTCTCACTTTTCTCTTTCGTTGTTACCTTGACTGCGAAAGCAGTTTTTATATGTGGCTAACTACTTTTTCGCGTGTTCTTTTCTACGCAATTCGTTGCTCACTGCGCAGAAAAACAGGCGAAAGAAGTATTAGGCCTGGCGGAAAATAAACAAAAATAATGTTTGAACTGGGGAGAAAAAGTTCGTCAGATTGGAGTATTTCAGTGGATCAACCGTTCATCTGGCAAGGTGCAACTGTGAGGACTAACTGTTGCCCGGTAAGGTGTAAATTTGGGGATTAACAGTTGCTCTATAAGGTGCAAATGTGAGGACTAAATAATAGCCCCTTGAGGTGAATTGTGGAACTAATGGTTACTCACAAAGGTGTAAGTGTGAGGACTAAATGTTAGTCCCTTGAGCTCATCTGTGGGAACTAACTGTCAGACCCGGTGCCGTTAGTCCTTAAAAAATAATGGTTGTGGCTGCCCCATTAGTCACGAAAAAGACGAACCACACACCCTTTTAACACCCTTTTGCGCTAGAGTGTACGGAATCAGGGCATCAAAGAACCCTACATAAACACACTGGGAGAAATCTACAGGGAATCCACAGTCCCCATAGTTCTCCATGAAGAAAGCGACAGAATCTCAATCAAGAAGGGTGTAAGGCAGCGAGACACGATCTCTTCAATGCTAGTCATCATGTGTTTACAGGAGGTAGTCAGGACCCTAAAAAGGGAAGAGTTAAGGATAAGAGCTCATAGAGAGTACCTTAGTAACCTGCGATTCGCTGTTAACATTGCCTTTATGAGTAGCTCAGGGGATGAATTACAGTTCATGATTACCAAACTGAACACGGAAAGCAAAAAAAGTAAATCGACAATAATAATGCACAAAACCAGAGTAATGTGCGAGAATCTTGGCAGAAAACAGCCCTTTGTGATACGTGGAGCGAAGCTGGAAGTTGTAAAGAAATATGTCTACTTAGGACAGGTAGTAACTGCACAGCCAAACCATAAGAGTGAAATAAATAGTAGAATAAGGATGTGGTGGATCACATCCGGCGAGCATTCTCAGATCTTGAATGGTAATCTGCCACTAACCCTCAAGAGGAAGGTATACAGAGTGTCCCACGTAACTTTACCGACTGCCTAAAAATATACTGGAACACGTAATTACGACGCAACTAAACGCATGTTTTCACCGTTGCATGGATTTAGTCATACTAATTTTTGTGTTCTCAAACATTTTAATTAAATGTGCTTCGTTACGCTACTTTTCAAGGAACGAAGATAGATTAAAATTTTCCACGAGAAAGTTATACATCAGTTTGCAAAACGTCCAATTAGACAGTTTTCAACTTCATATCTGTTAGGTATTAGTGTTTTTCTGTTAAGTACAAATGCCCGTGAAATACAAATAATACCACGTGACAAACCCTCTCCAGCGTCTGTGCACACGATGAATATAGTGCTCCCTGCCATTCCGCGTACGAACGACACGCTTCCCTCCACCGCTTCATGACAGTGATCAGCAGTCGAAGCAGTTTTCCTTTTTGTAGCTGATAGCAAAACTTGTTCATCGTAAAGCCACTACCATTGTTTCGGCTCTGCCGAGACAGCACAATGGGGCAAATGTTATGGTCGTTCGTACGCGGAACGTTCCGGAGCACTAGAATCATTGTGCGCACTTTTTGTATTTTTTGCATTTTGCAAGCAATTGTAATTAGCAGAAAAACACTAATACCTAACAGATATAAAGCTCAAAACTGTCTAATCAGACGATTTGCAAACCAATCTACAACTTTCTCATTGAATTTTTTTTTATTTATCTTCGTTTCTTCAAAAGTTAGTCAATTAGACATAGCTCATCAAACAATATTTGAGAACGCAAAAAGTTGGACTAACTCCAGGCAACGGTGAGCAACATGCGTTTAGTCGCATCGTAATTACGTGTTCCGGAATATTTTAAGCTCTGACTAAGGTTACGTTGGACACTTTGTATAACAGCTGCATCTTGCCAGTACTTACCTACAGAGCAGAAACCTGGAGGCTTACAAAAAGGGTCTAGCTTAAATTAAGGACGACGGAGCGAGCGTTAGAAAGGAAATTGATAGGTGTAACAAGAAGAGAACACAGTCGGTCAGGGAACAAAGAGGGGTTAAGGATATCACAGTTGAAATCAAGAAAGAGAAATTGACATGGGCCGAACACGTAGCACGTAGGCAGGATAACAGGTGGTCTATAACGGTTACTGACTAGATTTCCAGAGAAGGCCAACGCACGAAGGGGAGATAGAAAGTTAGGAGGGCCGATGAGATTAAGAACTTTGCGGGTACAACGTGGCAACAGAAATCACAAGACCGGGTTAACTGGCGGTTCATGGGAGAGGCCTTTGCCATTCTTGCGACTCCGAGTCCCGTGGGTCTCAGTTTGGTAGCGGGCCCCCGTCCTAGGACCCATCGTCGAACAAGTCAGATGAGGCGCTCGTAGAAACGACAACAATTTATTTACATTGTTAGTAACTGAGAGTTTGAAAGGAGAAGTCAAAAACTGTACATGAGAGCTGTTGAACTGTAGAACTTTAGAACTTTTAAATACACAAGAGTCTTCCATTTATATAGCGCCCCGTTGCCAACGCTGAGCGCACTGTCCATGGCTTCAGCCAATACGGCGCTCCATGGTCTATATGCTCCACCCACGAAGGAGGGGAAAGACCCCACACAATGCATGAGGAGAGGGAACAGTCTACACGATGCCCAAATATGGTCACAAATGCACTGCGCCGACGTTTTTGCACACGTCACCAAGTTTCGCGCACGTCCGATGATATTGGCTTCGAAGACTCTTCCGGCAGCTGGGTGAGGTTCGAAAAACCGGCTGCCAGTACACGTGTCAAACTTGCCTGACTGTTTGGGTAGGACAATGTAGTGGTGGGCCAGCATATCTTCAAAATATGCCACCCCATTCAACCGATCCTATGAAGAAAGGGGAAAAGGAATAGTCAACTAATCCCTTGTCGCTGAGGCGGGCTCCGGCAAGGCTGCAGAACATATTGCATTATCCTTTTCTTCACCCCCACATTCCATCCTGGTTGTTTGCTAGAAGCTGTGGCGTAGCAGTGCATATCCCGGGGCTCCGCTTGTCCTCGCAAGATGCAGCCACAACCAATTTGGCTTCAGCTTGCAGCCTGAACTTCAAATGCCATGCTGGTTCCGAGATTTTCAGATCCTCGGTGACCTCGAAAATGGCCCAGCTGTCTCCGTGTCTGCTTCGAAAGCCTTACTCGCAGCAAACACAATGGTCTTTCTTGGTTCGGGCACCTTCCTTGCGCAGACCGGTCCTGGCCCCTTTTCACGTTTTTCTGACAGGAAACCAACCTGTCTTGACAGCACACCCTCACTTGGAATGCGTCGAAATATTTTCGACCCCTTCACAAAGGCCGAAAAAATTCAATAATTATGATGGTAGTAACACCGTGCAGTGGGCGCAGTCAGGCTGATGATGATGTTGGTGATGATGATTATTTACTGAAGCGTGAGGTGACTGCATTCAAGCTCCTTACGGCTACCTCTTCTCCACGTTGGATACATCTATGCTGCTAGATGCGCGTTCGTTCTTGCGTATTCATTTCATCAACTCGGTCACACCGGCGGATTACCCAAGCCTGCAGCCACACCAGCTATCACTTGCAAATAAAGCAACCAGACGACCAGTCACGCCAACGCCTTCAGTTCGCTCGCATTTCAGTCACCGAGAACGATACAGAACACGCCTCGCTCTCGCAGAAAAAGTGTCGTCTCAAGATGAGAAGACAGCTACAAATGATGCACCATCGTGCTAGTATCTACCGCACCGTAGAGAGCTGGATTGGTAATGTTGGCGTCGCAATAGCACAAATTAATGATATGGAAGCGACAGGCATATCCCCTTGTTTAAAGGAGCCCATTCGATCAAAGAAGTCTGTGTGTGATTTCAGGCGAAGTAGAACCGATGTCGGCGCCCCATGTATTGTAGTAATATTTATTGCGGTCTGACTTACTAAAACAGACTGCTCAAGTACACAGCATTCAGGATTGCAACACATTCTATGTTGACCTGCACATTTCCTACCAGCTTCTATCTTCTCTTTATAAAGCGACACGAAAAATACGTGGAAGGGATTGATTTGGGAACATTCATTCATTCGTTTATTTCAATTCTAAAATTCTTACACTATGGCAGGGGCCCACAAAAAAGCTGTTCTGGGTAGTTTGAGGAGATTTTGGCCCCTATGGTGGCAGCAGTTGGTGGAGGTGGCAAAAGACCTGCTTAAGTTCTGGATGCCAGCAACATGCAGGGTGACATCAACGATGATTACAATTAGAGAAAACAAGCGAAAAATTAATAAATAAAGAATAACTGAATTTTGCAGAACATAAATATAGGTGTGCGTGAGGAAACACTGTATTTCGTACAACGCGACTGTATACAAGCTCAATCACGTTCTTCGCAAGGAAGGCAGTGCTTATTATACATCACCATATATCATCATCATCATACTGTCACGGGGTCGTGACGGGGACGAATGGAGCACACTGCGAGTCGAATAATATTTTTTTTTTATTTGGGCGAACCTGTGCCCAGTAAACGGAAAGTCGGACTTCAGTAGCAGTCTTGGACTGATAACGTTTAAGAGAATTTTATTTCCGGATATATCTTACACAGCTTATGTGCACACATAAAAATGGACAATGGTGAACAATGCGTATGTACAATGCAAACTGTTACATACAGCGAAAGAACCTATAGCGTATGCAGGGACGTACAATGCAAAAATTGTACAACAAAGACAGGACATTCATGACATCGAGATGGTTAAATTTCAATGAACAGTAAGGCTATATGAACAAACAAGGGGAGGTCGTTCACAGGGTAGCGTGATATTTTGCATTCACCTGTGAGGACAATTCACTCTCGCGCTCAAGAACACTATTGCAAAAATACATGTTTCTACAGAAGAAAAGAAAAATACACACTGTAATGTCACAGTGGTACATGCTCAAGCCCACCTCTTCAATAAGGGAGGAAAGGCATGGACACTGTTGTTTTTACGATAATAAACCGCGTAGACCACCGTCGGAGGAAAGCCTCCTCTCCCAGCATGACTAGTTCTGCGTTAAGATGCATAAGCGTTATGTTTCTTAGCCGATGTAGTAGGGGAAACATGGCTCTCTGGGGGCGTCCCCTCAGACAGGCCAGTCCCCCTTCGTTTCCATAAGACGAAGGCTCCGATAGCCATTAAGAGTACGACAAAGTTATCCCTGTGGCTAGACTTCCACTGCATACTTGTTTGGAACATCCTGTTAACCATGCGCCAAAAGGTGCGCGCTACTATACATTCATGGAAGACATGGTTCAGTGTTTCGACGCGACCACATTGCGGGCATGTGGCAGAGGGCGCCACGCCCCACGCCGCAAGGCGGTCGGCCGTTGGTAAAGCCCCCCATTCCCTGAGCCAGTTTAGGTCACGGACATCGGAGGGGAGAGACGTGTTTGTAAGAGTCCAGCGTGTTTTCGACTGGCATTTCCGGCGTTGTCTTCAGAGAGGCTTTTAAATGCTATTAATTCGCTCATGTCGGTGGGGGACATTTCCATAAGTTCTTAAACAGGAAAATCGTTTCGCCATTGTTGCAAAGATTTTATAACACGTGTGTAATACGCTGGTGGCTGCTCAGCAGCTGGTCCCGTGTCGTTTGCTAAACCAAAAAGTCTTCTAGAGGTTCTTAGCAGATACACTACAAGTTGCCTGCCTCGATACGATGAGTTCTCTAAGAGTGCCCAGGTGTTTCTGAGAGCCAACATGTGGCACATTACAACAAGGTTGGGTACACTGAGCCCTCCCCATTTCACTGGTGGGCAGACCAAGGCTCTGGCAACAGCTGGCCATCCTAAAAAAAGGTGCCGCACGCAGTAGCCACTTTCAGCAAAACCCGTCGAGGTGGTCGTGCAATTCTGGCTATATAAAGCAGTGGCGCTGTTATGCTGGATTTAATTAGATAAGCTCTTTCAGTAAAAAGTAGTTGAAACGTTCTGGCGACTTCAATGCGTCTGTTCACTTTGTGTTGGATTTCTTTCCATGTGGTGCGGGCTGCCTCACCAGTCGAAAGGAAAGTTACACCTAAGACTTGGACGATTTCGACGCCATCAGGGAACTCTTCAATGTGCACCCCAAAGCACAATGCCTTGCTTTTTCCGGGATTAAGACGTGCTCCCGACAGGCAACTATACGTGTGGAACATTCGCAGAAAGGCTCTGTAGCTATCTATGTTCCCAATAAACAACGAGATGTCATCGGCGTATGCCGCTACTTTCACTTCGCCCAAGCCTGGAAGAGGAAAACCACGTATCGAAGTACATTTCTGAATTTGTTTCAATAATGGATCTCTGCATAATACAAAGGGAATTGCGGAGAGGGGACAGCCTTGTCGAATGCCCCTACTTACTGCAATAGGTTGAGATGTATAGTCATTCACTACTAATGAAGTTTCTGTCTGTGTAGAGTAAACGGAGGGTGTCGGTTAAATGTGCTGAGAAGCCATAACTCTCAAACACACGAAGAGATAGTTCCATTCTACGCGATGAAAAGCTTTTTCCTGATCCAAGGAAACAAAAACGCCAGATATTTGTGTTCTTGTAGCGTACGTGAATAAATCGCGAGTCAGCGCAAGCGAGGTATAGATCGTACGACCTGGGACACAGCATGTTTGTATGTCGCTCACTATTTCCAGTAGAATTATTGTTATGCGGTTTGCAAAGATGGCTGTCAACATCTTATAATCCGAGTTAGGTAGGGAAATGGGCCTCCACGCCCTTGGGTCGGACGGCTCACCCTCGCTTTTAAGCAAGAGTATAACTCTGCTCTCACGAAACGTATTCAGTCTGATTCCGTCAAGAAGCCCATTTAGCATTGTCAAAAGGTGGTCTTGTATTGTTTCAAGGAAGCTTTTGTAGAAACTCAAAGGTATCCCTTCAGGGCCGGCGGCGGCGGTTGTGTAAGCACGATGCGTAATTCATCCAGCGTCACTGGGCTGCACAGACCATCGTGGAGCTCCTCCGGTACGCGGGAAATTCCCTCGCAAAACTCATTAGCTATGGTGGTATAGTTCACGTCGTTTGCATTCTCCGCCCTGAAAAGATTCGAAAAATGGGTTTCAAAGACCCTCATTATGTCTTCTGCTCGTGTAGACTGTTCGCCGTTCGGCAACTGAACGAAAGGGACATGCATTTGTTCACCCAAGGAGCCGTTGCGAACACTTCGAACAACAGCTGGATCTGAAACTGGTCGTCCGTTGATAAAAGACTGCGCAGCCGTGCGCGAACTAAGACGTAGCAAAAGTTCGTACCATGCCTTTAACTTAACGAGATAGTCGTGCATTGCGAACGTCAGCGTCTCGCCTCTGCGTACAATGCGCGCTTTTCGTAGCGTGTCGTTTATCTCTGTCGTCAGGCGCGCTTTCCTTTCGCGCCCCACCTTGATAAGCTCGGCGCGCCAACTGTGTTTCAATGCGTCCCAGTTACGGGGTTCAGGCGGCCTTTTGCATGCTTGCTCTAGTGCATTGCGCAGTAATGCTACGCTTTCCGGGTCGTGCTAGAGTGTGGTGTCCATTTTCCAATGGTTTCTAAATGTAGCTAATTGTACAAAGAAAAGTTTTACAGACACTGGAAAGTGGTCTGTAATGCATGGAACGTCCGGTGGGAAATGTAGACCTCGCAACTAAGGACATGTGTTGCTAGCACTTCTGGAAAATAGCAGCGGTCTAGCCGGGTCATGTTGGGACCCCGTTGCCAGGTTGCAACGAAGTCATTCCCGTGAGTGTCGACCCACGCATCCCTGAGCTTGAAATGGCGGATGAGTTGTCGCAATGCGCTAACTCCGCTATATTGTCTGCGTCCGCGCGCATCTCTGTCGGTGTCCTCAACACAGTTGAAATCTCCAACTAAGAAAGTGGAGTAACTGTCAAACATTAATAGGTCGAGTGAATTGAAAAAGTAGGCCGTGCCCCTCCCGTTCAGCTGGGGCATATTTTACGAGCGCCCTTACTCGTCTGCCGTGAAGGTCAAAGTCTACTGCTAGTATAGTGCCTAGAATATACTGGCTAGTGTGCTGAGCGCGGGCTAGGAGATGGCCCCGCAGCTGATGACTGCCGGCAGCGCCCGCATGGTGCGCTGCTGTGCGAGTGGGTGCATTTGCGTTCAATTGCGCTCCGCAAGCGCCGCGAAGCGTGCAGGAGGCCGAGCCGCGCGAGGCCAACTATTATTTTGCTGCATTTTCGGAGTGTTTTTTTTACATAATGCTTTATTGAATAAGAACTAATCTATTGCTTTCACAGTACTGGCGTTTTGCAATACCAAAATGAAGATCATTTCGTGGCATACATTTTGCCATCTGCTACTTGCCCGCAAAAAAAAAGAGACGCAGATCCCACGTAACTTGGGAATCAATGCTACGCAAGGTGACTCTGTTGTAATTTTATATAAGGTGAAACATTATGAAGTGGCGCTAAATATATACAAGAAATTGGATAGTGAACACTGGAACCAGCATTGGCGTTTCACGAACAATCGGCTCCTCTTGCAAAGTATTTCGAAAACCCTAAGTTAAGGGGGTGAACGTGAGGGCACCCGGACGTAGGCGATTCGATAGATAGATAGATAGATAGATAGATAGATAGATAGATAGATAGATAGATAGATAGATAGATGCTCAAAGGGGTTGCAGTACGAAAAGAAATTTATTTTAAAACCCATTGACAGTATAACCACCAGAGTTATTTTTTAAAATGTGCTTTGTTCTTGAGAGCAAGAATTATCACAGAAGACACTAAAACCTTTACCTCTTAGACTGCATGCCATTAGGATTCGAGTGAAAACAAAGAATGATAACATGCCAATGAATAGTCTGACACTCACCGCATATGATAATCAAAACGTTGTTGGAAAGGGAGTCCGACGTTGACATGGGAGAAAAACTGTGTGAATGAAATTCGCAAGGTTATTTTCAATTTTTTAGATAAATAATATTTGAAATTTTGCCTAAACAGCGATTTAATTCCCGACACCGTTCACCCTAATCCAAAAAGTATTTCGATGGAGTCACTCTCAGAATGCTTTTCTCACACGACAGCCTTCTGATTAAGCCTTTTGTCTGCCCAGGAACTTCCAGGAACTTTTTATCTGGATTACCAGGCTTCAAAGCTTTTTTTTTCGTGCTGCTCCTCAGGTGAATAGCAGAACCTATAAAAACATATTTTGTGCATTAGTCAAGTATGAAATGATGCGAGAACAAGACTTTTGAAAGCCAGCGTGAGAAAGACACAATGTAGGCTTCACTTACAGAATTTTAATTGAGTTTAATAGAGCAGCACATTTTAGAAATCTTAATCACGGTTGCAGGAGTGCAGGACCTCTAACTTTAAGCTTTTGAATATATTGGCAAGAAATCTGAATATACGCAATTCTCTGTTATGAATTTGTTTCCACCTATAATTTATACACATTTTAAGAGCTTCTAATTACAGCTTCTAATTACACAATAGATGAAGAGAGCTTCTTAGATGACTACATGAAAATTTCGAGTAGCTAAAAAATTGCTTTCCAGATGCCCATTATGCCTACACACAAGCCGACCATGCTAAGTGAGTGAAATTAATAATTTGCTCACCATGTATGCCAAAGATCCGCCACATGCTGCGATTCCAGCTGGCCCCGTCACAGGTCACGGAGTCAACATACAAGCCCGCTCGTTCAGCCAGGACGGTGCACTCTACTATGATTTTTGCAAGCGTAGCTGCTTGAACATTGCCTTTCGAGGCAAAAACGCCAAATATTTGTGTCCAACTCCCTAAAAATGGGCAAGAACAATGATGGTGCAAGATTACCATGTTACTTATGTCATGTGTTGGACAGTAGTCTCTTTTTAAAACAACTTACCGGTGTAGGGTTCAAACAGCGCAACCATCCCGTGGTCTGCAAGCACACCCTTGTGGTTACTCAGGGTCCGCCAGCTCGACATTTCGCTTCTGTTGTTTAGGTGGCCGTTCTTGGTCGCAAATGTTTCTCACCTTTCGTTTCACCGCCTTTTTAGGTACAAGATGTGTCTGATAATCTTCGAAGACCGTAGGGACAGCATTGGGCTTCAGACGTGGCTTGTCTCGGGCGATTTCGTTGACGACACCGTTCACCGTAGTCTGAAAATATCGTTCGATGTAGCCACTCTCAAAATGTCTTTCACACACGACAGCCTTCGGCGTCAGTCTCCTGTCTGCCCTCTTGATTTTGCTCTCCCATTCTGCAAGCCGTGCTGGGTATGTCGGTGCGGTGAACAAAGACACCTTTTCCTCGTTCGAACGATATCCGCTCCGGCACAGCGGCACAAAACACGTCCTTTCTTTGCATTGCCGCTTAGCCTTCAACATCTCAGGACGTTGCTGCCCACATTTTGCGACGACGAACTTGACACTACAACAGGTCGAACACTGACAGCTGTCAAACGCTGAGCAAAGCATGGGACGACAGGAGCTTGGCGGCTCTCATGCACCCACTCGTCCGGCAGCGCCACTTGCGGCCACTGCGCCCAGTCATCACATGCGGGGCCACCCTCTCTCGTACGGAATGCGCGCGCTCCGCACACTAGCCAGTATATTCTAGGCACTATACTGCTAGTGTGCGGCCGTCAAAACCATAAACACAGTGTACTCTTCGACGTAACGCTGGTGTCAAAAAACAACTCCGACTCCGCACATCTTTGAATCAGTCAGCGAAAAAGAGGCCTCGACTTCAAATTGTGAACAAAAGGATTGCACATCAAAAGGGGTTCTATAATTACACTCCTGTAAGAAAAGGATATCGACATGACGTAACCTTGCGAAGTACATGACTTCTCTCTGCTTATCTCGGCGTCGGAAACCCCTGATGTTTAAGAAGAGAAAATGCACCTTAGCCATTTTGAAAATAGGGGGAGTGCGCGCAAACTTCAGAGAAATTCCTTGCAGGGGGAGGGGCGAGCGCTCAACGAGTGAACAAAACTAAAGAGAGAAATGCTCTGATGACGTCAGAGCATTAGCGAGTTTTTGGGGCTTACTACTGTCCGTAGAGCCCTCAGAGTCCGTGGTCGGTGGGTGGGCTCGTTTGGTGGCTGAACGGTCTATTTCCATGGCGCTGGCACTGACACTCGCACTGGCGGCCGCACCTGTAATCTGGTAAATGGGGTTTGCAAGGCTCAGTTTGCGGGTCTGAGCCGAGTACTTGCTGGCGCGGGTGCTCGTCGTTGTCGGTGGCATAATCACTGTTGTGGTCTTGTCTGGGCCGATGCTCAGAGCATCTGCACGTCCCGTCGTTCGGATGCCGCGTCCCATCGAAGCTCTCGGCACCTCGGAGCTGCTGGTGGTGCCAAGTGTGTCAGAGCTGTAGCTCTCGTGGTCTCTGCTAAGTACGGGCACTCGGGCTTCAGCTTTGGGTGAGCTGTGTTCTTCATAGGCGTCCGGCGAAAAGTCGCTGGTCTAAGACTGGGTGTGAAGGGTTGACGAAGCTTTCTCAGACAGGGGAGGCAGGTCTCCTGCGTCTTGTGGTTCAGCATGGGCGCCAGTGTAGCTTGTGTCAGTGTCGCTCGCAGGCTCGAGCGCTGGATCTTGCAATGCGGGCGTGAGGTCAGTGCACGCTTGTTCTTCGGTTGCCGCTGCTGCAGCCGCTGCGAAGGACTTCGGACGTACGCAGTCAGCTGTTGCATGGCTGCCCGAGCACAGGCGGCATGGTTCTGCGCATCCCTCTGTGGCATGTCCAAACACGTTGCAGCGCGTGCAACGGGGAGTGGCACAATCCTTGGTGATATGGCCAGCACTCCTGCACTTAGAGCACACTTTCTTGACACCCCGGTAGTCATACTTAACATTATAGCCTTAAACTTGTCAGAAAGTTCGGTATTTCGCTTTTCATTTCCACTCGCGCCACACGGACACCTGTGCCAACCCCAGGGCGGCCCATGAACACTGGCTGGTGGACATGTTGCACGTTGCCGTAGGTGGAAAGAGCAGTCGCTAGGGCTGCGTCGCTTACCCACAGCGGTACCCGGAAGACTGTGACGTTGTAACGAGGCTAGTCAACCCACAAGCTCTCGTGTAGGTTCTTGTGCATACAAACCGATGAGAAAACCCACATCGGTAAAGAGAACACGAGACCGTTTATGCACACAGAAAAACAACTAAATATATTTTCAATAAACTAGATAAAGAGAAAGGAATAAGAGGAAAAACAAACAAAGCACACAAATTCGAGGAGAAGTTAACCTAATGACCGCGAAATGCTAAGGATGCGTAAGTTCCGCAATAGCAAAAGTGACTGTCACCGTTCGGTCGCGGCACTCTTGTAGACGGCGAGGGTTGATGCGATGGGGTGCAGACAAGGTAGATCAGAGGTCCAAGCGTTGCTCGTGGTTGAAGGTAACTCCGGGCACACCAAGGTCAGTGACCTCTCAGCGTTCGTCCTCCGACGCTGGGACGTAGCCCTGGAAACGGGACGAGCCTGGCCAAAGCCAGATGGTGAGAAGCCTGGCCAACGCCAAACGACGAGCAGCCTGGCCAACGCCAGACGACGAGCGGCCTGGCCAACGCCAGACGATAGATGATGCTCGGGTGCCCGACCAGGTGGGAGCCCGCAGCAGCCTTGCCTCAGGAACTCGGCCGCCACCCCCGCGCCCTGGTAGCCTGCTTGCCTCCGTCGCGTCCCGGCCACGTCTGCCCCGTTCTTCCTTCGGGTTTCTTCCAAACCAGCGTGGGGGCCTCTCATTGGTCCGAACTTCACGCGCTTCGTCTGCCCATCGTCTTTCTCACCGAATACATCGCGAAAGCGCGCGTCCACACCATCGGTCGTCGTCGTCTTCTTCCCTATGCCGGTGTACTCGCGCACATTTTAAACCGAACACTGGTTGCACTCGCGCACATCACGAAACGCGCACTTCACTTATCACAACATGCCCCTTTTTCGAAAAGTTTTTTCCCAACGGGAAAACTGCCGGATGCGTGTTTCACCACACAGGATACGTTCTTGGAGTTCGCATGAACACATGCACACTGGTATCACTGCAACAAGTCTTAAGGAGCACACTTACAGGAAAAAAAATCCACATATGGTAAACAATGTTCCGATGGTTGGTTGAAATGCTTTGCCTCCCATCTTTAGCAACACCTGAATTCGTATCTATGGCCGTAACCTGCTCATGAAGTCGGCACCTGCGTTTTCAGAACTTTTGTCATGTTGTGATAAGTGAAGTGCGCGTTTCGTGAAGTGCGCGAGTCCAACCAGTGTTCGGTTTAAAATGTGCGCGAGTGCACCGGCATAGGGAAGAAGACGACGACGACCGATGGTGTGGACGCGCGCTTTCGGGATGTATTCGGTGAGAAAGACGATGGGCAGACGAGGCGCGTGAAGTTCGGACCAATGAGAGGCCCCCACGCTGGTTTGGAAGAAGCCCGAAGGAAGAACGGGGCAGACGTGGCCGGGACGTGACGGAGGCAAGCAGGCTACCAGGGCACGGGGGTGGCGGCCGAGTTCCCGAGGAAAGGCTGCTGCGGGCTCCCACCTGGTCGGGCACCCGAGCATCATCTATCGTCTGGCGTTGGCCAGGCCGCTCGTCGTCTGGCGTTGGCCAGGCTGCTCGTCGTTTGGCGTTGGCCAGGCTTCTCACCATCTGGCTTTGGCTGCGTATTTACCGCACTGGTCATATTCTCCTCCTGCTTGTCCGCAGGTATATCATTCACTACTTCTGCCTTTTCCTCTGGCGACAAGATACAAGAAGTCCTCTTAGTGACGTTCTGCTTTCTGGTACATACATTAATATCATGCCCCGTTTTGCGACAGTAGTCACAGTATGGTCTTGTCCGAGCACGACTATATGCTGCCCTGTGACCTGTTTTATCACAGACAAAACATCGAGTGGGAGACTTCCCCGCTGTACTTCCGCATTTTCCTGCGGCGCCGTTCTCCGTTTTGTCGCGAAAAACCAACAAATTTGACTGTCGTTGGGCCTCTAAAAAATTGTCCGCAGCCTCGGCCATTTCATCTAGCTTACGACATTTTTTTCACGTAGGAAAAGCGCCACGCGGTTATGGCATTGATTGATAAACTGTTCAGCTTTTATGAGATCTCGAACAGACGAATATTCTTTTGCTGTTTTGGACATCTCCACCCATCTGTCGAAAAAACTTGCCAACCTGGTTGCATACTGCTTGCCTGTTTCTCCATCTTGAGGTCTGCTATGCCGGAACTTCTCCCGGTAGCCCTCCGCCATGAAACAAAAACGCTGCAGTAATGCTAGCTTGGCTTTCTCGTAGTCAAGTGCCTCTTCTGGAGACAAGCGACCAAATACTTTGAGAGCTTCTCCGCTCAGACACACTCAGTGCTGTGGCCCACTTATCCTTAGGCTATTCCTGACCGGTGGCCACATTCTCAAATCTCTTGAGATAAGCACCAAGGTCATCCCGGTTTTCATTAAATCCGAGTATGAAATTGTGCGGGTTAACGTTACACGGTTCTCGCACCTGTCGACCATGGTCCGATGCCGCGGATCCCCTGGCCCCTTCCACCTAAGCAAGTTGAAGACGCAGTTGAATCGTCTTCTGGCATCCGGCTTCAAGTTTTCGTTCCAACTCCGCCTGTTCCATTCTCTCCTTTCTTGCCTCTCGCTCAGCTGCCCTTTCTTCGCGAGCTTGTGCCTCACGCTCATCAAGCCATGCCTTCAACTCATCGCCCTCTAGCCCCATGCGTATCGCTAACGCCGTTAAATCAGACGTAGTCATTTTCTCTCCTTCTGTAAAAACCTTAATTGCATAAACAATCTCGTCCTGCCGTGGACGCCAATTGTCACGAGGCTAGTCAACCCACAAGCTCTCGTGTAGGTTCTTGTGCATACAAACCGATGAGAAAACCCACATCGGTAAAGAGAACACGAGACCGTTCATGCACACAAGAAAAACAACTAAATATATTTTCAATAAACTAGATAAAGAGAAAGGAATAAGAGGAAAAACAAACAAAGCACACAAATTCGAGGAGAAGTTAACCTAATGACCGCGAAATGCTAAGGATGCGTAAGTTCCGCAATAGCAAAAGCGACTGTCACCGTTCGGTCGCGGCACTCTTGTAGACGGCGAGGGTTGATGCGATGGGGTGCAGACAAGGTAGATCAGAGGTCCAAGCGTTGCTCGTGGTTGAAGGTAACTCCGGGCACACCAAGGTCAGTGACCTCTCAGCGTTCGTCCTCCGACGCTGGGACGTAGCCCTGGAAACGGGACGAGCCTGGCCAAAGCCAGATGGTGAGAAGCCTGGCCAACGCCAAACGACGAGCAGCCTGGCCAACGCCAGACGACGAGCGGCCTGGCCAACGCCAGACGATAGATGATGCTCGGGTGCCCGACCAGGTGGGAGCCCGCAGCAGCCTTGCCTCAGGAACTCGGCCGCCACCCCCGCGCCCTGGTAGCCTGCTTGCCTCCGTCGCGTCCCGGCCACGTCTGCCCCGTTCTTCCTTCGGGCTTTTTCCAAACCAGCGTGGGGGCCTCTCATTTGTCCGAACTTCACGCGCCTCGTTTGCCCATCGTCTTTCTCACTGAATACATCGCGAAAGCGCGCGTCCACACCATCGGTCGTCGTCGTCTTCTTCCCTATGCCGGTGCACTCGCGCACATTTTAAACCGAACACTGGTTGCACTCGCGCACTTCACGAAACGCGCACTTCACTTATCACAGACGTGGACTATTTCAGGACCTACGCTGACCAGTGGAACTGATTCGCTGTTCAAGAGAATGGCGCCCCGGCTCTTCAGCTTGGTGGCTGCATGGCCATTTGTGGCTGCGGTGCCGAACTTTGTACCTCCCATGTGCTGGAGGGACTTGATACTGGCTGTACCGGTTACTGCTTCGAGGGCATCTATGATGTCATTGACGGTGCTCCCCTCTGATTGATTGATATGTGGGGTTTAACGTCCCAAAACCACTATATGATTATGAGAGACGCCGTAGTGGAGGGCTCCGGAAATTTAGACCACCTGGGGTTCTTTAACGTGCACCCAAATCTGAGCACACGGGCCTACAACATTTCCGCCTCCATCGGAAATGCAGCCGCCGCAGCCGGGATTCGAACCCGCGCCCTGCGGGTCAGCAGCCGAGTACCTTAGCCACTAGACCACCGCGGCGGGGCAACGGTGCTCCCCTCTGAAGCGCTGAAGTTAAAGCAATGAGCTTTCGGCGGTGGTGCTGCGAAAGCCATCACACTTTCGTGCTGGCCCTGGCTCCCACGGCTTGCGCTGTGGTGCCCGGGCATTGGCTCACGGTGAAGGCCTGGACAGAGCCGGGGGGTTGTCCAGGGGTTCGCTTGATGCTCAATAAGATGGGGTCGACGACTGGCAGCGTGCTGGTCGTGGAAATCCCGGCGCCAGGTAAGCGGCGAATGGAGCGTCGGCCGTCGATCAACAACTGACAAGCAGCAAAGTGCGTCGGCATTTATACTCTTGCCATCGAAAAATCTAGCGTTATCGCTGGCGGTGGCATAGGTTTCAGAATAATTTGTACAGTTCGCAGAGTGGGCTTGATCTTATCAAAATGATCTACTACAGCCCGGAAGCTTCTCGAAAATCGCAGGCGCGGTTTGCGCTGAGAATTGTGTAGTGTTCTGGGACGATAACAAAACTTGAGAACTGGAACGTGGCATTGCCCCCCTCTGAAAAAGGCACCGTCTTGATGCTTTAACTAAAGATGAAGGCACAACATTAATGCAAAAAAGTACAATGAATAAATTACGATACAATATTAATACAAAAAACACTGTTTCAGTTTGTTAACGCGCATGAAACGGCTTGCGGTGCGCGACAAGGACGACTTCAGGTCGCGATCGGCGTCGTTGAGAGTTTGTGATGCCGTCGGGGACAACCTCGTAATCAAGTGGGCCGAGACGTCAAACCACCCTGTATGGTCTGAAGTACTGTCGCAGAAGCTTTTCACTTAGTCCACGTCGGCGTATCGGCGTCCGCACCCAAACACGTTCACCGGGCTGGTATTCCACGAAGCGTCGTCGAAGATTGCAATGGCGGCTGTCGGTCGTCTGTTGATTCTTGATACGGAGACGCGCGAGTTGTCGTGCTTCTTCGGCGCGTTGAAGGTACTCACTCACATCGAGGTTTTCTTCGTCGGTGACGTTGGGTAACATGGCATCGAGCGTCGTTGCCGGGCTCCTTCCGTAGACCAATTTTTATGGAGATATCTGCGTCGTCTCCTGCACCGCCATGTTGTATGCGAAGGTCACATATGGAAGAATGGCGTCGCACGTCTTGTGTTCGACATCGACGTACATTGCCAGCATGTTCGCAATCGTCTTGTTAAGCCGCTTGGTGAGGCCGTTGGTCTGTGGGTGGTACGCTGTCGTCCGGCGGTGGTTTGTCTGGCAGTATGGCAAGATCGCTTGAGTTAAGTGGGCAGTAAATGCCGTTCCTCTCTCGGTGATAAGGACCGCCGGGGCGCCGTGACGTAGGACGATATTTTCGACGAAGAACTTAGCTACCTCGGATGCACTGCCTTTGGGAAGGGCTTTTGTCTCGGCGTAGCGGGTGAGGTAGTCGGTAGCTACCACGATCCACTTGTTTCCGAAAGCCGACGTCGGGAACGGCCCCAGTAGGTCCATACCAATCTGCTGGAAAGGTCGGCAAGGTGGTTCAATTGGCTGCAGAAGTCCCGCTGGCCTTGTCGGTGGTGTCTTGCGTCGCTGACCCGGCATGTCCTCACATAACGAGTGACGTCGGTGGTAAGACGTGGCCAGTAGTACCTTTCTTGTATCCTCGCGAGCGTGCGAGAAACACCGAGGTGCCCTGCCGTCGGATCGTCGTGCAGGGTCTGCAGGAGTTCTGGTCGCAGAGCTGAAGGCACCACAAGGAGGTACTTAGCTCGAAGCGGTGAAAAGTTTTTCTTTTGTAGAAGACCGTTTCGCAGGAAGAACGACGCAAGTGCGCGCTTGAATACCTTTGGGACTTCGGCGGTCCTGCCTTCGACGTATTCTATTAGGGCCTTAAGTTCCGGGTCGGCCCGCTGTCGTTCAGCGAAGTCGTCGGTGGTTATCGTTCCTAAGAAGCAGTCGTCATCCGGGTCGTCGGGTGGTGGTTGGTCGACAGGTGCACGAGAGACAGTCGGCGTCGGAGTGTTTCTTGCCGGACTTGTAAATGACGGTATTGTCATATTCTTGAAGTCTGAGGCTCTATCGTGCGAGGCGACCTGAAGAGTCCTTCAAGGTGGCTAGCCAACACAAGGCCTGGTGGTCGCTCAATACTTTGAAGGGCCTGCCGTAAAGGTAGGGGCGAAATTTTGACCTAGCCCAGATCATGGCGAGGCACTCCTTTTCTGTGGTGGAATAATTGGATTCTGCTTTGAATAGCGATCGGCTGGCGTAACTAATAAACCTCTCAAGTCCGTCAGCCGTCTGCACAAGAACGGCGCCAAGACCTACGCTGCTTGCGTCAGTGTGTATTTTTGTCTCAGCAAATTTGTCTAAATGTGCAAGTAACGGAGGCATTTGGAGGCGATGTTTAAGCTCCTGGAAAGCGTTTTCCTGCGGCGTTTCCCACTTGAACTCCACGTCGGCCTTGGTAAGGTTAGTGAGAGGATCGGCGATGCGGGCGAAGTTTTTCACGAACCGCCTATAATAGGCGCACAGGCCCAGAAATCGGCGCACGGCCTTCTTGTCAGTGGGCGGCGGGAAGTCGGCGATGGCGGCTGTTTTCCGTGGATCTGGACGAACTCCAGACTTGCTAATAAAGTGCCCCAAAAACAAGAGCTCCTCGTACGCAAATCTGCACTTTGCTGGCTTCAGTGTGAGTCCGGACGTCTTGATGGCTTGAAGTACAGCTTCACGGCGCTGAAGATGCTCGTCGAAACTCGAAGAAAACACGTCGACGTCGTTCAAGTACACAAGGCAAGTCTGCCACATCAATCCTGCCAGTACTGTATTCACAACGCGTTGAAAAGTTGCAGGCACTGAGCAAAGACCGAAGGGCATCACCTTAAACTCGAGGAGGCCGTCCGGTGTTATAAACGCCGTGTTCTCTCGGTATCTTTCGTCGACTTCGATTTGCCAATAGCCAGTCTTGAGGTCTATTGACAAAAAATACTTGGCGTTATGGAGCCGATCAAGTGCGTCGTCTATTCGTGGGAGAGGCTACACGTCCTTGTGATTTTGTTCGGGCGGTGATAATCGACACAGAAACGTGGGGTCCCATCCTTTTTCTTCACTAACACCACGGGGGATGCCCATGGACTCTTGGACGGCTGGATAATGTCATCCCGCAGCATTTCATCAACTTGTCTCTTCATGGCCTCACGTTCTCGCGTCGAAACCCTGTACGGACTCTGACGGAGTTGTCTGGCATTTTCTTCGGTTATGATGCGATGTTTCGTGATTGGGGTCTGCCGAATTTTCGATGACGACGAAAAGCAATCTTCGTATTGCGGAAGCAGGGCCTTGAGCTGTTCTTTCTTATGGTTTGGAAGTCTGGGATTGATATCGAGAGCTATGGGAGGGGCTTGGTTCCTCTGAGCAGGTTCCGCAGAATCGGCGACGGCGAAAGCAGTGGTGGCTTCGACAATTTCTCCGATGTATGCGACCGTTGTTCCTTTGTTCACATATTTGTACTCATTGCTGAAATTCGTGAGCATAACCATTGCTTTGCCTCCCCGCAGCTCTGCAATTCATCTTGCGACGCAAATTTTTCAGGTGACCAACAGATGCTGACTGCCCTCAACGACGCCTTCAAAGTCAGGTGATTTAAGAGCGCCGACTGAAATAATGACGCTTGAGCAAATATATGTGTTCATAGGCGTTTGCTGCTGCGTTATGTAGATCTATAATAAGAAATTTGTGATTCTATCAAAGTATCTTAAGATAAGTACGGCAAGTATTTATCGAATACAATTGTTGAGGTTGTATCTTGTATCTGTATCTCGAATATTTCTTGTCCGAGTATCTTGCATCATATCACAATGAAATTTCAAAGCATTTCTGCTCACATCAGGCCTGAATGTTAGCGAAATTGGGAATAAAAGAGGTCATGCAGCCGCACGTAGCACTAAGTCTTGATGAAACATGCAATCAGTTTCAACCTGTCGGTGCTGTCAGATCGACGCTTCACACAGTGTTGCGTCTACCCGCACGAGAAACATTAACTTAAAAAACGGAAGAAACGATAATGACTTTAATCAACACGCAGACACTCCACGCAAAAAAAATGAAAAAAAACTAGTGCAAGAAAGAAACTACCAAAATTGAACGAGACTCCGCCCATGCACCTCCTCAGAAAAGAGAGACCCCTTAATTTCAGCGAAATGCGGCTAGTTTCCCGAGACACCCCCAGGTGGCACTGGTAGTCCACGCAAAAGCCCGAAATGACATCAGTACAGGTCATTGTCTTTCCTAGCTTTTCTTGGGAAGTCTTTCCTAAGTATTCACCTGTTCTATCATACTATTTTTGTTTGGCAGATGGCGTGACGATATCCTCATCTGTGGCTATGCTGAAACACTAAAGCATTGTTCGAGTGATGTCATGGGCCTTTACGCGCACCCGCTCGTCTGGAACGTGTATTTATAACTTGGGTGCTTGTTCTTTTTCATGTTGACCTTCTCTTATGGCTCATACCCACTGTGAGGGATTGGCCAATGATTGAGTGGTGTTATAAAATCCTATTCAACTTTAGAGAAATGGAGGTTTTAAAATGAATATAGTACAAATTTTAGAAGGAAATTTTGATGATCACGGTAATGTACCAACTACAAAGCTTTTTATTTGTAATAGATAATAGCTTCCAGCTTGAAAAGATAATTTTAAGAAATAAAAGTTTTGCGTAAGTCGAGAAAGATTGATAATATTATAGATTAGTTTCCTATTTTTTCTGTTAAATTCAGATAACTCCACACACCCACGCACACTTTCGCCCTGGGAAACCCAGAAATGGAGGCTCCAGAAGACAGCATCATTGGCATGCATACATTCATTCCAATAGCACGCAAGACACTTTCTAACTTGGTTCTACGAGCTGTAGTAAATCGCCAACAGGCTACAGGTCAAAAAGAAATTATCCTTAGTTTCTAGCTCTCCACAGAAAGAGCAGATTTGAGAAAGAGCCTGACCAGACCTGCGTTGGTATAAATTTAGTTTTCATACTCGACAGCGCCACCTCGTAATTGCGACTTCTAGTTTACGTTTTTACCGAAATGATACGCGCCATGGATATGATAAGTGCTGATATTCTGTGGAATTTATGAGCATGGTGTGCCAGCATAGCGGTCTATAATGGCATGCCTGCGAAATCACGCAGCCGCTCAAAGGCCAATGATGGAAAACACGATAAAATCGGCCAACTTATTGAAGACTTCACTAAAAAATTGGCCATTTATTTCGTTTAGAAGTGACCCCTTACGACGCAGCACCTAAAGTAATCTAACTTTCCTCAAATGGAGGATGGTATTATTGCACGAAACGCCTTTATTATGTGCAAGTCAGCAAAAACAGAAATTGCAGCGCAAACAGGCAGATAATTTGTAATTATAACAGCCGATGTAGTTTTGGTGTTTAAATCGTAAGGCGAGTACCACTGCCAGATATGCGCTGAATTGCAGGCAAGGTACAGTCGAGTGCATAATTTTAGAGACCACGGGAGCGCGAGCCGAGGCGCGTCGCTTCGCCTTCTGGCGGCTGCACGGCTCTGTCCGGGAGCGCGTACTGTGCACGCTCGTTCCATATCACCCGGCAGCCTGTCCTTTCACTCGTTTCAACGGCGCGCATCGCGAAACGATGCGGATGGCGCAAGGTGCCCCTTCTGCAGTCGCTGTGCAAGCACCGGTACTCCCGAGCGATATTGTAGCGGCGAAAATGCCTGTAATCTAATAGCATGGCTCGAGCGCGCCATGCAATACGCTTTCTTCCTTGATGCAGCGCGGAAAAGATGTAGTTTATCAGCTTTTCTCAAACGGAGTTGCGTGATATGCTCATCTTGTAGTGATGAATTTTGTGCTCTGCCCCGCCGCGGTGGTCAAGTGGCTAAGGTACTCGGCTGCTGACCCGCAGGTCACGGGTTCAAATCCCGGCTGCGGCGGCTGCATTTTCGATGGAGGCGGAAATGTTGTAGGCCCGTGTGCTCAGATTTGGGTGCACGTTAAAGAACCCCAGGTGGTGGAAATTTCCGGAACCCTCCACTACGGCGTCTCTCATAATCATATGGTGGTTCTGGGACATTAAACCTCACATATCAATCAATTTTGGGCTCTGTCTCGGAGACGTTATGCCAGCTTCATTTCTTGGTGCGAATATCGCGCATGCAGTGGTACGCAGTAAAACACTGAATATCGCGCGTCCAGAATGAATAGCCAGGAAACGCGATAAATAAACAGTTTATTCTTATAAGCCAGAAAAAAAACGATAGCTATAACTGCTATTCAGGAAAGATCCCTACTTTCATTATTTAATCAAACGCCCATCGGCGGCAATCACTTGCGCCACACGAGATGACATCGAATTGTAAAGCGCGGCCACGATCTCGGGGCGTGAACGAAGTGCTTCCTACTCCTCCTGTATGGCCGGGACTTGGGTCTCCTTCGTTGAACTTCCAAGATTCCGCGCCGCAAGTCGGCGTTTCACGAGACCCCAGACGTTTTCAATGGGGTTCAGGTCGGCTCCTACAGGTGGTCATTCCAATGTGCGAACACCAAGGCCCTCAAGCAAAAATTTCACACTGCGAGCAGTGTGAATCGGGCTCCTGTCATGCTGGTACACGAAACAACCATCCTTGAACGGCCCCTTCAAGACAAAAGGGAGCAATTCTCTCTCTATTATAAGGAAGCACGTGAAGGCTGAAAGGTTCCCATAGATAAGAAACAGTGGTCCAAGTCCTTTCCTGGTCATGGCGGCCCAGACACTCACAGAACATCGGCCACTGGCAAAGACCGACTGCGTGTACTGTGGTGAATACCTGGCGAGGAAGGAAATGCTGGATTGGTTACACGGATTTATAAGAACGACAATGGCACATAGTCACTTTATCCCCGAACAATTTCGTGTTACTTGAAGATTATTATAATGAAATTTTAATTATGCGAGATCGCCAAGATGGTGCGAAATATTCGACATGTTGGTAAGGCACCCTCAGTGCGTTCCAGAAGGCCTCGCAAACTCAACTGTATTTTTCTGAGGTAATGAGGTACAATATACAAACATTGGCTAAGGTGCTTAAGTTTGGCGAGCTGCTCACGATAAGAAGTAACACAGCTTCAAGAGAATCATACCTAAGCAACGTTCTACAGCAAGTTCGAGGACAATAACGTGCTGGGCTTTACTTGCCTTAACCACAACGTAATTAAGGCGCAGCGTAGTGGGTGACCTGCCATTAATTTTTATCAGCTGCGGTTACTTACCTTGTGCACTACTCTTTCTACACATTCAATGGTAAATAGTACAAGGATGACATTAATGCAGAAGACAAATCGCAAATGTTACCTCGAGTTCATTGGACGCCATACTCACGTTCCTGATCCCAGCGACTTGAAAACGTTGATTCATCGCTTAACACGACTTCTCCCCACTCTTCTGATCCCCATGTCTGCACAGAAAGCGCAAACTGCAGTCGCGTGGATCTTTGCCTGCCCGTGATGTGGGGCTTCTGGGCCGCGACGCAGTGGGCAAGCCCTGCTTTTGCCAACCTCCTATGGATAGTCCAGACGGACGCGTTGAGATGCAATGCATCTTTTATGCCTTTGCTGTTATATGGGGATCAGCTACTACGGTGGCGATAATTAGCCTGTCCACTTCGTCATCTGTGCATATTGACCTTCCAGCACGGTCTCTGTCACTGATCCCCCCTGTTTGTCGGTACGCTTGGATGGCACGACTCACCGCATTTTTTGACCTTTGAAGAAGCCGACAGATGACCCGCTGAGAAAAGCCTTGTATGCTTAACTCTACGATGCGTCTCCTTCCATCAGCTGGTACTCGTGGCGACATTTTTGAAGACGAATGTGGGGGCCTTGAAACCCCCGATCTTATACTCTTTCGAGAATTGCACTGTCCAAGAGATGTCTAATAGCTGGGCTGTGCCGCGATATGCTGCCATTTAACATTTGCTGTACGAGATAATTTCTTATCGTCACCAAGCCCGAAAGACCACGAAACAAGGCAAAGAATTGACAAAAATGACTAAATGGTACTGCGCCTGCGTCACAAGTACGCGAGAACCTTCTGAGTGCCCAATTTTTCTGAGAGAGTTGTAGAAACTACGTATGTTCATGGTTCGTGTTATTTATTGCTGTGTTTGCCTAATTCAGTTATTCACACGTGTTTTTGGTGATGTTGTCATTCCTTTATGCTTAATGGCGCGTGTGTTTGTAGTAAGCTAGATTGCGTTTTATTGTACTCTTGTGACTCTATTTCCTTCTTTGTGTAGTTCAATTTTATATTATTTTTTAGTTTTATTATTGTTTGACCCATATTATTTCTTCTGATTATTTAAGATTATGCGGTAAGAATATTGACCTTATACTTATTCTAATGTATTTAGTAGCTGTATGGTGTTTAGTTTGCGTGTTTTCTGGTTCTATTAATCATTTCATGTACCTGTATGTGTTATAGCCCCCCCCCCCCTCATATGTAATACCCTCCTGTGAGAGGGCCCTTAGGGGTATTCTGAATAAATAAAATAAATAAATAAATAATAAAGAATCGCATTTCCACGCAGCGAGTAATGTGTACAAAAGGAGCAGTGTGCCGCCGTGCGAGGTATTTGGTCAAACAGTTTAAGGAATTGACTTTTGTTTCCTTGTGGGGCCCCCAACATTTCAGCACTTGGTACTGAAATGTGCTCGCCTGTAATTCACTGAAGTATTTTACAAAACAACGTGACCAGAATACCAGAACACACGCTAATGCTCGAGCAACGGATGTTAATGGAGGCAGTCTCAATTCCCAACTTCTTCGCGTGCGTTAATGTTCCGGGCATATGTCATGGGTAGAGTTCTATTAAAATACTGAAAGCGGTGACACCCCTTTCAACCTTCGTCATTTTCTCTTGTTTACGGTAAAAACATTCCCAGATACCCCCAAATATGAAAAGACTCGAAAGTGAAAGCCTATGACATCTCTTGCACGTCTCAATCCGCATTAATTCACGCTTACTTGTCTTAATCTACTATAATGCATCCAATTAATGCGTTGACTTCAATCGGGGTTTATGGTTCGAGTAGTCGTAGGCGACACATGATTATCTGAAATTTGAATCCTACAAACTCTTGGGTTGAGGCTAGACTCCTACCAAATATAAGTGCGGGCTCTCGACGTGACAGAACCACGATATAGAGAGAGAAATAAACTTTATTATATAGATATGACGTAGAGCTCCACCAATATAACGTCTTGGGAATGCTTGCTCACTCGGGGTTCTTTAACGTCCACTAAATATACTAGTTTCAAGTATCTCTCCTCTATCGAAATATGGCATGCGCGACTAGACTTGAAGTAGCGTCTTTCGCGTCAGCAGCCGAGCATCGAAACCACTGCACCACCGCAGTGGCCTTAATAAAGGATTTATCCTTAATAAACCGAGTATGTTTACACCTTTCTTCCTCGGCTCTTTTCTGCAGCTGTTGGACGTTTGGTGGTTTTATGCATGTTTATTGAGACATGATATTTGGACCGAGTAGTACTACGTGCGTTAGTTCGGCGAATGAGAGCGCAAATTGCAACACTGCTGGCTGAGCTTATTGATTGCCTAACTCGACTTTTGAAGTGAGCTTCATCGATTTACCAAGTCCCGGATCACTCGCGGACGGCCCGCGGACTCCTCGGCTCACAGGTGGTGACGTCACATGCACGTGATCTAAAAGTCCCGAGCCAGCCCAAGCGGCCTCGAGCCATCTGCGCGCTTGATGCTGACTGCATCCGCTGTGGCGTCTGCTATGCCTGGCTATGCCGTCTGCTCCCTCCTTAGCTGAAACACAGGCCACAGCGCTGACTCATTTGCAATCTAAACAGCAGATAGGTAGTGAAGTATACCTATTTCTGTTGTGATGCAACTTACTGTAAGTGAACTACTCGAGCGTGTGCGCATCGTAGACCGGCGCGGTCGTTCCACCGCTGTTTCTCCTAGCGAGTATAACACGTGTTTGCCCGACCTTCAGGAATACGCACATGCTCGACGTGGCTCAGAACACCGATGACAAAAACTGGGTGCGCTAACAATGCGAAATCCAGAAACATGCAAGAAGCGGACAAAAAACCAAAGAGAGAGCAAGAGTGCATCGAAAATTTCCCGTGTCTAACTTAAGATGGCCGCACAGCATGCGCACCACGCTATCGTCTGCCAGCGGCCCAAAAGAAATTGTTCGGGCGGTCCCGGGCAGCCCGCAGGCCACCAGGCACGCGAAAAACGAACATGCGTCCGAGTGATCCCGGACCAGTGGGCGGAGCTTCCAGTTGGTCCCCGAGAAAAACGAATGCGGCGCCGGCGTCCGGGGCCGTCCGGAGCCGTCTGGGACGTGTAAATTGATGAAGCTCACTGTGGTCACGCCGTGGATCACCTAGGAGTAACGTGCACTTTGTGCAACACGCCGACACCCGTAAATAATGTGCTGTCGTCACATTAGCCCTCGGCTTTTTTCATTGTCTTCACAGCGACTACAGAAGTGACACCTTGCACCGTCCACGTCGTTTCGAGATGCGCGCGGTTGAAACGAGCGAAAGGGCAGGCTGCCGGCTGATATGGGACGAGCGTGCGCAGTACGCGCTCCCGGACAGAGCCGTGGAGCCGCCAGAAGGCGCAGCGATGCGCTTCGGCACGTGCTCCCGTGGTCTCTAAAATTATGCACTCGACTGTACAGTACATGCAAGTGCATGCATCTTACTGTGAACCAAGGCAGCAGGCAGTCTGCCTAAGATGAAGGTCTTTTTTATTGGACCAAACTTCGAGCCGGAAAACGAAAAGTGAGACTATAGAAAAACAAACAGCATACGATGACAGCTGCGAACGGGGCATCGACCGGCGATTATCTGATCTGCAGCCACGCGCGTTGGCATTTATACACGCGACGTCAACATTCGAGCCTTATCGCTGGTAGCAGTTTGTTCCGGAATGAACTCGCTGTTCGCGTTTTCCCGTTGAAGCCGAGGAGATGATCTGATAACAACGTGGAACGTTCTCAGACATTCTGCCACGGATCGCGCAAGGCAGTATCAACATGTGCGATATGCCAGAAACGTAAGCAGGATGTGGCAATACAAGCTCCTTCCGATCAGAGACAGTGTACGACAATGCCACCTATAAATTCAGGCCTGCTCACTACTACGGGCTTACCCTCTGACGTAACTCAGTTTCGACCCTCCCCAGACAACTGTCGACAAGCTTAGGTCGTCTTCATATGGAGAAATGACTTCGAGAGTGTCATGATATTCTCATTTAGTGCTCCAGTCGCCACTTGCAGGATTATCCCTAAAATAACCCTTTAAGGCCATTTTGAGGACAAAAAATTGTTCTGAGATCATCTACTCGAGGACTTTTGGAGGTTGTTTCTTAGATGCAGCTTCTGCAGTATTTGTTTGGCTAATTTTCTCGGTGTAGCGAATAATTGGTAGAATTTCACATGCGTACTACCGAGTCCTAAGAATAATGTACTTTCTGACAGCATAAATGAGATATTTGCACAAAAAAACAGGCAACAAGAGAAAGATTCGTAACGTTACTTTATAATTTCCTTGCAGGTGATAGTCGGGCGAACAATCTGCCGCCACGTATTTGTTCTGTCGAGATCTACCACCGATGTGTTTCCCACTATGGGCTCATAGTCCAGCCCGATGGGCGCATGGGCGGTAAACAAAGTTTGGTGCGAGTGTATTGGTGTCTGCCAAAAATACAGTGCCAACATAAAAAGTGTTAAAGCGAGCAAGTCATTCTACCATACTCCGCGTTGCAACGCCACACGCCCTGATCGAGCAGAGGACAACAGACCTCACTGATAACCACACTGGCTTTTCATGAATCATGGAGCAACCGATTTAGAACGTTGTGCAAAAATGAAGGGGGGACTTGAGTGGTGGCGGTGCTTTCAAAGGTAGGATCTAAATGTAGCCTTTAGCGAAGTCAAAATACTTTAGGTCTGATTGTGTATGACACTGCTTACCTATTTTAAAGTGAAGGCAACTGTTATGATTATCATCGCAGGCAACACTCTAAAGCAAAAGGGTGTGAAACGGGTGTGTAGTTAATCCTTTTGGGGACTAATGAGGCTGCCATAATGATTAATCCCTTGAAGGACTAACGGCTTCGGGTCTAACAGTTAGTCCACACAGACAAACCCAAGGTACTAACATTTAGTCCTCACATTTACACTTTAGTGTGTAACAGCTAGTCCCACAATATACCTCAAAGGACTAACATTTAGTCCTCACATTTGCACCTTATAGAGCAACTGTTAATCCCCACATTTACACCTTGCTGGACAACCGTTTGTCCACACAGTTGCACCTTGCCAGATGAACAGTTGATCCACTCAAACCCTCCAATTGGATGGACTTTTTGTCCCCAGTGCACACACTGTTTTTTATTTATTTTCCGCCAGCCCTAATACTTTTTTCGCCTGTTTTTCTGCGCAGTGAGCAACAAATTGCGCAGAAAAGAACACGCGAAAAAGTTGTTAGCCACCTATGTGTAACTGCTTTCGCAGTCACGGCAACAACGAAAGAAAAAATCGAGACATCGAAATCTTTTATTTTTCTACATACACACGAAGTTCCTCCTTCTTTTAAGTGGATTCGTGGTGAAGTGTACAAGTCCAGTCTCGCTGTCAAATCTTGTTCCCTCCTTGGGGAGCTCCTCCGACGGAAGCGATAGATGACAGGCATCGCAGACGCCAGCGCACGCAGCCTTCTGCCTCTTTTGTTCCCACGGCTGCACGTAGAGTAATATAGTAAAATTAGTTAGACACACGTGACAGAAGATGAAGATGCGCGCATATGACAAGTACGTGGACGTTAGTATAAAAACAAGCGTTAAAATATGACATACACGTAACTTTACCTTAACATCTCGCACAGTTCTTCTGAAGCTGCTCTGACAAAAGAGATGGATGACAGGCGTCGCAGACGCCAGCGACACAGTCTTCAGCACGGTGTGTTCCCACGGCTGCACAATAAGTATGTAAATAGTGAGTCACACGTCACAGAGGATGAATACAAATGCATATGAGAAATACGTGCAAGGTGAAATGAAAACATACGTGAGATATGACATGCTAATAATTTCACCGTGATGTCACACATCGTCAAAGACTCATTTTGATCCCCGTAGCGCAACAGCTTAGGAGCGGCGGCCGCAGACACAGCTCTGCGTACCACCGTGCCGCCAAAAAGTCGGCGAGTCCTAAGCGAGCGACGTCGTTGAGCTCGACCAAGCGAACGCGAGATCAAGCACGGCGCTGCACGAGGAGTGTCTGCCGCAGGCGAACTTCGAACAGAAGAGCGCGCGTACAATTGGCCGTTGCCACGAACAGCGCCGAGCTGGTTTAGAGCTAGCGCTGAGGAAATCGACGGTAATGCGGCCCTTTTTCACAAACTCGAGCGAGTGCAGCGCGCAAACGCGAGTCCGCCGCCGCGGCCAACGCATGGCGCTAAACTGTTGCGACCGACTGACTGAAAAGCCAACTGTCATTGCGACCAATTTTCAGTGAGTTCCGACGCTAGCGAAAGCCCCGCCAGCCCGTGCTGCTGCGCTAACAGCACGTGACTTAGTACAACCAAGCTCTTTTCGAGAACCCGCAACGTGTTTTCGACGACTCCCAACAAAGCGACGAGGTCTCAGCCCAATATCGTCAGCCCGTAGCTCATCGCAGCGGCGAAGACAGGCGAGCACTCGACGAGCGAGCGTACGGGAGGCCGACAGCAATGGCGGCCAATTTCCAAGCGGTCGCAAAGCACAGGCGAGCTGCAGACGCCGAAGCTGACCTTCGCGATGCATTCCATGCGTGCGATATACAACACGACCAAGCCTGTTGCCGGCAAGCGCGATCCGTATCGCACACGCGACAAGTAGAGTAGAATAAAGAATGATAACCTACTTGCCTTAGAATCCAGCACTGTTTTCTGCTTTGAGTCGGACTGAAGTATATACGATAGGCCTGTTGTTTTCTCGGCCGCAATATTGGCCTTCTCAACTGTTGCTGTCGTGTGATGGTCGTCACTATCTTCGAGCCAGAGATATACAGCGCGGCGTGGTGACGTGTCGTGATTTGCGCCAGACTTCATGGTGCAGCGAAACGCAGAAGCAGCAGCCCACGCTCATCCAAGCGTACGTACAAGCGCCACCACGTAACTCTTAGATCGTCGAGTCCATGCGGCCATGGTCGAGCACTCCGAGCGCGTGCGACGCGAACCATCGCCAGCGAAATATGGGGAAAGACTGAGGCAGCAGAGGAGGAGAGGGAGGCCTGGTCACCTGGGCGACGCTTTTCGCGCTGCCTGCACTGCCCGGGCGGTTCATCCCTTGGTTTCACGCGCCACGCTTCCCTCTGTGGTTGCTCCCCAACGGTCTATCCGTTAATCGCGCACGCCTATTGAGCTCCGTTACTCCTTTTTCGGGTAATTTTACCTTAGAGTGCAGCAGTTTGTCAAGTTGGTCAGGCATGCAGACAAGTTCAGTGAACGTGGCTACGTTTGGCAAAAGCCCTAAAAAATCAGAAGCTTGTCAGATTGTCTGTTTGCTTTGTTTCTAGACTTGTGCCGTGGATCTCGAAGACGGCCATCGTAACTTTTGTGTTGAAGGTAGAGAACTGCCCACTCCTCGGTAATTCCAAAACGAATGGGCCCCAATGGCATGTTTTTATTTTTGGCGATGGCTGTTACTCCACAGATTGCAGTGTTTCTCTGACTCACGACCACAGTGGCTTTGAACGTGGTCCCTTGCAAGTTAGAAGCGCTACTGCTTTGAGTTGAGCCACCTCTCATGCGATGCAGGGTGATTCTTTCATATTGGCATTGCCTGGAAGCAACGAGGAGCAACGAGGAGCTGTGCGGACACGTTGCTAGCCTTCCGTGAGAGAGTGTAAGCGTGGGACTTACAATTTTCGGCATCGTAGACTTCAGTAACATTGCTTTTGGGAGCACTATAGTCCCATGAATGCGTCGGCGCGCTTCCTTCAATTGCGAGAACTTTGTTACAGACACCCAAGCAGTGCCTGGAAGTATTGCAGCTAGCTGATCGAAAATACCACCACTTCGGCCTCAGCGCAGGCGTACAGGGAATGCAGAAAGATTGCCGAGAGCTACAGAGAACTATGAAGCTGAGCTTCAACAATTATTGTCTGCCGAGTTCAAGAAGCTCATGTGGCTAATTTCGGGGCATACTGGGACGCATTAGAAAATCGGAGGAGAAAGCAACAATTTTTGTGGGTGTTTTTTGGCAGCATCAAGCCCAATAACAGGAACAATTTTTGCTACCCTTTGTTTGTGACATAAACGCTACTACCAGAACAGATATTATCATTGGGAAGACTGCGATTCATGTTACCCTGTATGCCCTGATGTGTGATGCGCCAGCAAAATAAGTTCTGCTATATGTCAGAAGCCACAAAAGCTACAGCAGCTGCTTCAGATTTGATGTAAAAGTGGTCCACTAGTTTTGAGGGCTTGGTGTCAATGCTTCTAACATCAATGCTTCCAAGTGAATAGATGGCAGCTTTCGTTCACAAATCTAAGAGAAGCATCACGCTGGAGAAAGTACCCTTTATGAATTTCACCGTGGCCTCGTGAAAGATGTGCCACTAGAATAGATGCACCTTGTGTGCGTGAGTGTCATCAACAGCTCTTAACACTGGGGGTACGTTGCCCGAATGTACCCAAGCTTAGAAGCAAAGTGCATTTCGAGATGCCGGAAGAAATTCTCAAATTTCACTCTTTGTTCCATGTGATTTTATACGAAAGCCGAGGAGTACTTCGGAACCTGACTGGTGCAAGGCAACTGATTTTAGCTTTTTTATTTTATATGGAGGACCCGTTGTTTTGTCATCTTGAAAACTGCACACATTCACGGGCTTCACATATGGTGACTTCTAGTCTTTCTTCATCAGTTGCACCTGTAAGTGTGGTAGAGTATGCAGGAGACTTGGTCAAGTTTTTTGTCTGGACATTTATGAACATTGATGGTAAATGCCATGCTTCACACAATGTGCATGGCCTGTGCCATTTGTGAGATGATGTTAGACACCATGTTCCCTTGCACTCGAGGAGTGCCTTCACATTTGAAAACCACATGTACTCGTAAAAGAGTGCTGAAAAAACCAGACCTTCCGTTAAGCCAACTTTGCAACAGGCTTGCTGAGCAGGCACGCTGTTGTCGGAGGCATTACTAAACTGGAAACCATGTCGCATTTGCTGCAGAGCATGCAGAGGTGCCACTTGTAGCTCCATGCCAAGGCCCTCAGTTTAAGAAAGAAACATTGCCTGGCGATGTCATTCTTAGAGCAACAAAGCGGAATGACTGCTGTAGGCTCTCTGGTGCGGTAATTGTGTTTATTGACGAATTTGCTCGTCTCCAGTGTGGTGAGTTATGCATAACTGCAAATAAGTTTCTGAAGAATGAGGAGTTTTGTTTTCTCTGCCATACCCCCATTTTCCAGACTGAGAGCTTACTTAGTGTCTTGGCCTTCCAGTCGGTAGTATTGGCCCCTGAAGAGCATCTCGCAAAAATGCAAGCGTCTTTTAAAAGAAACACACTGTTTTTCATCTTTTTCATGCTACAGTGCACATGTATAAACTTGCACAACTTCTTCTCAATGTACTCAATGCTTCTCAATTTGGTTGCTTTTTCCTGTACAAGGTCACTACGTTGTCGTTCGCTTCCCAGAAGAAGGTGATACCACTGGCAGCATTCCTAAATTCGGCGTAAAGTTTATGGTTTCATGTAGCTTCGGCAGACTGAACAAGTACATAGTTTGTTGAAGGCTAAAGGGACTCCATGGTCTGCCTAGATCAATGTGCTTTGCACTGTTGTCCAAGTATCGGTAAAGTTTTCCTAATTTCACCGTTGCGACTGCTTTACTGCATGTTTTTCAGCAATTTTTGACTAGGTGTATCGAAGCATGTTTTTTTATGAACAGCGTACACATCGTGTTGTTTTCTAACACTTTCTTGTGAGCTTACTGTAGGTTTTCTGTCGATAAGGAATTTTTTCTCGAAGATATGAGTGTTATTTGCAGTGCATAGTAGACATAGATGTGATTCTGTTAACTAGGAACGTTCCCGCTCACATAGTTATATGTATTGTCGACCTTTAGTAAAGTACTGCAGTTAGGCAGTGAAGCAAAAACTATGCTACAAACAGAAACTTTCGCACTCAAACTCAAACTGCTTTTTTAGATCAAAGCGACTTCCTGAAAATTCTGAATCACAGCTTCAAGAATGTTACAAAAAAGCAAAATTGCGTGGTATTAGGTATGTGGTATTCTATGTATACTCTCTCCTCAGCTGTAGTTGCAACAAAATTTAAGTGATACCTTTGAATCTAATAGATAGCTCTTAGTACCTGCTTCATAATGACTTATGCAGTGTAACGTTAGAGTACTACTTCTTATACGTGACAGACCTAAGAAATTATGAACAAACTTGTTATTTAGTGAAAACATGTTACCCTTTTTCCTGCAGGCACAGAGCCCTCCACTTCTACCCTGAACACCGCACTGTGTGGTCGGCGTAAAGCCCCTTGATCTTGGGAAAGTACCGCCATTCATTGTGCTCGCCACCGCGCGATCGGCCTCCTCCCTCCCTTCTCTTCTTCTTCTCGTCCTCCCAGTCTCTGACACTTTGTATGCGCAACGACTGGTCTCCTTCATGCTTGCCCTTGGAGACGCGTGGAACTTGCGCTTTTCTTGTGTTTTTCTTTTTCACTCGCACCAATTTTCACCGACGCTCTGCCTAACAAACAGCGCGTGCTTTTGTTTTCTGTGCTTTGTGCGGGCGCTAAGCCGTGCTGTTGCGCCTATGACTGCAGCAACCACAGTGAAAATAGCTACGCACTTTTTATGATACCTCACAGTATACGCGATGGCTTGCGCGAGGCGCAGTGGCTGCACAACATCCACCGAAAAAACTTCGTTCCGACAAAGAACAGTGTACTTTACGCGGTACGGCGCCTTTCTTATTGTTCGTATGAAAGCATCACTGAATGCTGCATTTGAAATATTGTTTTAGCTTGAGCAAAACAAGCGTGCTTTTAAGGCAAAGCTCCTTACGCCGTGGGTCGTATGTCCCGTGTCGTCGTAGTCGTCGTAGTAGCCAGTTGCATTGCATTGGGTGTCAATAAAAACGATGTGAAAGCATATCCACGGAGTGAATGATGATGAGTGGGACAAAGTGTCCGTCAGTCCGTACATGCTTCCATGCACCCATGTGTGCAACCGTCCGTTCATCTGTGCGTCCATCAACACTCTTCGCCCCTCTCGTCATCATTTACCTCGTGGATATGCTGTGATATTTTTCTTGGCTATTCTTGCATTGCTTCAAAATGGAGGTGTCATCAATAGGCTGAATTCATTTATCAGAAACGAAAAGAAAGCTGAATAGTTTAACGTTTTCACACAAAATTACGTCAGAGAAAGTTGTCTTAAATGTGCCTTACTGCGTTAAGCCAGCCACTGCTAGGAATACCCGCCGTAAACATGATCGATCCTTGGGACCCATATTTGCACGAACTAATGCTTACAAATACAGTTGTTTTCCCAGAACAGTTGATAGATGCAATTCACTGTCTCATGAGGTTTTTTCAGCTGACAATTTTGCTATGTCACTGGAACGTTATCTACTTGGTTATTAGAGTGTTTAAATGTGTTATAAAATTTATTGCTCTTTCACAGACAGTGACCTCCGTTAGCGAAGGGATACAATTTTCATTGTACGAATCACTCGATGTTTTTTATGCCCCTCTTGCCTGGACAGAAATGCTGGTGTGCAGTATGCTTAAATATATAAATGAGAAAAATAAAAAGTTCAGCTCATACTTCTTAACCTTGCAAGTGCCTCGGCAATTCTCGAAAATGCACAACTGTAGTTTGCTTTTGCTGCGAAAAATTACGTGGGATGACACAGCTTCTCAATCGCGCTTTTTGTGACTGTTAGGACCTGTTTACGAGAAATTTTGTTGGAGAAAATGAAAACAAATCAATGGATGAATATAGATAACACTAACTGGCAGTCGTTTCCGTAAGGATATTTTTGGAGGGGGCAATAACACGCAAAAATAATAAAAGAAATGCGGTCCATTGAAAGAAATGAAGTACAGAGGCGCAACGAAAAAAAAGTTAATGCACGGTGATAGCGAGTGAGCCAATTTCTACAGGAGACCGTGGACGCAATCGTTTTGGCTATGCCGCCATTAGTATATCTTTCATTTCCCAATAAGAAACTATATTATCTTTTATACCCGTGTCAAATGAGTACTTGTGACCACGATCAGTTAGTCCGGATAACATTTTTTGGTTGCTATCAACGCGCAGATCATCATGACATTCCTGGTGCAGAGTTTCTCCTTTCACAAGTAATCCGATTGCTAGTTTCTTTGACAAAAAGGTGAAAACACAGTTTTAATAATTAATTTCTTATGTTTCTGTTATTGTGGTAGGTGAGTCAGTTTGGGCAACACTTAATCGTATTGACATTGCTCAAAGGCCTTCTACTGTTTAGAGACCCCTGCGCAAAGCTGCTTTCACGCCGAGAAGATGAACACATGGCTGAGTGACCCACCATCCACGAAGTAATTGCAGTATGTGACGCTGTAAGTACCTTGTTCGTATACTGGCGCACAAGCATGAAAAGAAAATCCGAACACAGACGGACATGCCACAAGCGGAACTACATCACATGCAAACGTCCTGTGGCAGAAAAACATCCGAATCATAGAACTCTCCATGACAACATTTATTTAATAAGCATTCCCAATTATGCAATGCCCCACCACGGTGGTCTAGTGCCTAAGGTACTCGGCTGCTGACCCGCAGGTCGCGGGATCGAATCCCGGCTTCGGCGGCTACATTTACGATGGAGGCGGAATTGTTGTAGGCATGTGTGCACAGATTTGAGTGCACGTTAAACAACCACAGGTGGTCTAAATTTCCGGAGCCCTCAACTATGGCGTCTATCATAATCATATGGTGGTTTTGGAACAAACCCCACATATCAATCAATCACTTATACGACTTTTGCAAGAAGCTAATATTTTAAGAAATAGTGGCCTCGGAGTTCTTCATTTTATTATCACCGTTAAAAAGTTTCAGCACTACTGCGATACGCAAGCTGCCATGAATAAACCGCCTCCATCGAATTCTGCGAAGCACCCGTGGGAGCGTCTTCGAAAAATGGCGCCGTGCGTACGGCAAGCGGGCGAGGAGAATCGAGGAGGAAAGGCGTGCGTAGGGGAGAGTGACAGCGCCATTTAGGCATTACAGTGGAGGGGGGGGGAGGGCTACACAGAGAATTTATAAATCATACATTTAAAGAACATTGGTAGTGAAAAACTAAGGAGAAATAGCGGCATACATTGTTGTCAATACATATGAATTTTATAAAGATCAGCTAACCCAGACGAAGAGAGCAAACAAAAATAAAATTTATACGTACAAACATAAAATACAAAAAACGATGTGTTACGAACTAAACACTGCATAAAATTCGACTGCCGCTGAAGACAGAGTGAGATGTCAAAGAGCGGCCACAAAAGCTTCGTTATCTATAATGCTGACCTTGTCCGCAGGCAGACGATTCCATTCAGAAATAGTTTTGGGGAAAAAAGTGCCTTTAAAAAATTAGTCTTGCAGCTATATACTCTAACCTTGAGCTCATGATCTGTTCGTCTTGATGCATAATGGGGCTGAAGAATATACTGATTACGGTCTATTCCAATGTGGCCATGATATATATTGTGAAAAAGCTTCAAGCGCAAAATTTGCCTTACTTTTTCTAGAAGCGCCCATTTTAATGTTTTCTTTGTAGCAGTAATGCTAAGGTTTCTCACATAGCTACCGATAACGTGTCTTGCAGCCATGTTTGAACTCGCTCAAGCTTGTCGCAATCGGCATTTGTGGGAGGATCTCACACAGTGCACCCATACTCTAATATTGATCTGACGTAGCTCTTGTAGAGAAGATCGCGGGCCTGCTGAGGAAACAGCTTTGTGATACACCGCAAGAATCCCAACACCTTACATGCCTTTCCTAAGATATGTTACTTTTCTAAGATCTAGGGGCTTTAGGTCGGCGTAAAGTCTCTCAATAAATTCAAAAGTATCAAGAAACTTTTAGGAAGCTGAAGGCGCCCGCGATAGGCTAATCTGTGACACGTGACCTCGCTCCGCCATGAAGGTTCCCGCGCTCCGGGAGGAGAGCGCTCGCTTCGTCTGTTCCGCTATGCACGTTGTGCGGTGGTTTCGTTCTGGAAGGTCGGATATGCCATGTTGCTATGCGTCTGGGGGCCGAAACCGAACGAAAGACGGCAAGATATAATTTTGCATCCCGCGGGGCAAACATAACCTAACTAGAAGAAAAGTGTGGTTGCACAGAATTGAACGGAAAAACTCCGAACCGTCGGCCCCTGCACGACTATGCGAGGTAAGTAACTCGACACAAAGGCGCAAGAAAAAGCATACGCGTGCATGTGCCGACCTGCAATAGCATTTCATTCGTGCGCGCTGGTTTTGATGGCCCAGATTTGTGGAGATCATTCATTTTAGTACTTTATGAACCCGCTGACGTAGGTCATGCACTACGAGCCTAGCATGCAAGTAAATAAAGTGAGGGAAGCGCACTAACCCGCTGACAGATATCCGCATTGTGTTGCACGTGATCTAAATTTGTCCGCTGTCGTGGTATGGCAATTACTGCGGTTACGGTGCACGGCTGCTGACCGAATAGGCACGCTTCGATCCCGTCCTCGGCGGTCGCATTTTCGATGAAGGTGAAGTGCTAGGAGGCTCGTGTACGGAGCGTATTCCGTGCATGTAATGGAATCTCAGGTAGTCACGAAATTACCGGAGCAGTCTACTACGGCATGCCACTTATTCATATCGCGGTTTTGGCACGTAAAACACCAACAATAATAATATTGTTATAGCAACAAAAATTCATAAATTTCAGCATTGAGTTCTACAGTTAGACTTCTCTATCTCTGCGCGCGTTGTTAACTTCGCTTTACAACATGTTCAGAAAGTCGTTTCCAATTCTGCTACAGGATCATTTCACAGAAAACAAGTTTGAACCAATTATTCTCAACAATACCGGTGAAAAGAAGCTAAGGCCATTTGCGACGCCAAGCATCTTTTTGCATCGACCAGTTGCAAACCACACAAGCCACCCCCTAAAAAGAAGAAGAGTGGACAGTACTGGTATGTTCATGGTGTTCATTAGGACAAATTATCTTGAATGCTATCCACAGCATTCAAATCAAATTTGATTGTCGCAATGAAAACAATCCTTGAGTTATCATTTGTGATTATGATCATGTATCCTATCCAGATGACCCCAAAGTCAAGCAAAACACACAGGTCGATGTCGAACCTCAGCCAGTGGACACTGAGAACGGGAAGTTTCTCCCGTCTGTGAGCTCCTACCTTTCCATCAGCTGGTAAATTGCGTGCTTATGCTCTTCATCCGTTCACATACAGACGAGATATGCCGTGCAGACAGCACAAAAGTATTTAATAATTTGTAGTTTACAATCTTTTTTTTGACGTTGCAAAATATGGTTCAAACTTAGCTTCAAGTCTCATAAAGCTGTGTCTACAGCTGATCCAAGCAAACAGGCGGATATTTTGTGTGACCCAAAGCATGTGTATTCCGCATGTGAGATACCAATGCTTCTTTACATTGCTGGTTGTCAACTTGCTTTGTGCTCCACGCAGATGTTCCATGTTCCTAATATGCAACTAGACCCACAGATCCCTGCTCTATTCCAGCAAGAAAGTACGCAGGCTGGTGAGTTAAACAGTTTTCGAATTCTTTTGTCTGCCGTCATTCAATGCCTCACTTACGGAAGCTGACACAGCCTTTCTTTCAATGCAAGTTTTCTTGCTACTAGGAGGTTGAGGGCCTTCGTTTCGTAAATAGCAATACATTATACCCGTAACAGCACCAATTTCGGTGAAACTCTGGCAGAGTGAGAGAAAATTAACTACATGAAGAGAACAAGAGAAAAGAAACATGTGGGAATGTTAGATATTCCTGCACTTATCTGATGTTTTTGTATTGAGCTTCTCTGCTCTCAAGCAGTTTATTTGCTGTCAGCAACGCATTGTTAACAATGCTATTTAAAACTAGTAGATATATCGCACTGATACAGAATAGACATACAGAGAACAGCAAACAGGCTGTTCCGTGCATGCGCTTTCTGTATCAGCGTGACATCTTCATTATGAAGCACCACCAAGCCCCCGATCTTGCCTGTTTAGAATTGACAACTGCTTTAGACCTAATTTTGGTGCATTATTGCAGGCCACTTGATACAAGCAGCTCTACAGAAGAGGGTGGCCCAGCTTGAAACTGAACTTCAGACGACACTACGGAAGCTTCAACTTACTCAGAGGCACTAACTGCAAATAAGCGCCTTGACGCAGAACTAAACAAATACTTGAATGAAGACCAAGATAAATGTCTGAAGATGGCGACAATGCACGGGACTCAATGGACTAAGAAGACTATTATAAAGGCATTTAAAATGGGACTTTCCTGTGGAGCACGTGAATATGACTCAGTCAGGAAGCTTGGACAACGTCTGCCAACAGAATGCACCCTACTTCGTCAATTGGAAGTGTACAAGTTCCCACCAGGTTTGCTGGAGGACATCATGACGTCTCTCGCACTAAAGGTAAGTGCACAGACAGGTGCCCATGACCCTTGACCAATCTTATTACCATAGCACCACTATTTGCATCGCCTAACTAAAGCTTTCCACTCCATGTGTTAGCCTCATGTCACCAGAGTAGCGGCACGTCACTTTAATTCTCTATGAGATGCAGCTTGCACAAGGCTTAGTGTACAACCCATCCTCGGGAACAGTGCTTGGAGCCACAACTATACCTCTTGCAGACGAAACACTGCCACCTGACTGTTTTGCCACTCATGGGCTGCTCGGTGGGATAACAACCCGCTGAAAGCAAACAGTTGCTTACCATTTGACTGGAAATTCAATCCATGCCAAAACAGTTTAGGGTATAATCAGCGTCATCATAAACGCATGTGAGGCAATTTTCTTGAAAGTAGATGTTGTGGTGACAGCCATGGGAGGGGGGAACTAAGCCGTCTGGCAACTGTTCCATATAATTGTAAACAAGCACAGCAAGCCTAAAACCTCGTGTCCCCAACCATGTGATGCTTCCAGGCAACTTTTTTTTCATGGCTGACGCTCCTCCTCTCCTTAAGAACCAGAGGAGCCACTTAAGTAAGGGCCAGAAGATATACTTGCCCGAAGAAGTAGTGAAAAAAAAGGCAATTCCCCAGGAAATGAAATATCCATCGAGCCTATAAAGAAGCTTGTCCAAATAGACAGCAATGCCAAGATAAAGCTACCTCCCCACCTGAAGCCTTATTCAGTTGAACCCAGCCATTGTGATAAAATGAAGGTGGGACCAGCATTCAGCCTTATCAACAGTGACACTGCTACTGCAGTACGCTTGCTTGTAGATAATGGAACATTAGATAAACAAGCCTTGACAACTGCATGGTTTCTGGAGATCATGTTTTGATGGTTCAGACTCATGACTTCCAGAACAACAAAACTGGCTTTGAGCCATTTTGATGATGTTGAGCATGAACAGGCCCTTCAGTTTCTTGAAGAAACAATTGTACTCTTTGAAAAAATTTGTATTGGGCATGAAAAAAAGAACCACCTAGAAACCAGTGCAGACTGGCGTTATCCTAGAGACAACATCAGTGTTGCAACTGCAGGCACTGTTTCTTGAAATGTACACACTTCAAGTATCTGCTCCTGAGCAGGTTTGGCGAAGATGCCCTTGAGAATCTTTTCTTTAGACTAAGATGTAAGAACCCGGTGCCTCGTGTACTTGAATTCAAGTTTTCTCTTCGAGCTGCCACGATGGCCCAGTGTCTGAGGCCAAGTAAAGACGGCACCTACACTGAAGAACACTGCTTTCTCTTGACTGGCATGGCCGATGACAACAAACAAAATCAAAGCAAAATGTACGTTGTTTGTCCGTCTGATCTCTTCGATATTGAATACTTAGAACTTGAATCCTTGGAGTACCTTGCTGGTTATGTTCTTGCACAATTCAAGAAGGCAAACTCATGTCAAGCTTGTGTCGAAGGGATCACAAGCTCAGCCGAGGGCAACAAGCTCACAATGCTGAAGCGCTACAACAAAGAGAAGCCGGCATGGACAGTCCAATCACCAGTTGTTTTGCAGTTAATAGAGGCTGCTTTAAAATATGTGCGCTTAAATTAAAATGCACTAATTGCAAAGAGAGTGTCTGCATCTAAACTTCAGAGTACCATTCAAAGTTCCCTGTACTTGGGCAATTGCTTCCCTACGTGCCACTGCATATCGAACAAACTCCTTGCCACTTTTTTAAAAACAAGAATCTCAATTCTCGTGAAGAAGAAAAACCATCTCCTTACGACGAAAATTCCAAGCTCACAGAAGTGTGGTAGCCGAAGCATTGGAATGCATGTTGCTGCACGTAGCATTAGGTAGTACTGGTAGAAAAAACTGTGTAAAATGTATATTTCTTGTACTACTGTAAGTGTGGCTGTTCTTTGTTTTTGCATTTTAACCGTTACTTAAGCTACCCTTACTGTTCAGTGCCATCTTCATGCAATGTCCTTTTTTTCACTTGGAAGCACATCCTAGGTGTATTTTTGCATTCCATGTGTAATTAATGTACTAGTAAGTACCTGTATTACCCTGTACTTTGCATTGTGGGTGGCATGGTCCGAAGCATTTGTCTGCAAGCATAACCTTACGTAGTTGTTTTACCACTTGGTGTCATTATGTTTTTGTGCTGCATGTATATATGGACGGACGTACGAAAAAATTCGTTCAGTATATGCATGGCGGCATGTGTGTATGTCAAGCCGCTATGGTAGTGAAGTAATATTTGCTGTTAGTGTACTGCTCGTGCAGTGATAATTGTGTGGTATTAAAAAACTTTATTTGGGTTTGTGTATCGTATGGTTCGTTTTAAAGAAATAACACTCTAGTTCCTACATTATGTTCTCCTCTATATTTCATATTGTTCTCTACGCTTTGTGTATTTCTTTATAGTGTTATTCCCATTGTATTGCTGATCCTGAGTAAAGGGGCATTCGGACTGGCTGAATCTTCTAGAATAAATAAATAAATACCACATAGCCACTGCTACTGGCCATCACTATATTTCCTGCATTGTATAATTCCCACTGTATGGCCGACCCTTGCCTAATGTATGGCATTCGGACTAACTATATGTTCTTGAATAAATAAATAAATAGCCCCTTGTTCGTTTAAACAATGGTTTCACCATGTTTCCTCGGGCCACCAGTTTCACCGTAACGTCTTCCATTGCCTCTATTATTGGGACCTTCAGCGCTTGGCTCAAGTCAGCGTTAGGATATTTGTACACGTTTCTTCGTTTTATAGCATGAAAATAAGTTTACTCCCATTAGTCTGTGAGGAGAACGAGTATGATTTTATTATGGCAGTTGAAAGAACCGTCACCTGTAAAACGTATTCCTATCAACGTGGTGACGGGCGGCACAACTATTCATTTGCTTTAACCACTTGCAAATGATTGAGAAGTGAATAAATGAATCCAACTTTGTTAATAATTGTGTATTGATCGTTAAAAAGTAAACTATGTCGAAAGGTAACCATTCTCGACACTCGAATATTAACAACTCAAATGTGACCAGAACTTGAATGATGTAATGTTTAATAAATTAGAAGTGTGAAATAAGCCCCTGAAACAGACTACTTGAAAAGTACGGCACCCTTTTCAAAGAAACCTACAATCCCGCTTATAGATTCGGAAATGCCTTATCACTGTTGTTTGTATGATGTAAAGGTTTCATAGAGTCTATCATTAAGACAGCGTCCCATCGGACCCATTTACCTCCTGCTGCATGTCAGTGATTGTGGGCATCATGCCTTTAACACGGGTTACATATTTCTGCCTGTGATGAGCGTGGCAGTGTTTCCTTCCTTTCATCTGATCAATGAATCTGCGTAAGTCAGAAAGTTTTAGGGGCCATTAACGCCCCTTCGACTCCAGCTCCTTCTACCCATTTTTAATAGAGTTTGTCAGAAACACTGTGCGTGCTAAATATGACAGCTGTCTTTTTTTCTTGCACCCCTTGAGATGGTGTTTAGCTCATTTTTATGTCTAGGATACCTGGTATGCCTAAGAAAAACCTCGGCTACGGGCTACTTATCTTGAGTTGAACCCGCAATTCGAAGTCTGGACATTTACTTGGAAATTGCTTCAACCTCAATGTGATAAGGTGAGCCACATAGAGCATTATGCAAGGCCATGTGCATGGCCGACCTCTTTGCCCCATTCGTGTGCCCTAACGAGAAAGGCAGCAGTGGCTTCCATGGACGAGACTTACACTGCCAACTTGTGCACCATTTTGTAAAGAGCTGTGTTAAGCACTGGAATTCGATTGTGAAACATTCGGGAATCAGATGTGTCGCCACAAGATGCTCGAGCTTGTGCTGCAAAACCTTCATACTGGGCATGACAAGCTGTTTGCAGCCCACAGATTCTGCCATATTAAACAGTAAAAAATTATCCACATAGCAGGAGATTGTACAGCACTGAAACCTAGCAATCTGCTATTGTTCCTTCAAATACAGGTGAAATGCAGGTCTCCAAGAATTGATACTGTGCTCGATCCTATACTCAATATTATGCTCAATCTGCCAATACAAATACACATTTATGACTTAGGCAGAAAAGGTAGACTCAAGTAACAGCGTGAGAAACACTTTAAAACACCTCCCAGTGACAATCAACATTTTCCTGTGAAGAATACCGCTCAAAGAAATTCTACAGCATCCTTGAGGCAGCGCAGTAGATCCTTTGCGCTGGCAGGCTGTTTATATTTGGTCAATCATTGTGTAGATATTCAACGGCTTATAATGCCATGTGCCGAAAAAAATATTAATAAAAGGTTGATGACTTCTAGCGCTGTAAGATCATCCTGCTTTGTGGATGAATTTTTGGTCTTTTACTAGACAGAGTCAATGGGCTGTGACTAGAATGTCGTGCCCACTTTGAAGCTTTCTTGGGATGTGCTCCGACATCTTAAAATAGCGTAGCTGCTTCTTCAATGGGGCACGAATAAATTCCTGAACTCAAGGTGGTTTCTCAGAGAATAAGACTCATATTGGTGGTATGAGGCGGAAATGTTTTGGGCCCGTGTGCTCAGATTTAAGTGCACGTAAAAGAACCCCAGGTGGTCGAAATTTTCGGAGTCCTTCACTAGGGCGTCTCTCATAATCATATGGTGGCTTTAGGACGTTAAACACTACAAATCAATCAATAATAGTGGTATGAACTTTGTGCTTAGAAACCATTGCTGCTCTTGTGCCGCGATGTTCAAAAGTGGTCGAAAGGCGGAGCGTGCACTTGCCTTTGAAGAATGCTTGTGCAAATAGTCTCACCACAAACAAGGTGGATGATGCATTCTCCCAGTAAGTATCCCGTGTTAAAATTGCCGGTTTCGCTCAAGAAGTGTTGTTGTTGGTGGCTGTGAGATTTCTTAGTTATGTGATGAAACCTAGGCATGAAGAGGGGTGGTGGGTCATATCGAAGGCCAAAGAAAGGAATGAGGCAACTGTAGTGCATTGCATGTACAGTGTCTCTCGCACACTCAAGGAGGTAGCGGGACAGTGTTGAAGTACAGGCGGTGTACTTTCTTGCCTGTGCAGAACCTCTTGAATGAACTAAAAAGGCTACAGCTTTGATCCCAAATAGAAGTGTCTCACATGTTTTAACCGCATGGTGAACACGATCTCTTTAACAAAGAAAAATGAGCCTCTAAAATCTACTTTTGTTCATTCATAGCGAGGCTATTGTTCCTGTAGACCTAATGCCTTCAGGTAATGTGGAAGGGCTTAATTTGAGCTACACACATAAACAGATTATGTGCTCTGGACAGTGCTGACTGACGCTCTCAGGTTTGCACGCATGAAAACACCTGATAATGTCGACAAGAGGACAGCCGCCGCTTCAGCTAATTGATAAGAGTATCTAATGAATTATCCAAAAGTTGTAGGTTGTCTTAGCCGGTGGAAAGTTGTGTGATTGATTGATTGATATGTGAGGTTTAATGTCCCAAAACCACTATATGATTATGAGAGACGCCGTAGTGGAGGGCTCCGGAAATTTAGACCACCTGGGGTTCTTTAACGTGCACCCAAATCTGAGCACACGGGCCTACAACATTTCCGCCTCCATCGGAAATGCAGCCGCCGCAGCCGGGATTTGAACCCGCGCCCTGCGGGTCAGCAGCCGAGTGCCTTAGCCACTAGACCACTACGGCGGGGTTGGAAAGTTGTGTGTTTGTCCACTCTAATTTCTGAACATTTTTATTGTAATTGCTGTACTATAGTCAAAAAGCTACTAGTAACGACTCCTATGTTTTATGGGCTGATTGACTGTTCTCATTGAAGGACTGTATATACATCGTATATACATCTGCACTTTGTAATAAACTTCAGTTGGAAGATAGTGCTGCCTCTTTGTATCTTTTGTCCCTCCTCTTGCACTTGCGCGGAGCAGCCTCTGCTGGCCAATTAACTTGTGGTGTAGATATGCGGGGGCGCGCTTGTTTTGTACAAAATATCATAAGTAATATGTGCTGAAACACACCTAAAATTAACTTTACAGTGCTTGTCATACAATAACTTACAGAAGACCCCTTTGTATTCCATCTAAATAAACCACTGCCATCTACGTAATAAGTTTGTGTTGACTTCCACAAGCCTTGCAAGTGCTCTCCTAGCAGACCTATTGAAATTAAGAGGTGGCAGACTTGCATGGGAGCTCTAATGTTGATGTCCTTGCTTTGGCTGTGCATTTTTATGAGACATGCATAAATACATCTTAGAGGCCATTATCGCGGTACCCAGGAAGCCTTCTTTGAAGAAAGTTGTCTGTGCAACAACCATAAGCTGCATGTGGTTTTGTGTTCATGTAGCCAGTTATGTTCGCATGAAAACCACGTTAGGTCGCACCTCAGTTGGCGTTCTCTCAAAGTGAAATTGTGACTGAGCATTGTAAAACTTTTTTTAGGTAACGAATCATTCTATCCACGATGAATGTGTCGTTAACAACTTATTGCAACAGAAAAAACGCTATGCAATTTTTTTGTGTGAGTTATCAGGCTTTGCTTATGAAAGAAAAATGAGCCCTTAAATGCTCCTTTCGTTCTGTGACAGCCAGGAGGTCAATGGCTCAGACAGAAACCTTGTGTAATGATACACTCTGTGAGCACCATTGCAATGTGTGAACAGCAGTTTTAAGGTTACTCGGAATCTTGGTGTAGGTCGATGGGTTAGGCCTTTTTTTAAGACAGTGTGTTCCTTGCATTCTGTCCGGGTCAAAGGGTCAGGGAAATAGCAGAGGTGGAGGAGATTGCAAGGTCCACTGACGCATGTGTAAGCATGTTGTCGTTGCATCTTTAAGATAACAAGCATCCTCTTTTGGCGTGATTTTGGTATGCGAGCAGTTAGGCTGCATCTTTTTCATTTCGCTTACCCTGATATTTTTATTCTGGTGCATGGTTTGATGATTTCTTTTTTTTCTTTGTACAGCTGACCCTTGCTGTAACTAGATGGACAGGTGAACAGAAGAATTTGGTGTTGCAAGGGTTTCGTTATCGGAAAATGACACAGTACTTACTGAAATATACAAAGATACATATTATTGGGAAAGAAAATTGAGGACAGAACAGAAAGGGCGTCACTCGCAACTAACTTTATTCTCGCTAAACCAGCAAAATATATAAGCGTAGCAACCATGCGTGCGCACATTGCCTCACATGCTAGTCAAATATACGCAATAAGATTGACAACAAAAGAATGATGACGAAGTGCCAAACGAAAAAATGATTCGAAAGAATCAAATTCTCCGCCACGCGTATCTCCCTTATTTTATTATAGTATGCTTCCATAATTTTACGTGTCTAGGTGTCATTACTCTTTCCAAGGACGGATGCACTGAAAAACCTGGCCTCACACTTGCAGGAACCACAATGTGCAGGCATATGTGCCGAAAGTTTATTTCCCACACAAAATTTTTTCTCCGTAATTCTGTCCTTTGTGTATGGGCACAATTGCCTGCATATTGTGGTTCCTGCAAGTGTAAGTCTAGGTTTTCCAGATATACGTCCTTGGTAAGAGTAATGATACCTTGGCACGTAATATATGGAAGCACACTACATTAACAAGAAGGGAGGTACGCGTGTTAGTGATACATCTGTTGCTCTGCATGGTGGGGAATTTAATTTTTTAGAGCCTTTTTTTGTTTAGTGGCTTTTTTGTCATCATTCTTTTGTTGTCAATATTATCGCGTGTTTTTTTACTAGCACGTGAGGCGAAGTGCGCGTGAATGGTTGCTGTGCTGATTTTTCGAGAATAAAGTTAGTTGCGATTGACGCCCTTACTGTTCTGTCCTCAGTTTTCTTCCCCGATGATATGCGTCTTTTTGGAATTTAGTAAGCATGTACCTACTATCCCACCAAAGAGATTTGATTGATATGTGGGGTTTAACGTCCCAAAACCACTCTATGATTATGAGAGACGCCGTAGTGGAGGGCTCCGGAAATTTAGACCACCTGGGGTTCTTTAACGTGCACCCAAATCTGAGCACACGGGCCTACAACATTTCCGCCTCCATCGGAAATGCAGCCTCCGCAGCCGGGATTCGAACCCGCGCCCTGCGGATCAGCAGCCGAGTACCTTAGCCACTAGACCACCGCGGCGGGGCCACCAAAGAGATTTATCAAGGTGGTGCTTCCAGTCCACCAGCCCGCGGTCTGCCTTCTAGTCATTGTTTGCTTTCTACGCTCAGCCTATTGATGTGAATTGTATTGCATTAGAAGCTTAGATTCAAAGTTTCATTAGAAACTTGTGCCATTTCTTGTGCCGACAATCTTATTCTTTCAAAAAATACTTCGTGTCTGATTCTAAAATTACAGCAGCTAATTCATGTAAATACCTTGGTATCACTGTAACTTTAGATCTCATCTGCTCATACCTCATAATGAGCATCAATAATGACTCAAACCGCGTTCTTGGCTATCTCCGAAAAAACTCACGTCTAGCACCGCCTTCTGTTAAGCTTTTAACTTATCTAACACTAGTTCGCCCGAAGCTAGAATACGCATGTGTCATCTGGGATCTCTATCGAATAACCCTTATTAAAACACTTGAATCCATTCAAAATCACGCAGCCAGATTAATTTATTCGGACTACTCCTAACACAGTAGCATCACCGAGCTAAAATCTTGTGTTAACATGATTAACTTAGCTTCGCGCCGCAAAGTTTCAAGACTGTGTTTGTATCATAAATTTTATCATGCATTGCACCTAAACTATGTATAATAAACAACTGTGACAGTCAGAACTGTTATTTGAAACTAAGTGGGAGCGTAGGCCTAGCCATCGAAAGCAGCGATAACGTCCGGTGCAAGAGTCTCATGCTTAGCACTGACGATGTGTTTTCCGAGCTATTCATGACCCACTACTTTCATCATTACATATTTTCCCCTCGCTGAAGACGGAGCCAAGTAGGTGTTCTAAGGTGTCGTGAAGACAAATGGTTCGTGATACGGTTTGAGACGATCCACGTGTGCGATTTCGCGTCCTCGGCGACGCAGGTCCGGAGTAGGCGTGAGGGGTTCGATGAAGTATTTGACAGCGGAAGTTTTCTCTATTACGCGATAAGGCCCGTGGTACCTGCTGACGAACTTTGTAGATGTACCAGGATCAGCAGTGGGAGGCACCCACAGCCAAACAAGAGAGTTGGGCAAAAACTGGTAGTGGGACCGTCCATCGTCGTGACGAAATTTTTGTAGCCCTTTTTCTTGTATTTTAAGGGCACGAACTAATTGTCGACATTCTTCCGCATAGCAAGTGCCTTCGGAAACTGGTGTTCCTTCCGATGAGTCGGGTCGGTAAGGGAGAATGATGTCAATTGGAGATGATGGCTCTCGACCATAAAGTAAAAAGAAAGGAGAAAAGCCTGTCGTCACTTGAGGTGCCGTGTTGTAAGCATACGTTATGTAGGGAAGGATAAGATCCCAGTTGGTGTGGTCGGAGGCGACGTACATAGAAAGAATGTTGCCAAGAGTGCGGTTGAAACGTTCGGTCAAGCCGTTTGTTTGTGGCCGATATGCGGTAGTACAGCGGTGAATCACGTGGCATTCAGCAAGAAGTTTTTGAATAACATCCGCGAGAAACACGTGGCCTCGGTAGCTCAAAAGTTCACGTGGAGCACCGTGACGCAGAGCAAAACGTTGCAGGAGGAAAGACACGACGTGATGTGCCGTCGCGGCTGGTAGAGCGGCCGTTTCTGGATATCTCGTGTTATAGTCGATTGCTACAATTATCCAGTGATTCCCACCTGATGTGTATGGCAGAGGACCATAAAGGCCTATCCCAACCCGGTCGAATAGTCACACTGGGCCCGGTAACGGCTGCATTGGTGCAGTAGGACGGCTAAGATCGTGCTTGCGGCGTTGGCACTTTGTGCAAGATCGAATGTGCTTTTAAGGAATATGTACATGCCGCGCCAATAAAACCGAAAACGTAGCGTGGCGTAGGCTTTAAACAAACTGGCGTGTGCACACTGCGGATCAGCATGGAAAGCAGCACATATGCTGGCCCGGAGATGCCTGGGTATGATGAGTAGCCATTTGAGGCCGTCAGGGTGGTAGTTGTGGCGATAAAGTATTCCATCACGCATGGCGAAGGGAGATGCTTGTCCTTGTAGTGCTCGAGATGGCGCGTGGACGAGTGTTTCAGATAGGTAATCCATCAGAGACGCAATCCACGAATCTTTGCGCTGCTCCGCAGCCATGTCGATGGGTACTGATAGTGGAAGTAAGTTGTCTTGGATGCAGACACTCGCAATATCAGCAGAAATAGGCGAACGCGAAAGAGCATCGGCATCGGCATGCTTTTGGCCTGAGGGATAAATGACACGGATGTCGTACTCTTGTAGCCGTAAACCCACCGTGCCAAGCGTCCGGAGGGATCCTCGAGGGAGGATAACCAGCAGAGCGTGTGGTGATCAGTAACAACATCGAAAGGGTGGCCATACAGATAAGGCCAAAATTCAGTAATGGCCCAGATGATCGCTAGTCATTCTTTCTCAGTTACCGAATAATTTGCTTCTGTTCTTGTAAGAGTGCGGCTCGCGTACGCGACAACATATTCTTGGTAACCAGGCTTTCGTTGGGCGAGTACAGCGCCAAGACCAACACCGCTAGCATCCATGTAGATTTCTGTGGGAGCAGTTGAATCGAAATGTCGCAGTATGGGTGGTGTAGTTAGCAGTTCACGGAGCTCCGCAAAAGCACTGCTACAAGCTGGAGACCACGCAGATAGATTGCGGTCTCCCTTAAGTAGGTCTGTCAGAGGTGCTATGATCGAGGCGAAATCCCGGACGAAGTGGCGGAAGTATCAGCAAAGCCCAATGAAACTACGCAGATCTTTGAGAGACGCGGGACTCGGGAACTCGCTAACGGCACGTAGCTTAGCGGGGTCAGGGAGAACGCCATCCTTCGACACGACGTGTCCGTGAATGGTCAGCTTGCGTGCTCCAAAGTGACACTTTTTCAAGTTTAGTTGGAGGCCAGCTGCAAAGCAGCAGTGTAGAACCTGTTCCAAGCGGCGAAGGTGCGTGGGAAAATTGGGCGGGAATACCACCACATCATCTAAGTAGCACAAACACGTGTTCCAATTGAGGCCTCGTAAGATAGTGTCCATCATGCGCTCAAATGTTGCCGGCGCATTGCATAGGCCAAATGGCATCACGTTAAATTTGTATAAGCCGTCTGGTGTAATAAAGGCAGTTTTCGGTTTATCATCCGGATTCATGGGCACTTGCCAATACTGAGAGCGTAGATCAAGGGAGGAAAAGAACTCTGCACCTTGTAAAGAGTCGAGGGCGTCATCGATCCGAGGCAAAGGATACACATCCTTTCGTGTTATTTTGTTTAGGCGACGATAATCTACGCAAAAGCGTATTGTGTCATCCTTCTTTTTAACTAAAACAACCGGTGACGCTTAAGGACTGTTTGATAGTTGAACGACGCCGCACTTTAGCACGTCATCTACTTGTTCATCGATGATACGGCGTTCAGTCGGTGAAATACGGTACGGTAGCTGCCGTACCGGTGTCGATCTGGTGGCATAGAGTAGATGTTCGACCTAAGGTAGCGCTGTGACTGTCAAAAGATGGCCGAAACTTGTCAAGGAGGCTCAAAAGCTCACACCTCTGTTGTGGGTTTAGGTCTTCATAGATTACATGGTTGAGAATGTCGGCAGTAGAAGGGTCATTCCTGAAACTGCAGGAGAGGGCGCTGGCTTCCGATGATCCATCAGGAACGTCAAGTGTAGCGATAGTTTTGAATGATTCGATTGAGCCGAAACATTCGCCCGGAAGCAGCGTAATCGTGAATGGGAAAGGATTCCCCACAGGCACGTCGGTCGCACCACCTTGAAGAGTAACGAGAGTGGTTGGCAGCGGTGATAGGTGGCGACGAACAAAAGCAGCGGAAGGCGTGAAGAATGCGGTAGCGTCGACGATGGTGGAACACGACACAGGTGCGAAGACAGTAGTGCGTGGAGGGATCCGGGTATCGCCACTAATGACCAACTACGCGTAGGAAGAGCGATCATGCGCAGGTAGAGTGTCACCAAGAGGACAAAAGACAACTTCGGCACGGACACAATCAATGACGGCTAGGTGATGGGAGAGAAAATCCCAGCCTAAAATGATTTCGTGAGAACAGTGCGGTAGTACTACGAACTGCCCTGTGTAAGGTACTCCTTGAATGACAAGTCTGGCGGTACACTCCGCCACAGGCTGCACAGGCTGTGCAGTGGCAGTATGAAGAAACGAACCCAAGTAAGGAGTTGTCACATTTGAAATTGCACGCAAACGTTTTCTGAAATGACAGAAATGGTAGCACCAGTATCAATAAGCGCAAGTACAGGTGCACCTTCAAGGACAGCATTTTTCACATTTGGCGGCGAACGAAGAAAGCTTGTGCTTTGCGCCGAGAACGCAGTTCTTGCCTCGAGAACTGCGTCATTTAGTTTTCTGCTTCGATTGTCGGGGTGCGTCAGCGCATCGGGGAGGGCGAGCGACGACGTTGAGAAGGAGATCGGTGATCAAAAGGTGGTCGTTGGCTTGGCCGAGGAGGGCGCAATTCGGGGTCTGGAGTGTAAGGAAACGTGTGGTCGTACTCATATGAGCGCGGGTTTTCACGTGAATTGAGCGGGTGGCGGCGGCAAAGATGTGCGACATGTCCGGGTAGACCACACGAGAAGCAGATCGGTCGGTTGTCGGCAGTGCTCCATAAATTAGGGACTCGGTGGACTGGAGGTCGTGGCGGCTGGGTGGTATAAACAGGAGCAGGCAGTGGAGGTGGCGCTCGGAACGTGCGTGGCCGTGGTCGTGCTGCTGCTTCGGCATACGTCAATAGTGCCTTGACTGGTGGCAACAGCTGTGGAGGAAGGGCCTCAGACACTTGGTCTTGTATAATAGTCCGCAGTGTAGGGCTAAGCGGTGCACTGCGCTCCGGTAGGCCGGAGATGAGCGACAGTTGGCGGGCAACTTCTTCGCGTACAAAATCATTTATCTGCGAGAGGAGGACGGGATCTTGCGAGAGAGTCAAGCCGCACATCGATTCCTGATGGGGGACAGCACGGCGGGTCACGAGACGTTGCCGGCGGAGCTCTTCATAGCTTTGGCAGAGCTCGGTAACTTGAGCGACAGTAGCCGGGCTTTTTGAAATAAGCATCTGGAATGCATCCTCGTCGATAGCCTTGAAAATGTGCTTGATGCGGTCCACCTCTGCCATGTTCGCATCGACGCATTTGCACAAGTAAATGACGTTTTCTATGTAACTGGTGAAATTCTAACAAGGCAGTTGAGATCTTGACTGAAGGCGCTGCTCCGCACGAAGTTTGTGAACTGCAGGACGACCGAAGGCTTCGCTGAACTTTGTTTTGAATTCTGTCCGGGTGGGAACGTCAGTTTTATGGTTCCGAAGCCACAAGTGTGCAATGCCACTGAGGTGAATGCTGACGGGGGCCAGTCTCGTGGCTTTGTCCCATTTCTTTAGGGCACTCACGAGTTCGTAGGTAGCCAGCCAATCATCGACGTCGTGATCGCCCGTGCCGCTGAATATGGGAGGGTCCCGCTGACGGACCGCACCGGAGCACACGATGGCCTGGGGAGCCATAGGCAGAGGGCTTGTTGCAGATGCAGTGGCCAGAGCGGGAGGTCGAGTCCGGCTTCGCAACTCCAGGATTGCGAGGAGACCAAGCAAACTCCACCAAATATAACAAAGAACTGTGACAGTCAGAACTGTTATTTGAAACTAGGTAGGAGCGTAGGCCTCGCCAGCGAAAGCAGCGATAACGTCCGGCATGAAAGTCTCGTGCTTAGCACTGACGATGTGTTTTCTGAGCTATGCATGACCCACTACATTCATCATTACACATGTTATAGTTTCAGCTCATCGTCTTTCATGCCGTATCAGCCATTCGAAAGCGGTTTATCCACCCCGTGGGCATACCACTGCCCATCACTCTCATTTTTTGTGCAAACATCAATAGAATGGAACGATATTCCTACTGACGTCGTGCTCCACTCCAGCACCGTCCATTTCAAGGAAGCCATCGAACAAATCATCTGTTTGTGAACTGTCTACGCCCTCATGTAATACCCCTTAATGGGGCCCTTGAGGTATTATAAATGAATAAATAAATAAATCGTACATATAGGTTTTGACCTAAAGCAAGAGTCGCATGGCCTCCAAGATACACGCCACGCGCTCGCCATCTAAGAGGCCATAAAGAGGCTCACGATTCCTCACAGATAGCAGCACATTATCTAGCGTTTCCTACTTGCTTCACCGACGCCTCTGGAAATGCATGATATGTTTCTCACTAGATGGGCATAGATGTCTATTTTTGGAGCTGTTGGAAAGTTCCTGTGTGTTTTTAGCGGCGATGGAGGCACTATCTCGGCCTTTTTCGACGTAGTTTGAGGCTTCCAGATGCGTGACGATAGTTATAGCGCGAGAACAAAACGACGACACAGAGACAAGAAGGACACGCGCCTGTGTCCTTCGTGTCCTCTTTGTCTCTGTGTCGTTGTTTTGTTCTCGCGCTATAACTATCGTTATGCCCACCAACTAGCCCAAGCTGCCCCACTTCCAAATGCGCCTACAAATCGCCGATTAGGCTCCTTTTCTGTGTGACACCTGTCGAACAGAACGCGTTAAATGGGCCCTGAAAAAATTTTTCAAATAACCATGACATGAATTGACTGAAGAGCTTATCGCGTGACAAATTCAACGCTGCAAAAAAAATTTAAGAATCCGTCCAGTGCGAGTGCAGTTCTAAAGTTTTGTCGCATGCTGCAAATGCACTATCTCTTCTCTCGCCCCAACGAAAGCGCTGGAAGCTAAGCAAGAAGGGGTGTCAGGGGCAAAGAAACTACCGCGCCTATATGACCTTGAGCAGTTTTTTTCTTCGAATGAGCTGATTTTTCCGTGTGATTGCGTGTGCAGGCGTGGACAAGTAGCGGCCTCTCGCAGTGATCTCTGTAACTTGCTTTTCCACTCACGGACACACAGACAATTTTCCGCTTACAACCAACGGGGCGGACACCGATGGCAGGATTTCTGCAACACGAGCTTTCTAACGATATTGCGTTAAAATGTGCGTCGCTAGAACTCTGACTGTGTGCTCTTTGAAGAAGTGCGGAATATCCAGTAGGCTTAATGGCACTGAGGATTGCGCAATGTTTGAAGATAGCGACTAAGAAGTCAGCGACGAGGGAAGCAGGGACTGTGAGTCTGAATGCAAAGTTCAGTCTAAGTATACATTATGTGCCTGATTACAATGATCCCAGTGATAAAGGAACCGAGGACTCCTTGTTCCTATACTTAAAGTTACCGTGACAAGACGCAGTGTTCCACAGCGTTCCTGAGTTAGCCGTCCGAGTTGAAGCGTTTCCCTATCTGATGAAAATCGGAGGTGCTGAATCGTGGCCAATTTAACACCTGATGCTGTCAGAAATCTGACAAACTCCAACGCTACTCTTTAATCTTGAGACTTTGCGTATTGAACACCATCCTGCCTTCTCACGCACTGTCCCATCAGTTTGATGGTGCTGCTAATAAGAGCCTCTGCTATTTCCAACGCATGCGAGCGCCCCCACATGATCGAATCTCTGGCAGAGACTCCAATCCCATCCTTCATCCTATGCGTCTTGCTACGTTCTCCCATAGCAGCATACGCACAAATGTCAATGGTCATGTTTTCAAGCTTCATACCTTTTTATTTGAATACCTCTTGTAGCAGACACATCTTGTCCGCCGATTCTGGGTGCTTTTTAGAGAATTGTTTCCATTTAATTACCTTTTTGCTTGATCGGCTAATACTATGGGTCTAATCACTTCCTCTTCATAATGCAGGCCCTCGTTGCCAACCAAATGCCTTGCATTATGGCTTGTTCCATGGTCGTCACAGCCATCACCCTGCAATAGCTGTTTGCTGTCATTGTCGACAGTGTACCCCTCTTGGACGTACATTGACCTGGTGAGCTTCTCCACTCAAGTTGAACCACATTGGTAAAGACTTGAGTAAAGACTAGGAACTTCAATATGCTGCTCAATTTGCAGATGTGAACTCCACTGGGCATGTGAACGGTCCTGGCGGTATGGCTGTTAGTGGCTTCTCTGATGGCGATGCAGGTTGGCGTTCATTTGTCATTCTACTTTAAAAGATTGCACTTCTTGTGCCTGCTGCAGTTCCTGTGCCCACAAGTATGAGTGTATGGGATATACTTAGTTGACATTTATAGTGTTATATTCTTGCGAGAAAGAGGCTACCTGCTCAAAATGCTTGTTCTGAATGTCTTCGAAAAATCAACTTCCTCTTTAACGACTTCTGCGAACCAGTGAGAGTACTTTGCCACTCCTGGAGGAAGACGAAGTGCTGCTGTAGCTGAGTGTTTGCCGTTCATCTTCAGACTTTTCACCCATTTTCGCACTTATACGGGGAACATAGTTCCCTTTTTGGCGGTGATGGAAGTGGACTTATCTGCACGTCCTCCCGATTTACCGGCGACAGCGCCGGCAGCCTCAAGGAAGCGAAACTGCCTTTCCAGTGACAGCGAGGCTACCCTCAATGACACTTCCGAGAGCGCCGACAGCTTCGACGACGAATACGTGACCGTCATGAGCCAGAACGCAAAGCGGAGGATGCTCAAAGCATCCATGGGCGCATCTGCTGTGAGGGCCCCGCAAAGCCCACCGAGGTACACCATCCTATTCTTGCCTACGCAATCATTTATCAACATGAGACTACTGAACAGGAAAGCTGTACCTCCGCAGCTCGAAGCACTGTTGCCGAACAGTATTAGGATATCAGAATGAATCCCCGGAAAAATGTTGTAGCAGTGAACGTCGCTCAAGCGCGAGCGTTAGATTCACTGAGCAAAGTCACTGTCCTCGGTGGCATGAATGTTCACACTATCATTCCGCTAGGAGATCATACAACTACAGGCGTCATATATGACATCGATGTGACCATCTCGAACGAAGATCTGCCGATTCTTATTAAGCCTGCTAATGATGGGCCCCAAATACTACAGGTGTGCCGTCTAGGAAAGTCGAGATGTGTGAAGATAGACTTTAAGAGTGATTGCCTGCCGACACATGTTAAGATGGGTTGTTTCCGACATGCTGTGCGGGCATTTGTTCCTAAGCCGCTCCCAGTGCCGAAAATATTGGAAATTTGGTCACGTGAGCGCCGTCTGTGGAAATACTACAACATGTTCTCGTTGTGATGCACCACACTTTTCCGACAACTGTGAGGCTAATTCTTATAATTGCCCAAATCGCCAAGGGCCCCACGACGCGACATCAAAAGAGTGTCCGAAAATAAGGCTGGAGATTTCGGTTTTGAAGAAAATGGTGAAGGACCGTTCGACTCACCGAGAAGCGGTTGCTGTCGTCAGGCGACATCGTTCTCGTCGCAGACGCTCAGCTAGAAAGCCTGCCCACAGCATCAAGCCTTCTGTAAAGCCTCCTTTCGTTGAATCGGCCTCACCACCACCGCCGGACAGAAGCAACACGTGCACTGAGAATGCTGCCCCTGAAAAGGAGGCTGTGGAAGAAGAATGGCCATCACTTCTAAGGATAACCCCAGCAGAAAAACTGGAACGTGAACCGGTAGCACCACTTTCTGCATCTCACCACGATGAGGCGACAGAGCGTGACCGTGAAATTTTTACGATAATTAATCTCTCATCAATGCCATTCGCAGGCTCATAGGCAACACGAACACGCCTACAGCACAATGCGCAGTGCAAGTATTGGATGCGCTGAGTCCATTGCTTGCTAACTTTGCATAGACAAAATGGCTCGTTCACTGCCTTCATTCCGAGACGAAGTACATAGTGCGACAGTTTTACAGTGGAATGCCAGAGGACTTGAATCACAGATCGCATGTTTTCGACAGTACGTTTTCCGCAACAGATTTCCTATAATAGTAATGTGTGAAACAAATTTGTCAAAAGCGATAAAGTTTTCTGGCTACGAAGCCTTCATTTCATCGACTTGTGGTGAGCCCAGCAAAATAATTATATATATCTGAACAGATTTAACCTACATTTCCCATTTGGCGAAAACCCATAACGTAACTCAATACGTATGCCTCCGCATTGCAAAGAAGGAGGTAGCCTTCACACTTATCGGCGCATATATCTCACCATCCGGTTGGTTCGAGGGTGAAAGACTAGACGACATCTTGACCGCTACACCTGGACTCTGGATTGTTATGGGTGATTTTAATGCTCATCACTTGCTTTGGGGAAGCACAAAGATTGATTCCAGAGGCAGGAAACTTGTTAAATTGGCCTCACGCCACGAACATAACGTTATGAATGACGGCAGTCCAACGTATTTGCGTGGTTTGACATATCGCAGTTGCTTGGATCTTGCATTGGTGTCACGGCGATTCACCCAACAAGTGCGATGGTTCACTGATATTGAGACTCACGCCAGTGATCATATTCCAACGTATCTGAAGGTCACAGGGTTTGCAACTTCCTCCTCATCAACTAACAAAAAAGTTTATTGAACCATGTACAAGAAAAAGGTGGAAGAGGCATGCGATGATAGCGCGTACGGCTTCGAGGAGGTAATAAAAAAGTGATGGAAGAGGTTACGTGCGCCTTTAAGTACACAACAAAGCATACAGACTTTGATATAGAACTTGAACGACTACGAACAATTCGTAGGCGGGCTGAGAGGAGGTAAAGGCGCACTAATTCGATTCATGACCTCAGAGACACGTGACGTCTACGAAAGAAAATCCAACGTCGAATGGACAAGCTGGAGGACCAACGGTGGAAGAAATTTTGTGAATCACTCGATCCTCGCAAGCCTATGTCTTATATATGGAGGACGGTGCGTGGCCTTGGCTTGACTCCACAACAACGTCCATTCAGCATATTGGCTCCAATCAAGGCCACCTGCAGGTTGACGTTGCTGAAGATTTCTGCGTGAGGATTGCAGGCAGTGTGGTTACCATGAGTGACGAAGTGCTCGGGGATGTTCCTGTAGCACGAGTTTCTGAACTGAATCTGCTTTTCTCACTCGAGGAACTGGATGCAGCTCTAGCCACTTGCAGACCTTCATCGTCACCTGGGCTGGACAGTATTACACACGCTGCTTTATGCCATCTTGGAAGATACGGCTGGGACCAGCCACTAAAATGCTACAACCAGACATGGAACGATGGCGTCGTTCCAGAAAGATGGAAATCCAGCCACTTGGTACCAATCCTCAAACCTGAGAAGTCGCCGCTTGATCTGGCATCATATTGACCCATTGCGCTATCCAGCTGCGTGAAGAAAATAATGGAAAGAATGATTCTGACGCGCCTCTAGTGGTACCTTGAACGCTATAATATATACACAGAGGCCATGGCTGGTTTTCGAAGAGGTCGCTCTTTTATTGATAATGTCATCAACCTCGTAACCTTCCTGCAACAACAGAAATACCTCAAGCGCATCTCGGTTGCAACGTTCCTAAATGTGAAAGGTGCATACGACAACGTAACGCACGATCCCATTCTAGATGCCTTGACTAACATTGGAATCGGTGGAGAAATGTTTCGATGATTTCGGAGTTACCTACAGAAGAGATCCTTCTTCGTGCTTACTACGGAAGGCCGCACTGTTGATCATTACACCGCTCGTGGTGTTGCACAAGGCGGGGTTCTCAGCCCTGCGCTGTTTAACCTAACGATCATTGGCCTTGTACAAAGTCTACCTCGATCAGTCAATCTCTCTACATACGCTGATGACATATGTATCTGGGCTTCAGCAGTGACACGACCCCAGGTACGCGCACGGCTCCAAAAAGCAGCGAAAATGACGTCGACGTACCTCCATGCTCGAGGCCTCACAATTTCCACCGAGAAGTGCGCCTTAGTCCCTTTTACCCGCAAGCCCATGATCTATTATCCTGTTTCCATCGACAACGTTAACATTTCGTATACGAGACGTCACCGATTCCTGTGCGTCATTATCGACAGAGATCTCTCGGGGAGTGCTCACATCTCGCACTTGAAGAAGAGCCTCAGCTCTATCACACACGTGATGAGATTTCGCGCTGGTAAAATGTGGGGCACATCAGTGTCATCTATGCTTCAGCTGTACAGAGTGCTCTTCTTGGGATATTTGCGGCATAGCACGCCCGTGCTTTCCAACGCCGGAAAAACTAAGATCAGGGTCCTGCAAAGCATTCAAGGCCAAGTTCTCCGCATATACGTCGGGCTACCTCGGTGCGCTAATACGTTAGCAACAATTGGTATTGCTAAAGACCACCCGATCGCGACATACATAACTGTCGACACACTCCGGACACATATCCGTCACATATCCAGAGTGCCTTACCACCACCTTGCTAGCTTGCCACTAGAAATACCAAAAGCAGCGTTTTCCAAAGTTGTTGCGGCTAACTAGAATTCCATCTCGTGGAGATTCTCGCCCGCAACCATACCACTATCTCCAGAGTGGTGCATGAAAAGATACTCTGTGCACGTTGAAGTACAGGGGATATCTAAAAAGGCAAGCCTATCATCTTTTGCCCTCAAGCATATCTCACTAGACCATTTGTATTTGTCGTATGCTAAGCGAATTCATGTTTCCACGGACGGTTCAGTCTCGGGAAGTTCAACAGGTGCCTTTGTCATACCATCTGGATCAATCACCGTCAAGTTCAAGACATCACACGTCACGACATCTACGGGATCCGAGCTTGCCGATCTTCGAGCCGCTGTGGAGTTTGCTACACAACAATCCCCTAGTAGATGGCCTATATTCTGCCACTCCAAGGCAGCACTTCAATGCGTGTGAAGTATACGACGTGGAAGCTACCACCAGATGGTGTATTGCATTAAGGAAATTTGTCATCGCGCCGCTGACCAAGGACATGACATTGTTTTACATTGGTTGCCGGGCCACTGTGGCATCAGTAGTAACCACCTCGCCAACGACGCTGCCCGATGTGCCCACGATGAAACTCCCACACTTTTAATGCCCTTGTCAAGAGTAGACGCAGCTAGAAAACTTCGTCACATCGCGGATAATGCCACGCTTGCACACTGGATTTCTCCACTTGACTCCAATCATCAACCTAAGAATCTCAAGTCATTACTCCAGAAACAACTACCATCCAAGATTTCTCGATGTGAGGCTACAATGCTGTGCCGGGTTTGGACTGAGGTAGCATTTACTAAGTCATTCAGCCATCGCATTGGCATGACATATTCATCCATGTGTGAAAGTTGCAACTGTATAGAGACTATTAAACATCTCTTCTGCGACTGTGCCCATTTTGATGAAGATCGCCGGACTCTCCAGTGTGCCTTGAATAGACTCGATGACCGGCCATTTAATGAAGAAAATATCTTAGGAGCCTGGTCGCACAGCACATCGGCACAGAAAGCCACACGAGCCCTCCTGAGATACTTGGCAGCAACTTCATTGAGGGACCGCCTGTTAAACTCGTCATTGTGTGTGTGATGTGACATGTGTCTATCCTTTTCTCTCTTTTTTACTCCCCTCTCCCCCTCCCCATGTGTAGCGTAGTAAACAGGACGCACAGTCTAGTTAACCTCCCTACCTTTTCTACATTTCTTCTCTCTCTTGCCACTTTTCAAATATAAGCATAAGCACTTGCTACAAAATGCCAAGTTGGAAGCTGTATTCGCTGCAAATCCAAAAAAGTTGAAATGCTACAATCAGTGGCTCACACAATACTAGAAATGCTTAAATAAAAAATACTAGAAAGTTATGCAGAGAAGCTTCTAATCATCTAATGATAAGTTGAACTCACCTTTAGATACAAATTATTAATATCTAGACAAATGCAAGCAAGAATAATTGTGTCAAAACAGTTTAAGTATATATGGGCCAAAGGACGAAAGAACAACAACTTGGTATTGACCTGAACAGCAAATACTTGCATGCATTAGTTATTTGTTTCGTGATCAATATTTCTCGCTTGGTTGTGGCAGAGAGGTCACTTTGCTGCGCGAATTACACTGAGCAGTTGGTCCACTGATGCCATTTCGCTTTTTCTGACCGGGTGCCGGCTACCTTGAATTTCGAAGGCCTATTTTTATGTAATCAAGTGGCTTGACTTAATGAGCCGCTTATAACTAAGTGCATTTAAGCCAGTAACCATAAAGTTCAGCTGCTGTAAAACTGATAACAAGCTTCTCTAGATGTTCAGCATGTTTTGTTGCACAGATATCCGCAGGTTTTACTATTTTGGTAAAACGTTCTTGCGAACCTTTTAAGCTCAGTCAAAACAAGCTCTACCTGAGTGAGATGTGCCAGTTTTCAATGCTGCTATATTGTCTCTGTTCACGAAATTGTGACAAAGAGCCATTAGCAGTGGCAACCGTCATCGTATACAACGGATGCAACACTGTCAGAAAATTATCGACAAGGCAGTGGCTGTCTATGATATTCGTGTCCTCCTATATATTTCACACAAAGTTTTGCAGCCTCTTCTTTCTTGCCTCTGCACTTTGCCATTGATATCGTAAATACTATGGATAAAGCTTTTTTGTCAAAGTTTTGCTAAGATTGTATAAACAAGATGTGTTTCCATGTTGCACCTGTATTTTTTTACGACCCAGGAGTTGACATAGTTTGAAAGAAACTTGCAACGTGTCTTGTTCATATTTATTACTGAATGCTTAAATGTGTTTTGTAACACTCCCATTCATGTCTTCCTCTGTGATAATGACAAATAAATAAAAAGTAAGTAACCTTCGTGAATAAATGTCACCTTTTTCTCTTTCATATGGCATTTCAGGCACTTCCGCATGTTCTTTCCTGCCTAAGCTGTTGGACTATATGTCCTTAAGGTTGCTGAAATTCTGCAAATAAAGATAGTGCACCCTCTACTCATGTTCACTTATTGTAGTTATTGCTTACACAGGACAAAGCCATATTTTTTATGCTCTAAGGAAAATGCAGTATGTATATTACATGCATTGGAGGCTTTGGGTAGTCGGTTCCAGGTCTGGCGGACATGCAGAAGTGTGTTCTCACATTTTGATAGCTTGGCTGTTCTAACACTACTTGTTTATGCATGTACGAGTGCGTTGATATAGAGCTGTTAAGAAGCAGTGTTTGTGCATGAAAAATATTTATGCAATCTTTCACAACATACCCCAGCTTTTTTCCTGGCCAAAAGTTTTGGGGTGGTTCCCGTAACAAGTCAAGGTGCAGAAAAACGGATATTTGGACTAGTTGGCAAAATTACATCGTATAAGGGTTGCAGCGCAACCATGAAAGTGCTCGAAAAAAGGCAAACAGAAGGCAAGAAATAGAAAGCAAAGAGGACAACACACGTTGTCCTTTTTTCTTTTCATTCCTCGCCTTCTGTTTGCCTTTCTTCCAGCACTTTAGTGCTTGCACTGCAACCCTTACTACGATGGAAGTTAATATGCCTTCTAGTAATAATGCACACGCAGTAGTAAATATTTTCTGCGCACGTTGCATGAAAGTCAACACGTCACACAGCAATGTTAACACCCCGTTGCTGGTATGTTGCGAGATCATTGCCATAATTTTGAAAATGTGATCCTATACGCTGCTATCGTCCTGAATGTTACAACCAACGTTATCGTATGATCAAAAAAGAGGACATTATTCGCTTTTATGCAACGTTGCTGACTGACTGCAGGGTAGACAGAAAGAGCCCTTAAAGAAGTCCTGCCCCCACATGGTACACCGCGGCTTTGCTCTACAAGTGAAGTGCCTCACCAAAGCTGGTTACCCCACGCACGTTGTCATTTCAGTGGCGGAAAAGCAGGTCACTGTCGTGAAGCGAGGCGACAAACCAGATAAACGCAACAGCGTCAAAAAGAGCCGGCTTGTCGTACTACCTTGCGTGCACGACGTCTCACACAGATTAAAAAAAAGATTGCTCGAGACACCAACGTTCTTGTTTTTTCAGCGCCGGAAAAATTGCAGAAGCTTTGCAAACGGGTCAATACACCTCGCGCAAATTCTGCCGCGTGCTCTGTCGCGCACAGGACATGCTACGTCCCATGTGTCATGGGAGTCGTATACTTGATTCCACTGACGTGTGGGTGAGTCTATGTCGGGCAAACCGGCAGGTGTATAAACGACCGCCTCCGAGAACACCGAAACAATGTGCACAATGTGGTACAAGGGCATCTTGGCATTCATTGCCGAGATTGTGGGGGCACCCCCCTCTTTGATCAGTGCTCTATATTGGCAAGGCACAGGAACCAGCTCACCCGAAAAATTATCGAAGCCGAAAAAATACACGTGCTAGGAGATAAATGCGTAAGCACTTCATCGGTTGCTTTATCACAGGCTGAACGTGATTACCTGGCTGGGCTTTGAGGCAATAGAGGACCCGTCACACGTGCTGTTACTGGTGTGTAGATTAGGCTTGTTTTTTACCTTCATGCTCTGTAATCTTCCTTTTTAGACGTATAAATTCTTGCCACTCTGTGAAATAAAGTTAGTTGGAAGTGAGCACTCTTTATGTCTACCCTGTCCTTTTTTTCCTTTGTTCGCGTGCTGAAACATCTTGCAAATATGACTACGCACCAACTAGCCCAAGCTTCCACTCTTGTGACAGCACAGGCCGAATGGAATTACGTATAATATGGTTTTAGTATTTTAAACTATCTTATCACCAGAAAAAAGCATTTTAGTTTGGGGAGTATAGATGTGCTACAAACTGAAGTGATTGCACAGAGGAATGTACACCCAGCACTCGAAAAATTGACGTGGGTCCGAGTTTTTATTCACCTCTGGTGACAGGCTGCACTATGGTGTAACTGTGCTTGGAGCTTACTTAAAAAGATAGACTTTCTTGTTGTACCTTAAGTGAAAGCGAAACCATGCATCACTAAAAGCTCTGTTTGTAATTTTTTTATTCAAAGTAAAGGTGAAGTCTGAATAGGAGCAGGTATGCTCTTGCAATTCTTGGGTTCATGTTTTATTTTCGGATATGAGCAAAGGTCATGTTGCACAACAGCATTTTATCAAGCAAAATGAGAAATTATGTGTACTAAACACCAGTAAAAAAGTTTACAATGGCAGATGCTGTCCTCATTGCAGTACTTGTCAAAACAGGGCCGAGTAGCAGTACCCTGCAACATTCCACCTCTGGTCACCAATATCCACATGGCTTCAGGGATCACCCTCCAAGTGACGAGTGTTGAAGATTGGACGAGTTGGTTCGTCGTACTTGAACTGGTATAGCGCATTATGGGGAAGAAGGAACGGCCGAGCAGACCAACACAAGAGGACAGAGCGCTCTGTCCTCTTGTGTCGGTCTGCTCGGCCGTTTCTTCTTTCCCATAATTCGCTCTACCAGTTCAAATACGACGAACCAACTCGCCCAATCTTCAACACTTGTGGACTTCATTTCTTTAGCGCTCTGTCCTCTTGTGTCGGTCTGCTCAGCCGTTTCTTCTTCCCCATAATGCGCTATACCAGTTCAAGTACCTCTAAGTGAAGGACGAGAGAATAAAATGGTTTTAAATTCCAAGTTCACCAGCCTGCCGTCTAGGGACATTTTTACTTGCTTCCCACGGCCATAGCATGTGAAAATGAACGCGTAAAATAATTCAGCAGTTTTAGGTGTGTCAACATCACAGCGTGGGTTACTGAGATGGTATAAGATCCAGTACAAGCATCGACAGCCACAGAAGCCACTAAATCAAAGATTGAACTCGAGGAACAGAAGCGCAGGGCAGTTTGCGTTGTTAGAGAAATTGTGCTCTCAGTTGAAAGATTTATAGCACTCGACATATCCAAATATTGTTTCTTATATCGCTAGTATAGTTGCACTGACAATGAAATTAATTAGGCAATTAAAATAAAACAAACAGTTATAATAACGATTTATTTATTTTTAAATGAGCTAATAGAAGAGATGATGGGCTGTTGCACCAATCCATAGCTACTCCACAGACAAGACTGCTTATCTTTTCTTGTCACTTTGGTGTAATGATATCAACCGTTGCTTGTGTGATTCACAAATTACATGGTTTCTGTGCTTATACTAATCTTGGCCGTGGAGGAGAATGCTGTGTGTCGGTTTGTAGCTGTAGATGGCAGAGCATGTCGAGACAGAGGCACTGAAGTTGACTTGATAAGCTATAAAATGTCGTTTCCAAACCAAATAAGGAAGCATGCTTTTATTAATAAAGTGTTGTGACTACTGCGCGAGTGTTGCACCAAACTTGTTAGAATCAAGCATTTTTTCAATAATACTGTGTTGTGACTCCTGCGTGAGTTTTGCACCTAACTTTTCAGAACCAGTTTTGGCAATTCCACTGTCTATCAATAAATAAATTTTAATTAAGGAAGCGGACACAAGACTCAATCGCAGCAGCAACAAACATAGGTGGTACAGTAACCTCTGTGGTTGAGCATTTGTGGGTGGTAACGCCTTAGCAAATTGCGTTTCAATGGCATGACAAAGAGAAGCTAACAGGGGTGCGATCGGCGGGGATTATCTCGTTAATATATATACTGTTTACGCACGAATTAAGGTGTACTGACTACATGGGGGAAATTCTTATGACATGATAACAAGCCACTCAGTATTAGATTTCAAAAAAAAAGAAATATATTGATTTAGGCGAGTAACTAAATATATAATTATACCGCGATAAGTCAGCTTCCATTCTTGCCTGAAATAATCAAATAATACACCCGAAACAAGTGCACAATTTGCTTTCCGACAGCATTCACTTAACATGAGAGGGGAAAAAAATTTGGTCTCGTGGGTGACTTGTCACCTTACAGATTGTTGTTTTGAGTGTTGCTTGGGAACAAATTATTTTAAAATTTCCGCTCCGTCTTTCATACCAAATTTCGTCTGCATTATAAGTGAAAGAGCTTGTGTAAGGTGTTCGAAGCTCAGTAATATTACCACAATTTTTCTGTCTTATACGCCTCCAAGAAATAACCAAAATGGGTTACGAATGTAAACATTCGACAGAAGTCTGTCTGGTTGGGTTTGAAACTAGGAGATGATTTAGACTCGAACCAAGAATTTTGAAGAATCCTGACGTTTAGAAACCGCCTTGTTTCCTTCCTTAGGGGTGACTGCGGGGCGACGTAGAAGCGGTGTCTTCAAAGCATTCGCGGGGCGGGTAATGACCCCCCTCTCTCGCTCTCGTTTTGCCGTAGAGCGCAAAACGTTTGGTTGGAGTCAAAATCATTTCCCAAAATGTGTTATTTTTGCATTTTTTTCTACTGCAATACTGCGCTCTCTATGACTACCTGAGCAATGAATACTTACTTCGCACAAAGTTTATTTTGCGTAAAAATATTTTAGACCTCTGAAGTAGCTACACTTGAAGAGATTATTGCACTAATTTTACTAACGTGTCACTTTTGTTCAGACTGATGCTTAATTTGCAACATGTGATGGCCTAATTGAAAATCACATGTATACCTAAATCAAAAGTAAATAGCTATTTTTATAGGGCAAGCTTTATCATTTGTTTTCGTTTCAAGAAAATAATTTTAAAAATTTTCCATTGATAGCTACCTTACCATTGATCATACGACAGCTTTCGACTTGTTGCCTATTGCCATGAATAGAAAATTTTAAAAAAGACAATTTTTTCTTTAAGAAAAATTGTAATGATAAAACTTGCCATAGAAAACAACTCTTTATTTGCTTTCGATTGGGGTATAAATTATTTATTGGACCACCACATGTTGCGAATTGCGTCTCAGCCTGGACAAAAATGACTAAATTGTGAGATTCGTGCTTTTTTCTTGAAGTTTAGAAGCTTTAGGGATTTATTTTCCTGCACATTACACCCTCTGTGAAGTAAGTATTCGTTATCTGATATTCGTAGAAAGTGCAGTTTAGCTATTCAAAAAAATGGTAACACAACTCCTTTGGTGAAATTCTTCGAGGTGTACAGGCCGAAAAATTTCACTAATATTCCTGCGTTTCGAGCATCTTACGCAATCCATTTCACTTAATATATAGACTATATTTGGCATCGAAATAAGAAATGGTGCTCTTAAAATACATTTTTCCCGAGCAACCCTCAGACAATACTCTGAAAAGTTCAGAAATTACGTTCATGACCAAAAACTGTATATTCTCTTCAAAATATTCCAGCAATTCACTGTTTTTCATGCAGTAAATCAGCACAAGTATTTTAAATACATTTAAGATGGTCGACAAAATGACTGAGATGTTTGGCGCGGAATAACCCATTGATGACCATCTGGGGACTCTCTGCAACAAGTATATATGGAATGCACAGACATGAGTGCCTTTCATTATCAAATCGAATGAAATCAAACTTTATTTCATCTACAAACTTGTGTGTTGTGAAACACGAGGGCTCTAAAAGTGAGCCTATTCACTTGAGAAGCCTCGAGCCCTCGTTTTACAGAGCATAAAGTGAGAGCGTACAGTACCTCCACAGTATTCATGGAACATAATACGTATAGTAATGCCACAGAACAATACAATAGTTACACAAAATATTATTACCATGTTTGTATAATTGTGAAGAAGAAGGTGTGCTTGTAGCGAGCAGCATCACGAACGCCCTGATCTCTCGGCTCGTGCTTCGGTTCACTGCTGTGCCGGTCGGTCTCTGGACGGTTCTTCACGCTGTCCCACCGCTGTCCTTAATGGCGAATAAACTTCTTCACATTTGGTGGAGGGTGCTGTTTATTTCCGTCGCTACACCCTGGAGCGGCGGAGCCGCACTCTACCACCCGTCATGATTGACAACGCCAACCCATCGGCGTCTTCACTCCAGTTCGTCAACTGCCCCGGCCTTCCTAGGCTATGGGACCCGAAGGTCCTCAGCGGTGTGGATGGGACCGACGTGAAAGACTGGCTCGAGCAGTTCGAACTGGTGAGCGCCAATAATAAGTGGGATGAAGCCTACAAGCTGGGCCACGTGATATTTTATCTCACTGGCGTCGCCGAATTGTGGTTTAACAACCACAAACTCAACATCTCCTCATCGAGCGTCTTCAAGACGTCGTGTGCTCAGATGTTCAATCGGCCTGCTGTCCTCAAGCAGCGGGCAGAACAGCGCTTGCGCGTCCGCTCTCAGCAGTCCGGCGAAAACTTTACCAGCTATATTGAGGACGTCGTCAACCTTTGTCGACTTGCGAATGACACCATGCCCGAATCTAACAAGATGAAACACATCCTGAAGGGCATCAACCATGGCGCATTTTAAATGCTCTTGGCTGAAAATCCGAGCACAGTTCCCGAAGTCGTCAGCTTGTGTCAGAGCTACGACGAGTTGAAGAAGCAACGCACTCTGACTCGGCAGCCTCAGCAGGGTGGTGAATCGCTGTCCAGTTTCGACACCATGCGTGACAATTCACCGTCGCTTCAGCAAGTCCAAGCCTTCGTCCGTGTGGAAGTCACCCGCCAACTTTCCCTAGTGCCCTTTACTCACGAGACCACCACCTGTCTACCTGCCCCGCTTCACAATGCTATTTCGGAAGATGTTGACCAAGCTGTTCCCCTTGCGCACCACGAGCCACGTCTATCTAGCTGTGTTCACTCCCCACGTGTAGTTCAGCTGGTAGGCGCTCCTGTCGCCTATCCGCCAACCATGCAGCCTGTGGCTGCACCCCTTACTTATGCACCGCAGCCTGTGGCTCCTCCTGCCACCTGTTCACAAGAGATGCAGCTTGTAGCCGCGCCGCTCACATATGCAGACGTTGTGCGTTGGCTTCCGCAACCGCCCTACACCACGTGCTTACAGTACTTGCTGAAAGATCCCCTTTTCGGGAAAACTCAGCCGCGCCCACATCGCAGACCTGAAGCCCTTTGTCGCGGTCTGATGAGCTCACGCCAGTGCCCAGCGGTACAGCATGCAAGCAAGGGGGCGAACCCGCGGCAGCGGGCTGCATTCGGACTCCGCACCAGTATAATTTGATGAAGCGGCCACCTTTGCGATTGAGCGCCAGATGGCGGACTTCTCCGCAAACGAGGGCCCTCAGTTTACTGTCTAGCTTCAATATGGCTTGCTTCTTCATGGCCTGTCCTCGTAAAAAAGTCGACCCCACTCATTTTGCTGCCAAGGTTTCTTTTTTTAAGTGTTCATGTGTATCTATATTTTTCTCTTTCTTTTGTATATTATTATGTGTTCATTTGTATTTTATGTATTCATGCCAGTTGAAAGTGTCCTTCTCGCTTTGTTAAACACTTTTTGTGCTTTCTTCTACCGGCGAAGAGACTTGCGAACGTTAGTGCTTATGCGCGGGGAGAGAGACGAAGGACGCTTTGAGCCTTTGCTCACTCGTGCAGCCGTTGGCGATGTCTGTGTGCGTGCTGCGCGTGTGTACGTGCGTGATGCTTCTGTGCATGCATGAGAATAGTGTGCCTCGTGGTTTCGTCTCATCAATGTTGACACTGGAAGCGCTCGTGGCCATGGCCCGCTAATTTCAGACAGTCCAGCTGTGCGCTGCACTTGGTTGTTCGCGAAAAGCCCTGCTGTCCCTTTTGCCTTCACTCCCGCGCGAGGCCACCTAACAGCAGCTATATGCTGCCTGCCGACGCCAGGGCACCTCGCAGCCGATTCCGGCTCAGCCACTCTGATCCCCGAAGTGTCCCCGCTTCCCAGTGATTTTTCCTTGTCATCTATCAACAAATGTTGGCCTCCAAACCACTACCAAAGCGGCTTTCGTCGGATATGCTGACCAACGATAAATAGCAGCCCCGAGCCACCAGTGAGCCCTTTCCGTGCCTCTGACCTCATATACAGGCATCGCACTTAGCGGACTTTGTCACGCTCTTCTGCTCTTCTGCGCTGTAGATGCTATCCTGCCTCAGCACCACAAACTTTAGCCTTACATCTTTTTTTTTCGTTTTTCCGCGAACATGTTATAGTGTCGTGTGTTTATTCTATTGACACTTTTTTTATCATTATTTCTTAGCAGCAGTTGCAGGGCTGCACTGAGGTTAGCTGTCGCTCAGAGCCGTGTCATTTTAACTGCATGGGTGACGCCCAGCTACTTTTGCAGACCGGTAAAGCGCACATTTACGAGAAGAGGATGTGGGAATCGGGGCTAGCTTACCGCCTTTGTGCGGGCTTCGCCACTTCTTTCTGCCGTTATGACGTCCCAACGTGACTCCCCTCTTCTGCGGTCTGCCGCGCTGGGGGAGCGGGGAGTGACGTTCAAGCCCTCTCAACCGGTAGCGGTTGTCGACTGTGCTGCCGTGCGTGGAGTCTCTCGGGACGTTTCGCTCACGCGCGCCGGGAGTGAGTATAAACCTCTCCACGGCGACTTGAGGTAAGCACGCATTCTTTTTTTCGTTCGTCAGCTCCCTTTCTTTGGGGCTCATTTGGACTTCGCCAACGGCACCTTCCGTCCATGGCGAGTGCTTACCTTTTGTCGCCCCCCAACCCTTTTCAAACGCTAGGCCGAAGAGCGGTGGGGTGTCCTAGTGCTTGGTCAGACTACGCCGACCCGTATCACTCCGGAGCCAACGCGAGCGCGTATTGCCCTTGCTAGATCGACCGGGCGCTTTTGTCCTGATGTCCCCGTGATTGACTTTTGCCCACGGAGACTTGCACGTGACACCCTGTGCAGTAATTTTCGCCCGCGGCGTATATAGGCACATTTGCTTTCCCGCTTCGCCTTTTGCAATGGGTTCTGTGCTGCGCTTTCTGGTTGTCGCAGGCAATAAAGTGTTGCAGCCTTGAGCAGCACTGTGTTCTCACCACGGCGATGGTTAGCGCGTGCCCTGCTGCTCGCTAAAACCGGACCCATGCTTGTGGCCGTAATCTTTCGGGATACGTGTACACTACAATGGTTAGGTTCTCTCTTCAGAGGACCTCTTTTTCTTTTCGGAGCGTTTCACTTCTCTGTTTGCTCTCATAAAATTGCTTACATAAGAATTCAAGACGTTCTTTTCCCTCAACTTTTTCTGGAGTTCATACTCAATGTTAAGTTTCAACTCATTAATTTTTTTGTCATCTCGCCTTCGAAACTAGCGGACATGGTTGAATAGGATGCAAAAAGAACAGTTCACAGTTGTGCCATCAGGGAACAGGAAAAAATATATTGTGTGATGTGGTGTCGAGGAGGACGCATCCCCAACATAAAACGTAACAACGTTTATTAACTTGGTAGCAGCAGCGGTGCAAGCACGTTGACGTTGTGTTCGAAGGTTATAGATAAATGAATTGAGCTATGAGCTTGGCTTGGCAGCTTGGGTTTTACAGCCGGCAGTGGTGACGTATGCCCCCTGCAAAACTGCGGTGGCGCTATCTTTTATCAGAAGCACGTTGGAGTAAGTAGCCATGTCACGGCGGTCTAATCAGACTGTGCAGTGGTCACCACATAAGCCCCCCCCCCCACAACGTGCACCGTCTTGAGCGTCTGTAAAAATTTGGGAGGCATGCAATACATCCTGATCGTGTCGTGAAAAGAGTGGCCTGCGACGTAGGTGGCTGTGGCAGGATGCCTAAGGAAGGATTGGCAATGCCCAGTTTTTTTCAGAGATGTACTCGGGCTTTAGTCGGTCATTCAAGACGCGGACGTCGTTCCCGTTTAGGCGCAGAGTGAAGGTCTGGTCGTCACGATGTACTAATAGGTAGGGCTCGCTATGGGGTGACTGGAAGGACCGTTGGACGGTGTAATCGTGGAGAAAAGCGGGTGTGCACGATGCCAGCTCTTTGAACACACGATGGGCGTAAGGCAGCGATTGTGCGTAAGAGCCGGGTGACGAAGTCCGTAGGGTCTGACTTCATACTGTTAAATGGCAGAACTGCGAGAAATTCACCTGGGAGACGGAGTGGTTCTCCGTAGACGAGCTCTCGTGGCATAGCGAGGATGTCCGCCATGAAGGTGGCGCGAAGACGGAGATTGACATCCGGGATGGCCTCGAGCCAGGTTGATTCCGAATGGCACATAATGGCTGCCTTGAACTGTCGGTGAAAACACTAAGTCATTCCGCTGTGGCAGGGGTAGTAACTGGTGATCCTCAAGCGTTCAAAACCGATAGTTAGTTCGAGAAGCCTGAAGAGGTGTGACTCAAACTGTCGTCCTTGGTCGGTGGGTACACGGTGGGGGCACCGAAACGAGCAATCCAGTCGGTAAAGAAAGATGAGGTGACGGCTTCCGTGGCGACTCTTGCAAGCAAGCTTGCAAGAAAATTCACCCAGCATTACGGGTAATACATCCTTGACCTTAGATGCATACGGTAACTCAGAGTTGTGAACCATCAATATGCAAAAAAATATTAAACTCCAAGCCTTCCAGTAGTGGCCTGTTATTGCAGAAATAGCAGTTCTCATGTTCCTGAACATCAAAAAAGTGTTTCATAAAATCAATTATGATATTCCCCTATAAAGGTTGCAGCGTTATAAATTTTAAAGTAAGCATATTTTTCTTTCAGAGTTACTTTAGCAAAAGTTAGTAGAGCATGTATGTTAACAGTGTGGTGTCAGATCTTGTACCTATCACACTAAGTATACAACAAGGGTCACTGGCGCGTCCAATATGTTTTAGGGCGAAGCTCCATATGGCGTGGCTTGTGCGTCACCCATTGTCATAGTTCGTAACCTGTGGCACATACCCACATACCAGTGGCACATACCCGCCCTTAGGCAGATATCCGAATGTTCACATGTTACGAAAAACATAGCACGGCGTTGTTATCGCGCTCTCGCTGTTAACAAAACGCTAACAGTAGAAATGTGGTACATACTCTTGTTTAGTCCTTGGACTGTCCGCTAGATGGCGTTACTTGTACATGATGAATATAATAATGAAAAGAAGCGACATGACTGCACTTGAAGTGTTCACTATATAGGCGGACGAATGCACGGATGTACGCACGGACGGAGAAGCAGACAGGCAGACAGACAGCCATATGGACAAATGGATGGACTCAGGGACGCACGCGCAGACAGACGCATGGGCGGACTTACAAATAGGCGCACGTACGGATCAACCGACGCACAGACGGACGCATGAATGGAAGCACAGACAGGTTGACGGACGCTTCACACCACTCATCATAATTCTTGTCATGGATATGCTGTGAATATTTTCCCTGTACATCACCCCAAACATAACTATAGGTGAGATAACAACGTATACTGATGTCACCATACTTCTAATCCTAATGAAGGATAATATGAACCGAATATGGCTAATACACAACTGAAAAACCTAAGCAAACGGTTTATTCCCAAAATAATCGCATTAAACAAATCTAAACAAATCTCACCCAATCCATTTGAAACACCAAAAGTAGCTCTAAGACAGTGACGCCTATGAATATTCAAGAGTATAAACATCTTGGTGTCACGTGAGATTAATTTCTTCATTACTGGGCACATATAGCAAATACTGCATCCTGCTCTGTCATGCCAATTTCAATTTCAACCAGGCATGTCAGTATTTTTTCATACATACATCGCACATATTCTTTTTATAGTCATTTACCATATTGCACTGAGACGTGGGGTCATGTCTTCGATAGATCTAGTAATAAAGCTACTTAAAAGAGAATTTTGACATATATACTTTTTAATCAATGAACCCTTACAAAAATTGACTTTGAGTTTTGATTGATCACGTACCGAGGCCTTTTTGATTCAATAGATGGTCAATTAAACGGCACCTTCTGAAGAGTGCACTCATTGAAAACTTAATTGAGATGAGGTTGGAAAAGTCAATTCCCTCTTACTCTTTACATTTTTATTTGACATGCGTTAAAAAACCGCAGTCACTACATATATATTTGACATGCGTTTAGAAAGGTTCAACTGAACCACACTCATATACATGTTTAACTGACCTAGTAATAATCACTCTCAATGAGGGATAGCTGATGATGATTGTTGACACCTAGCTACTTTACCTTCCTTTTCTTCTTCACCCCTTCTGATGGATCTTACCCAATGCGATTGCCCGAGTGTTAGGTGATTTTTTTTATTTTTAATGTTTCCTCGCAATACTTTTTGTATAAGCTAGGAATAGTTAATACAACAAACCTAATTACGGAATATTGGTATTGAAATGTTCAAAAGAGTGATTAATTTAGCTCAATATTTTTGCAGCCGGACTGATAAATTCTTCTATGGCACATTTAACATCCCTGTGACTGCAGTCCAGAGTCGAGGTACCAAAAGGAAGAAGCGATTCGGATACTTCCAGACCGAAGTTTTGAAGAGGCGGTACGATGAAGCTTCTCCTCAATGACGTGTACCTGCGACAAGATAGAAAGTAATGACTGATTGTTTCCTCCTCCTCACACAAGATACACAGAGGAGATAGCGCTTGACTTGATCTATGCAGGTAAATGTTGACAGAAATTTCCGATGGAGGCGGAAATGTTGTAGGCCCGTGTGCTCAGATTTGCGTGCACGTTAAAGAACCCCAGGTGGTCGAAATTTCCGGAGCCCTCCACTACGGCGTCTCTCATAATCATATGGTGGTTTTGGGACGTTAAACCCCACATATCAATCAATCAATCAAAAGTTGAGAGAAGTAACCCGCCAGCGAAGTTTGGTTATAGCAACTTCCTTCATTCTCGACCGCGAGTGTTCCAGAAAAATAATAGGTGGCTATATTCTGGAGAAGCTGCCAAAACAGGGCCTGATAATCATTTTTTGAATGTTAGTGTGCGGTATCGTGTAATTTTAATGTATGCTGCCCGTGGGAAAACAGGAGTGCTTGGCACCAAATGGCCACCTTTGCTAGATGAACATCAGGGGCCAACCACACAAAATGTGTGCGTGTGTGTGTGTTCTGCAGTTTTATTGCGGGTATATTTCTGCAAGATGCATTTGTTGATTTGAAACCCTGCATCACGCATACATTTACAGCACTCAGGGGAGCAGCAATGTATTACACGAAACTATATGCAAGAAAATGTTTTCAGGTACTAATGTTGTGGCGCACGTGCTTCTGGACTGCGTACACAGATCTTATACACACTAGCGTGTAGCAGTCAAGTGTGGCACGTGCATTTTCTTCATTGTTGCGAAACATTTAGCCTTATCAGATTAGCAAAAATATAGTTCCTGCGTTGTTTATAGCAATGAGATTCTCTATATTGAGAGGCCATGCCTTTATACTATTATTATTATTATTATTATTATTATTATTATTATTATTATTATTATTGCTATATATAAAAGTGTGGTAAACATGCGGATCGGAAGCATCGTCGTAGCAGTTCTACGTGAAGAGATCGCAGACTCATCACGTCTTTCTGAGGTCGGGCCCTATTTCCCCTCAGGCTGTCGACTAGTGTGGGGGAGAGGAGTTGGGTGTAAAACTCTCACTCTACTGTTCAAAGTCTCACCGGGCTGGCCCTCTCCTTTTTCATACTTTTATTTTGGCGAGTCGAAAGCGGTGGTGGTTACACGTGCATACACTAACGTGGAGGAACCATGATGAGTTGGCGACCACTGAACGGGTGAAGTGGCCCCTGGGCCCTTTTACTATTGCGATCAAAAAATATAATGCAAAAATATTAATTTGTAGAGTGTTTAACGCTGCATTATGAAAACTTCAAACTCAGTTCCCAAACAACCTTCCCAGTATTAGCTGCAAGTTACACACGTGTGGAGTGTAAATTGGAGATGACGGCTTTGTGCTTGTTGTGTATTCCCTCCACACCACACTTCTTTCTTCACAATCGCTCACCGGAGTCATGTGTGCGTCTCATGTTCATCACTTGATTTTTCTTGCCCTGATTTCCGAGAAAGTGAGTGCCGCGATTCACGCAGACAACCTACTCAAAAGCGAAGAAGCTGCGCCACTGCATGTGATGCAATTGTTACGGTACATGGACGTTTGTGTCGGTGGCATGATTGTTTATCAGACACTGCATCGCAACCTTCCAGCAGAAAAATGAACACCTCGCTTAACTGCAAAACTCCAGCGCAGCTTCCTTTCTGCAAACTGCAGAAATAGACGCCGTCACCTCGATTTGAGAACAACAATCACTGTATTAGCTGGAACGGCAAACCACAGGCCTCAGTTCTTTATTTTGGAAGGTAAGTTTTAGGGGCGAAACTTTTTATAGCGACACCCGTTCGTCCCTCGTAGCCGTTGTAGTGTGCAACAAGTATAAAATTTTGACCTCCAAGGTGGTGCCGGTGAGAGATTTATTCTGTGCGTTGTTGAACAATAAAAATAGTGCTTAATGTACATGCCAATGGCTGCTAAGGGGGAATAAGACACAGGAGCATTCAGCTTTTAGTTAACGCGCATGCTTCGATCCCGATTAGCAACCATTGGCATGTACATTGAGCACTATCTGAGAAGAAAGGGTTACCTTATACTCACTGGGTGTAACCTCTTTAGTTTTAGAAAGGTTTAGCGAGCGTTGAGCCACAGTGCCATGAATACATTAAACTAGTATATACCATGAACTCGAGGTGCATGGTTGAAGGTGGGAAGCAGATACAAAACGCAAGCTGTAAGAAAGTAAAAGCCAAATTCTCCTGTCTCTCCTTTCCCATTAACAGCCATTGGCATGCACATTGAGCACTATCTGACAGGAAAAGGTTGCTACGTTATACTCGCTGGGCGTACCCTCCTTGGTTTTAGAAAGGTTTAGCGAGCGTTGGGCTGCGGTGCCATGAATACAGTGAACTAGTATTTACCATGAACTCGAGGTGGTTAAAGGTGGGAAGTAGACCCGAAGCGCAAGCCGTAAGAAAGTGTGCGTGTGCCACCTCTCGTTTAGTCTTTGGAATGTCCGCTGGATGGCTGTGCTTCTATATGGGGAATATATGATGAAAAGATGCGAGATGGTGGTACTTGGAGTGTTGAAATAATGGACGAACGGACACAAAGACAGATGCATGGATGGACGCATGAACGGACAAAAGGGCAAATGCATGGAAGAGAGCAAACAGTAGGTTAAAGATGATACTGCTTATTCAGCCGAACTTCTGGCTACGTGTAAAGAAAGTAAGATTACAGCAAAAAAACGGAACTTATAGCAGCAAGCAGAGCGTCAGCCGTCGATCGACTGACAAGTGGCGAAGCGTGTCGGTACTTATACACTTGCCATCGAATATTCTAGTGTTATCACTAAAGGTGACATATATTTCAGAATTATCTGTAATGTTCACGAAGTGGGCGTAATCTTAAAAAGATATACTGCCGTCCCGAAGCTTCTCGAACAGTGTAGGTGTAGTTTGTGCTGAGAATTACTGACAGTGAAACGGGGTCATAACAAAACATGACGAGAGAATGTGGCATTGCCCCCTCTGAAAAAGGCATCGTCCCGATGCTTACTAAAAGACGGAAGTACAATAAGAAAGAAAATAAACAATAAGTACAAACAATAAAGCCAAGAAACAACAATGAAAAGCAGTCAGTAGGTTCGCGCATGAAATGGCTTGACGCGCGTGACAAGGACTACTTCAGGTCCAGCACTGCGCCATTGGGAGTTCATAATGCCGTCGGGAACCACCTCGTATTCGAGTGCGCCGAGACGCCGGACTACTCGAAACGGTCCGATGCGCCGTCGCAGAAGTTATTCACTGCGCCAACGTTGGCGTATCAGCGTCCATACCCCGACACGGTTTCCGGGCTGGTGCTCAACAAAGCTTTGTCGAAGATTGTAACGGCAGCTGTCGGTCGCCTGCTGATTCTTGATGCTCAGGCGGGCGAGTTGACAAGCTTCTTCCGCGAGCTGAAGGTAGGTGGTGACGTTGATGTTCTCTTCGTCAGCGACGTCTGGAAGCAAAGCGGCGAGATTGTTACCGGGCTCCTTCCATAGACCAACTTGTATGGCGTCATCTGCGTCGTTTCTTGGGCGGCCGTATTGTACGTGAAGGTCACGTACGAAAGGATTCATCCGATGTCTTGAGCTCGACGTCGGCATACATAGCCAGCATTTCAGCGATTGTCTTATTAAGGTGCTCGGTGAGATCATTGGTGTGTGGAAGGTAGGTATTGGTGCAGCAGTGACTTGTCTGGCTGTACTCCAGGATCCCCTGAATTAGGTACGCCGTAAAGGCCATATATCTGTCTGTAACGAGAACCTGTGAAGATCCGTGATGCAGGACAATGTTCTCTACGACGAACTTTGCTACCTCGTCAGCACTGCCTTTGGGCAGGGCCCTTGTCTTGGCGTAGCGTGTGAGGCAGTTGGTTGCTACGACCAATCATTTGTTCCCGGAATTCTACGTCAGTAACGGGCCCAGTAAGTTCGTGCCGTTTTGCTGTAATGACTGGCGAAACGGCTCAATCGGCTAGAGATGTCCGGCTGGCCTAGTCGGTGGGGCTTTGATTGTTGGCAGTCCCGGCATGCATTTACATACTGAGTGACGTCGGCGGAAAAGCGTGGCCAGTAGAACTTCTCCTGTATTTTTCCGAGCGTAAGGGAAACATCGAGGTGTCCAGCCGTGGGTCGTCGTGTAGAGCATCCAAAACGTCTGGACGTAACGCTGCAGCTACCCCGGCGAGGTAGTTGGCTCAATGTGGCGAGAAATTTTTCTAGACAAGGATGACATTTTACAGCAAAAACGACATTAGTCCTCGCATGAATACCTTTAGACGAACGACAGCCTTGCCCTCAAGGTATTCCACAAGGTTCTTAATTTCCGGGTCAGCTCGCTGTCTTTCTGAAAGTCATCGACGCTTAAGGTTCCCAAGACGCAGTCGCCATTCTCCTGCAGTAGTGGGTCAACCACTGCATTGTCCTGCATTGTCCTGCAGTGGTGGGTCAACAGGAGCACCGGACAGGTAGTCGGCGTCACAGTGCCTTCGCCCCGACTTGCAAAGAACGGTGACATCAAATTCCTGAAGTCTCAGATTCCACCGTGGGAAGCGACCTGAAGAGTCCTTCAATTTAGTTAGCCAACAGAGGGCGTTGTGGTCACTAACAACTTTGAAAGGCATTCAATAGAAGTAGGGGCGAAACTTGGAGGTAGCCCATATGATAGCAAAACACTTCTGTTGTGGAATAGTTGACTTTTGCTTTAGATAGCGACCGGCTCGCATAACTGATGACCCTTTCAAGTCCATCAATTTTCTGCACCAGGACGGCTCCGAGTTCTACACTGCCTGCGTCGGTGTGAATTTCCATGTCCGCGTCTTTGTCGAAATGTGCAAGTATTGGTGGTGTCTGCAGACATCGTTTCAGTTCTTGAAGTGCTTGTTCCTGCGGAGTATGCGGATAAAAGTTTTGACGAAAGGTCTTTATTAGACGCAATGGCCGAGAAATCGACGCATGGTCTTCTTGTCGGTTGGTGGCAGGAATTAAGCGATTGCTGTTGTCTTCTGTGGGTCGGGGCGTACTCCAAACTTGCTTATCATGGGTCTGAAGAACAAGGGTTACTCATATGCAAAGCGGCACTTTTCTGGCTTCAGAGTGAGTCCAGAGGTTCGGATTGCTTGAAGTACAGCTTCAAGGCGCCTGAGATGCTTGTGTAATCTTGAAGAAAACACGACAACATTTTCCAAATACATGAGGCAAGTGTACCTCTTCCATACACTCAGGATGGTGTTCATTGCACGCTGGAACGTCGCAGGCGTCGAGTAAAGATCAAAGGGCCTGACCTTGAACTCGAAGAGGCCGTCTGGTGTAACGAAGACAGTCTTTTCTTGGTCTCGCTTGTCTACTTTGATGTGCCAGTAGCCTGTCTTGAGGTCCATCGATGAAAAGTATTTCGGGTTGTGAAGTCGGTTAAGTGCATTGTCTATTCGGGGGAGGGAGTATACGTCCTTCTACCATGATGTTGTTGAGGCGCCGAAAGTCAAAAGCAGAAGCGTAGCTTTTCATCCTTTTTCTTCAGTAATACCACCGGTGATGCCCGTGGACTCTTTGAAGGCTAGAGAATGTCGTCCCATAGCGTTTCGTCCACGTATTCCTTTATGGCCTCGCGTTCTCGCGTTGAAACTCTGTACGGGCTCTGGCGGAGTGGCCTGGCATTTTCTTTTGTTAGGATTCAGTGTTTCGTGACAGGGCTCTGTCGAAAGTGGTTCTTTTTCAGGAGCAGGTTTCTCAGCTGTTCTTGTTTATGCGTCGGAAGGCTCGGATCGATGTCGAAAGCAGGTTGTGGAGCTTGAGTCGTTGGAGTAAATTACGCAGAATCGCTGATCGCGAAAACGTTGCTGGCTTCCAGTATCTATTCCACGAACGGTACCGTCGTGCCTTTGTTCACGTGCTTGTGCTCACTGCTGAATTTTGTGAGCATCACTCTTGCGTTCGCTCCTCTCAGCTCGGCGATTCCTCTCACAACGCGAATTTTGCGGCTGATCAACAGGTGCTGGTCGCCTTCAATAACGCCTTGCATGTCTGTTGATTTTTGAGTGCTGACGGAAATGCTGACGCTAGAGCCAGAAAAAATGGTGACTTAGTCTTCCAGCACTTTTAAGGCGTGCCTTACTGACGGCGTGTGTGGCGGCAGTGATTTTTCGGTGGATAGTGTTATCGACTTTGCTCTCAGGTCAATGACAATGCCATGAAGGCTAAGAAAGTCCATGCAAAGAATGTCATCTCTCGAGCAATGCTGTTGTACGACGAAACTTGTGGGATAAATATGGCTAGTTATGGTGACTCTGGGTGTGCAGATTCCTGCAGCGTAAAAAGGTTACCTCCAGCTGTACAGATTTCGAGGCCTTCTCAGGCAGTCTTAACTTTTTTTCAACTTCCTGGCCAACGTTCCACTGATGACGGAATAGTCGGCACCGGTGTCGACGAGAGCTGTGACGCTGTAGTCATCGATGAGAACGTCGAGGTTGCTAGCTCGTCGCTTCACATTACAGTTCGGTCGTGGTGTCTGATCATGCCTACGACAGTTTTTACCGCTCCTTTGACGTTGCGTCATCAGGTCGTCTTCAGGACGTGGAGTTTCGTCGTCAGGGCTTTGCCTGATGCGTGTAGTGTTCGGAGAATACCGTCGCGGCGTGGTCGTCAGAATATCTTCGGTACAAACTTAGTTTTCTGGATAAAGGCTTGGAGACTGGCCACGCGTTGGGCCAGTGTACGGCTGGCGTTGACGCAATATGTAGCGGCTGGGTGGGGGCGAATGAGGTTCTCCGGGTCTCATCCACTGCAGCAAGGTAGTCAGCAATGTCGTGAGGTCTGAGCCCCCGCTGTGGACGCGGCGCTTACACGGGGAAACAGAGCATTCCCACCTGAAAATACTGGCAGCAATGGTAAGTGTGGCCAGCTTTTTCACAGTGGTAGCAGAGATGTCCGTGGTCGGGGGCACGCACACGTCGGTTTTTTTCGGAGGGTTGTGCTGGGCGGCGGGTAAACGGTATGTGGTCGACAGCGGTGGTGGTGGCTGGCAGCGGAACTCCGATGGTGCAGCCTCTGGTAGTGGCTGGAAGTGGGAGCATAGCGTCGGGTTGCAGCAGCGCAGCTCATAGCTGGCGGCTGAGGCTGCGGAGCTTCGAAAATTCGAAGCGATTGCCGAACTTCTTCGCGGACGGTGTCAACATTGAATTTATTTCAGGCTGCAACGAAGGCACACGTTCTGTAGCTCCTTCTGCACGATCTGTCGTGGGGTATCACGCAGGTCATCCGTGCTGAGGGCATGGGCTTCGGCGTAGTTGGCTGTTGAAGAGTGATGGTCATACTGCCTTGTGCGCATCTCAAGTGCCTTTTCGATTCTCTTGACATCGGTGAGGAATTCATCAACAATCTTGGTCAGGTTTCGCACAAGTCCAGCAAAGAACACTTGCTTCACAACCCGCATAAAGAAGTGGAGCTTCTTGTCCTCAGCCGTGCCAGGATTGGCATGCCGAAACAGTTTCTCTCTTCCGTGATGATCGATATTTTTGTTAGGTAGTGGCACGCGGATCTCAAGCAACGCAGTGTATCTTTTTTTGCGGGCGACGCTAGTGAAAGCTTCCAGGAACGCGCCACGAAAAACATCCTAGGATCGAAGTGCAGACTCTCGATTCTCGAACATGGTCCTCACCGCGTCTTCCAGGTGACGGAGCCTTTCTTCCGAGTCTCACCGTTTCAAGGCGGCCACTCGGTGTACGTCTGCAGCCAAGTCTGCGTTTCATCAAATGCTAAACCGTGGAGGATCGGTGGCTCATTTGGCTACTGCATTACGATTATGGCAGGCGTTGGTACTGGGGCTGTCATAGTTGCCGCAGCAGTGGTTGTAGCCTTCACCTTGCGAGTATAATCGAGTAAAGCCCCGTACTCCGGAGGCAGGTCTTGTTGCCGTCGGCTTGCTCTCAGGTGGAGGTTGTCAGGGATGTTGGCTTCCCGGCTGGGGCTTGGCTCTCTACTGGAGGGGGGCGTGTATAACATGATCGCGAAGCACCTCCACCCGTTTTCACGCGGTCCTCACGTTGATAAAGGAAGCAGACAGCAGGTGGAAGATTAGACTATTTGTTTAGCCGAACTTGTGGCCACGTAAAAATAAAGTGATATTACAGCAAGACACTGGCACTTATAGCGGTGAGCAGAGCGCCGGCCGTCAATCAATCGACAAGCGGTGAAGCGTGTCGGCATTTATATACGTGCCATCCAGTATTCAAGCGTTATCACTAGCGGTGACGTAGGTTCCAGAATAATCTGTAACAGTCAAGGAGTGGGCGTAATCGTCACAAAAAGATCTACTGCCGTTCCGAAGCTTCTCGAACAGTGTAGGCGTGGTTTGCGCTGAGAACTGACAGTGAAACGGGGTGATAACAAAACATGATAAAAAATTGCGTCAGTAATAATTGTAGATATTTTTGTGCAATCTGTCCAAAACAAGCGATGGCTCTGGAATATCGACTTAGTCATGATTATATAAGAGTTTGTTAGCAGGATACTAAAAAAAGTGGCAGGCGTGAAAATTTCAGGAGCAAAAACTTGAGCTTTGATGCAAGTGGCAAAAAAGGTTTCCAAACTACTTTCTAAAGAAATATATTCTACAGCTTTAGTTTTATGACTGCAATCAGGTATTTTTTGAAAAGTAGTGTTTTCTTCTATTGTTGAATCTGGATAGTCGAAGTCATCAGTGATTTTGCTTGTCATTTAAAATACATAACGACATAATTGATAAGTAGTACAAAAATGCTTGACACACGTCTGGAGATACTGAAGTTCTCAGATCTCTCAGCTGAATGATGGTTAGAAACAAAACAACATGCTTTAGGGATGACATTCCCATAAATAAATTTTATGTGAACATTCACCTAAATTAAAGGCAACGTGGAGTGTGGCAACGTCAGTTCTGACTTCAATAACAGCACAGCCTTCGCGCGGAAATACAAGTTGTTGTACACATGAAAACACTTATGGAGCTAAGAATAACTTCAAACATGCCAACACAATGAAGGAGACCAACTAACAACCAACTAGATGTCACTATGAAAAACACCAAAGCAGAGTCAGTGGTAGACAAAGCACAACTCAATAAATCTTTGCACATTCACTCACTGGGTGTATTCCCGGTGCTGGCTCGTCATTTTGGTGAATTTATCAAACTATGCAACCTGATGACTAATAAACAAATAACCTTATTGGCTCTAGCAGTTCAGGGTGTGTGTTCCGGCCTAAATAGTAGCCTATAGCCCTTGGGCCCTGGTAGAAGTTTTGGCCATTGGATGGCCCATAGTTGTGCTTCTGAATCCAAGCTGCAGTATGGCCTCCCACTGCTAATCACTCTCTATTTTGCGACTCTGTAGAGACACCTGAGGTCAATCCCACAGAGCGTGTCTCAGGTGCACCTATTTGCTGCATACCTGACATTCGCCATCGTATTGCTCTGGGTAATAATAGCTGTAGGCCACCAGATTCCAGTTAGGCGTTGATTTTGTGAAGACGCCCGACCGCCATCTACAACTCATTACGTTTCGTAAGGGCAGGAGAGATAGAGACTGGTTTCGATGCCATAGTCCTCAAAGAACAAACAGGAAGATTAAGTTTGGTGGGCAAATGGTTGCCGCAGCACTTGACCAGCCATTCGTGGCTTCAAACATGGTGTGCTAGGCCAGTCGGGCTATGTGCGTGCCACTGGGTGCACAAGAATGATGCATCAATTGCACACTTATGGCGGCTTCTGTCGAGAAGTAGGTATCCTAAGCATCTGGGACGTGCCTTCATGCAAGATCGAGGCAAACAGGTAATCCTGCTACCCGGCATACGTGTTTGTTGCAGTTGATTCTCGTGTTCACTTTTTTATGCATAGTGCTCTTCTCATGTGTTGAAATGTTGAACGTGCATATTTCATCACCTGTAGTGTTGTGTGTTTGCTATTGCAAAGCATATTTATTTATTCATTTCTTTTACTTGTTAATTGTGGTTTACTACTTAAGTTGTCGACAGTTCTAAGCTTCATTGTTGGTATTGTATTTGTACATAAATAAATAAGAATGTGTTTACTGAAGCAGCGTGATTGTAGACGCCCTCAGAATGTGGCTGCTTGAATGTACACCATGAAAATTTTATTGTGCTGTCAGACACCTCTGTTCTGCGCACTTACATGAATTAATGATATACGACTTTATAACCGTTGAATTTAGAGTGTGCCATGCAGGGCATTTACATTTCTGAGGAAGGACGTGGTTGTTTTTCTCCTACGGCTAGAATAATTGAGTCATTGGAGAAGTGTCAAAATTTCTGTGTATTAGGTCAGTTGCAAATGTCTACATTCTATATTGGTCTGTCCAAAATATAAAGTGTTTTCTATGCCTACCGTCTGAGCTCGGCTTCTCTGAGATCCTGCGCCAATGAATCTTTACAGCCATGAAAAGTGGACGTTTGAGTACACTAGCGCAAAAAGATATACACTCCTCTTTGACGTCTGACTGTGAAGTGGCTCATAAAGAGATGGTGCAAATTATGTCATGTAATCCAGTAGTGTAGCTATTAGACTTTATTCTATCATTCGAGCTGAATACAGATGAATTGCAATACTGAGAGGAGCGATACTCTATTAGTGAGATGAAAGACTGCCAAGTACTTGCCAACTTCATGTGCTTCGTTAACGCAGCTATGCACGTTTAACAAAGCAGAAGTGAATTGCAACACAAAGAAACAAGCGACGGCCATCCTAAAGGCACCTAAGAGCTTCAACAAAAGACGGTGGTGCAGTGTCCAGATTGGGGATCCCACTTGCTGATGTGTCATCATCATCATCATCATCATCATCATCAGCCTGACTACGTCTACTGCAGGCCTCTCCCATGTTCCGCCAGTTAACCCGGTCCTTTGCTGGCTGCTGCCAATTTATACCCGCAAACTTTTTAATCTCATCCGCACAACTAACCTTCTGTCTCCCCCTAACCCACTTGCCTTCTCTGGGAATCCAGTTAGTTACCCTTATTGACCAGCGTTTATCCTATCTACGCGCTACATGCCCGGCCGATGTTCATTTCCTCTTCTTGATTTCAACTTTGATATCCTTAACCCCTGTTTGTTCCCTAATCAACGCTGCTCTCTTCTTGTCTCTTAAGGTTACACGTACTATGTTTCTTTCCATTGCTCGTTGCGTCGTCCTCAATTTAAGCTGAACCCTCTTTGTAAGTATCCAGGTTTCTGCTCCGTAGCTAAGTACCGGCAAGATACAGCTGTTATATACCTTCCTCTTGAGGGATAGTGGCAATCTACCTGTCATAATTTGAGAGTGCTGGCCAAATGTGCTCCACTTATTCTTATTCTTCTAGTTACTTTAATATCATGGTTCGGCTCCGTGGTTATTACCTGCCCTAAGTAGACATAGTCTTTTACAACTTGAAGTTTACAATTACTCATTTCGAAGCACTGCTCTTTTTCGAGGTTGTTGTACATTACTTTCGTTTTCTGCAGGATTAATTTTAAGACCCACTTTTCTGCTTTCTTTGTCTAACTCCGTAATCATGAGTTGCAATTCATCCCCGGAGTTACTCAGAAATGCAATGTCATCGGCGAAGCGCAGGTTACTAAGGTATTCTCCATTAACTCTTATCCCTAACTGTTCCCATTCTAAGCTTCTGAAAACCTCCTGTAAACACGCGGTAAATAGCACTGGGGAGATTGTGTCCCCCTGCCTTATTCTGTTGCTTTCTTTATGAAGCACTATGGTAGCAGTTGATTCCCTGTATAATTCTTCCAGGATGCTTATATATACTTCATCAACGCCCTGATTCCGCAGTGTCTGCATCACGGCTGATATCTTTACTGAATCAAACGCCTTCTTGTAATCTATGAAGGCTGATACAGTGGTTGGTTATATTCTGAGCATTTCTCCTTTACCTTACTGATAGTATAAATGTGGTCGATTTTTGAGTAGCCTGTTCGCAATCCTGCTTGTGCCTTTGGTTGATTGAATTCCAATTTTTATTTACTCTCTTAGCAATTACCTTGGTAAATAGCTTGTATAATAGAGAGAGCAAGCTGAGCGCCGTGTCATTCTTCAAGTCCTTGTCATCTCTCTTCTTGTATATTAAGATGATGTTAGCGTTCTTCCAAGACTCTGGTACTCTTCCTGCCAGGAGACACCTCGTAAACACGGTGGCTAGTTTTTCTAACACAATCTGTCCTCTCTTTGTCAGCAGATCTGATGTTACCTGATCGTCACCAGCAGCTTTGCCTCTTTGCATGCTCTCCAAAGCTTTTCTGTTTTCTTCTATCATTACTGGTGGGGTGTCATCTGGGTTACTGCTAGTTCTTATAGTATTAAAGTCGTGGTTGTCCTGGCTACAGTACAGATCTCTGTAAAACTCCTCCGCTATTGTAACTATTCTATCTATATTGGTAGTTATTTTGGCTTCTTTGTCCCTTAATGCATACGTCCGATTTTTGCCTATCCCAAGTTTCCTCTTCAGTGCTTTGACGCTTCCTCCATTTTTCAGAACGTGTTCACTTATCTCCATGTTATACTTTTTTACATCGCATATTTGACGCCTATTAATCAACTTTGAAAGCTCTGTCAGTTCTATTTTGTCTGTTCTACTTGAGACTTTCATGATTTGACGCTTCTTAATGAGATTCTTCGTTTCCTGGGAAAGCTTGCCAGTGTCCTGTCTAACTATCTTGCCTCCAACCTTCACTGTACACTCTGTATTGATACTCATCATTGTATCTTGCATCTACGTTGTATCTACGCTAAGGTTGGTTTCCTCACTAAGAGCCAAGTACCTGCTCTGAAGCGAAGCTCTGAATTCCTGTACTTTCCCTCTCAGCGCTAGCTCATTGATTGGCTTCTTGCGTATCAGTTTCTGTCGTTCCTTCTTCAAGACTAGGTGAATTCGAGACCGTATCATTCTATGCTCACTGCATCGTACCTTGCCAGCCACTTCCACGTCCTTCACGATGCCAGGGTGTGCACTTATTATAAAGGCTGTTTCGTTCTTATTTTCGCCATTAGGGCTCCTGCATGTCCACTTGCGGTTTCTTCGTTTTCGGTAGAAGGTATTAAAAATCTGTAAATAATTGCGTTCTGCGAATTCTACTAGTAGTTCTCCTCTGGCGTTCATAGTACCGATGCCATAATCTCCTACTGCCTGGTCTCCACCCCGCTTCTTCCCAATGTTTACATTATAGTCTCCCGTCAGTTATGTATACTGTGTTATCACCTTACTCATTGCCGATTCCACGTCTTCATAGAAGCATTCAACTGAAGCGTCATCATGGCTGTATGTAGGTGAGTAAGCCTGTACGACCTTCATCTTGTATCTTTTATTCAGTTTAATTACGATACCTACCACCCTTTCATTATTTCTATAGTATTCTTCTATGTTGCCAGCTATGTGTAATAAACTGTAAATGCTGTCAATCTCTGAGAAGAAACTGAAGTTCTACAACTGACAAGCAAAATTCATCGCAGGGCCACCCACACTCATTCTGAAAATATGCAATCTTTATCATAACAGCTGTTATTCTGGTGGTCGTGATGGCATCCAGTGGAAGTACTACAAGCTAACGAACCAGTTCATAAGATCCGGCATAAAGAAAGGCCCGAAAATGTAAGTACAATCCAATCATTAGTGCAGGAATAACGAAATAATGTTTAGGCAAATGACTCAACAAACGGTGCAATGAAAACACTCCTCTGCACCATTAGAAGCCATTCACGTGCACTTCGAAGAAGTTTGTGAAAAAAACTTGCAGATTCGACGTACAGTGGAAATCGATGATATTCAAAGCACGAATGAGGAAAGCTGATATGTGAATTTTAAAAAAGCACAATGTTACGAGGCGGAAATAAATTATGCTGCACATGACTTCCTTGTCGTGATTATTATGTTTGGACACTTCATTTACATTCGTGATCCATTTGCGTCACTGGATACAAAATTTGGTTAATGTTGAGCTAGCAAAACGGCCGCCAGCGTGATATGAGCGTACCATGTAGTCAAGTATTACATGCCACGCATGCCATGATTATAATATTAAAACGTGTCATTTCATTTCGTCGGCTATTCACGTCACGTAATACCAACTTTTGTACATGTTGAGCTAGCCAAGCGGCCGCACGAGCACAATGAGCGTAGCATGTAATCATGTTTTGCGTGACACGCGTAGTATGATCATCATGTTCGGACGTGTCGTTTACAGTCATCGTTCATTGAAGGTACGTAATACCGAATTTGGTATAAGTGGAACTACTGAAATGCTCACGAGCACGCTATGAGCGTAGCATGTAGCCATGTTTTACATGACACGCATATCATGATTATCTTGTCTGGACGTGCCATCTACCTTCGTTGTCTATTCACCACACGTGATACCGAATTTCGTTTAGGTGAAGCTACCGAAATGGCCGCGAGCACATCATGACCATGGCATGTAGTCATTTAGTTACATGACATGCATCTGATGAATATAATGTTTGCACTAGCCACCTATATTCGTCATTCATTCACGTCCCGTAATACCAAAGTTGGTATACGCGAAGCTAACGAAACAGCCGTGAGACGCATCATGAGTGTGACATGTAGTCATGTTGGTACATGACACGCGTATCGTGACTTTCATGTTAGCGTCTGTCGCTTGTGTTCACAATGTGTTATACCATACAAGTTTTGCAACAAGTTATGTGAACGAAACCACCGCAAGAGTAGCAAGACCATGAAATGTAAATCATGACAATAAGGACATACATGTCATGATCTCTATGTTATGACTAGTCTTTATGCTCGTCATACAGTCATGTTATTCCATACCAATTTTAGTATCAATACCATTATTGAGATGGCCTGGAGAGCTAAAAGTCGTAGGCGGATAGATAGATAGATAGATAGATAGATAGATAGATAGATAGATAGATAGATAGATAGATAGATAGATAGATAGATAGATAGATAGATAGGACCAAAAGCCGTTTGTCACGAGCAACATCTCCTCAGCGAACACTTCCCGCTTATGTAGTCATTCCTGGCTGCAGCATCGTCGTGGGTGCCTTCATGCTTTCTGACGAAATCACGCATGAACCAATGTGCGTGCAGCCTCCAAGAGCCCCGTGACAGAGCCTGTCGCAGTTCATTGTAAGGGCAGGGGGGGGGGGGTCTATCCAATCGCTTTTATAAATGCGTGACCCACCCCGGGTCGCCTCGTAAATCAGGGGGTCGGCCTTAAGCCGGTGAGTTTTAATAAGTTCCGGGCCCGGCCTGGGCTCAGACCAAATATTTAAGGATGTTCAGTGCTCTAGACTCAAAACGTGATAGTGTCACAGCATCATACAGTACTGTTTAAGCGGGATAGCAAAACAAGTCATTGATGCCTTCCATGTTTGACGTAAAGGCGATAATTGTGCTAGACTCCCGTCTACTTCACTCAGTGACGTAGAATTCATTTGCTCAAGGACTACCTGCGAAAAGTGATACCCGAGTTTTTCTGTATTGCTTTCGCCTTGTGTTCTTTTGTTCTGAATTTCTAATCAACACACACACACACACACACAGACATATATATATATATATATATATAAGGAAAAGAAGTGTAACCCTAAGGGCTCGTTTTTCCGTGTTTTGACACAATATTAATGAGATCTAACAGACAATAATGCCAAAATATGTATAGGGGAAGTTAGTAGAACCCATGTAACGTAAATAAGAAGACAGAATAGTGGATGAAAGAATAACTTGCCGTGAGCGGGAAGATATATATATATATATATATATATATATATATATATATATATATATATATATATATGAGATCTAACAGACAATAATGCCAAGGAATTTATAGGGGAAGCTATTAGACCCACTTGTAATACGAAAGTAAACGATAACTTGCCGTAAGCAGGAACCGAAACTGCGACTTTCGATTAACGCGTTCAATGCTCTACCATTGAGCTTTCATGGCGGCTATCCCCCCAGCCACTTTATTTAGTGTATATGTGAATTTAAACGTGGGATTGCAGTCAGCGCCACCTGTAGCCTTGGCGGCGAGTGTGGCACACTCTTTTCGAGCCTGTTTGGCGTCACGTCGCACGTGAGCTTATTACGAGCTGGCAGCGGACCAATAGTCCTTTTTATACAACCTAACGGCACCAAGTCTGCCAGTACGAGACCCTCGTTAATGAATAAGGGAAAGACGTATAAACTTAACGGCTTGTTTTTCCGTGTTTTTGACACAATATTAATGAGATCTAACAGACACTAATGCTGAGGAATGTATAGGGGAATTTATTACACCCAAATGTAATGTAAATGTCAAGAAAGAAAAGTGGGAGAAAAGATAACTTGCCACGAGAAGAAAACGAACCTGCGACCTTCGAATGACGCGTTCAATGCTCCACCACTGAGCTACCACGGCAGCTACCCCCCAGCGACTTTTTTGGGTTTATATGTGAATTTACACGTGGGAGTGTCTGCGTATACGAGGGCCGATGGGTCAGCTGCCAGCTCGTAATAAGTTCATGTGCTACGTTACACCAAACAGGCTCACAAAGAGTGTGCCACACTCGCCGCCATGGCTTCAGGTGGCGCCGACTGACACTCCCACGTTTTAGTTCACATATAAACCCAGTGTAGTGGCTGGAGGGGTTAGCCGCCGTGGTAGCTCAGTGGTAGACCCACTTTGCGTTCTTCATATTTGCATTACAATTGGGTCTAATAACTTTCCCTATACATTCCTTGGCAATATTGTCTGTTAGATCCCTTTAATATTGTGTCAAAAACACGGGAAAACGAGCCCTTAAGTATACACTTACTTTTTTTCTTTATACATATATATATATATATATATATATATATATATATATATATGTGTGTGTCTGTGCTTGTTTTTTTTTCTCCCAATAAAGTATAGTTGTGACTGAGCGCCTGTTCTGCTCCTTTGCTTCGTTCTCGTTCAATATGCGCTGCTTCAAACAACAATGAGTGATAGTAGCAATGAGTGATAGAGTAGTGATAGTTGCGGTGGTCTACAAATGACCCTTGGAACAAATCCTAAACTTCGGGACTCGTGCACGCAATGGCACACTGAGACACAGTCTTGTAGACGGATTAAACTGTGAATGTAATTATGGTGCCTTCCACAGAATTGATATCATCGTATTTAATTTTTTTCGCACTAACAGTTGCAAGCATGAAATAGCTAAAAATTGCAGCAGAACCAGCATGACTAGTCAACTCCTCCCCCCCGAAAAAAGGCAGTGCGAGAAGACCTGAAACTATCACGTGAACCGTAGGCGTGTGCGCAAAGAGGAAAAGAGATGCCCCAGCCAAATAAGCTGGAAGAGTAGTGCGAAGACTGTCCCATACCAGTCATCCTTTAAACAGCGTTGTTAAAGGCTTTTGACGATGGCTTCTGCAGACCCGTGACATAGCATTTGGAAAAACTGCTAACTTTTCATCCTCACTACTAGCGCGCGAAAGGCAGGCTCCTGTGACAAGCTCATCATCACTTCATCTTCTTTTTCGTTCATTGTTAAGCTTGTCTTTTGGACTCAACTAAGAAGATAAGATGCCAGTTTGCCCCCATCACCCTGATGAAGAACCATGGAAATGCCTATGGCGCCGACTCCTCTCACAAATAACGGCGATTTTGAAAAACTGCTTACTTTTCAACTTCCCTACCGGCACGTGAAAGGCAGGTCTTTGTGAGAAGCTCATCATCACTTCATCTTCTTTTTCGTATACTGGTAAGCTTGTGTTTTGGACTCAACAAAGGGGTTGAGTTACCAATTTGCCCCCACTCTTCACAAATAACGACAATTTCACCAGTCCCCGCCAACGCGATGGCGTAAAAGAATTCCAAGATCAGAGGCCTTATTTTAGAGAGCACTAAAATAGATTTAAAGCCAATTATATCCCAAATGACATCCTACTATGCATATCGAAGGCTAGGCTTTTTATCGCGGCAAGCAAAAGTACGCAAAGGTTGTCGCTTATGGTGGAAAAGTGGTTACTCATGAGTATAATAATTTCTACATAGAACAATTATTGATATCTTATGACCAAACGAGGCCAATATAGTGAAAAGTACACTTAATAGCTAGCTCTCTTGTGGTCGCTCAGCCAAATGCTCGCTGGGCTAGGCGTAAGTTTCGCAACAAACCATACTGACATCGGGTCACGTGGTTGCTAAGTAACAGTGAGGTTTTCAATGGAACATATCCTCTGGGAGACATGCGATGATTGACCGGTGGAAGGCGACGTAACAGCCGGGAAACCACAGCAGTAAGAAAAGTTCTGGGGAAGTTATACTGCATTATATCAGCAAAACGAAAAAAAACGGCCAAGCACTCCTTGCATATTGTTAACCAGCGAAAGCTCAAACGTGCGGCGCCGGTGTGAGGCAGTGGGTTCAATCCTGCATTGCGCTGAATTCTTTCAGAATAATTGGTTACATGTTAGTACTTCTGAATAAGGTAAGACACGCGTTTGGCTTGGGTTTACAACAGTGTTTATTTCACATGCCACAAATTGTGCCTCGCACGAATATGGTCACGTAGAAGTGCACGTTAAGTACGTTTCGCAATGCTTATATCACAGAGGTTGTTCTCGAACCGTAGGTGGTCACAGACGTCACAACCGAAGGCAAGGTGCCGCTGAAGAAAGTGAAGTATAACGACATTACCAAGCACTACCAGTCAGGCAGGCGGATACGGCCCCCACTTCATCCCAAGCTGAAATTATGACAGGCAGTCGTCTGGCGACAGCTGCAGACAGACACCTTCCTCAGTCCGGTGCAATTCCGACACATTTTGCCCGTGCGATTCCCGAGTGCTACTTGCAAAGTATGTCAGGTAACTCGAGCGACACTCTCGCACATGCTCTGGGAGTGCTCTATTACAACAGCTCAAACGGCAGTAGCTCCGAATGCTGTTGCGTCGACGTGGGCAGCCACTCTGCGGAGCTCCAACTTCAAGACGCGTGATTGAGCAGGCCAGTGGGCCCGAGAGGCGGCAACGGGCAAGGCCTCCTCATGGGAGACCTGAGCCTGGCTTGTAAACATCATCGGATTTTCAATAAAGTTCTTTTCATCCATCCCGAAAAGTGGGCGTTCGCCACCACAAACGCGCTCCCACAATCGCCCCATGACGCTGTCGTGCCGGCAACGAAGCTTGTTTGGCACGCCGTTATTTCGAGCATTTGACATCGCGAGTTAGCTTGGTGGCATAGTTGGCAAATTTGCAGGATCTGCCCACCACTGGCGCTTGTATTCCCGTTCGAGATTTAGTGTGACATGGAAGGCAGCTGCGTCATAGGTACGCAGCTCCTGCCAGCACTTGGCCTCCCGGGTCTATCAGTTCCTAGATTATATAATTGGCCCGGGGAAAATCAGCTCTCTCACATCTCCACAGTAGGTGCTCTTTAGAGTTGTCCCAGGTTTACCCATGTGCAAGGCTTCATTAGAAACATGAGCGCGTGCTCGGCGTCACGGGTGTGACGGAATGTACGACGTCACTCACCGCATAAGCATTGGCGAGCGTCCTTGGGTACGACGCTGAGAATGGCGTACGCCATAGTACACCCAATGGAGACCATTTATGACACAGACTTCGAAGAGTTTTTTTTTAGTTCTCCTAGCCATATAAAGTTTTCACTGTTAAATGGCGAAGCTTTCATTAACAGCGTAAGGCTTGAAATGGTGAAAATAGATGATTGTGAAGACTTGTATGGTCGCTTCTGAACTGTTTCGAGGCACTAGCTGGTGCTGTTTGTTCTTCGTTGTTCCTAGGTGGTTTCTGGGTTTTAGCTAAATGGTGCTAGGTTGGCTCCACAATGATTATCAGCAAATATGTTCACGTTAAACCACAGATAGTAATAAACAAAACATGGTAGTCTAAACTCCACAGGCGAAAATTCAACAGATCTCACGTACCCTGGCTATCGAAGTTATTCTGAGAAGGCTTAGAGAAAGTGACTTTGATGTAATCTTGTTTTACTGAACATAGCATTAAGAAATGATGCTTCACATATGGGCAAATGTCGTATGCCCAGACTTATGTTGAACAGTCGCATATCTTTGATATAGTTGTTCACAGTTGCGCAACAATGCCAACAACTACATTGGCAGTACCATGAGCCCAGAAGTGGTAAGCTAATAGTCGCACTTGTGCTCGCTAGGATGGTAGCCTTGGCTAGTGATACTTATACAAATTTGAGGGCAGAGCGCCTATGCATTGAATGAACGTTAACCACGTGACGAGTGTATCATGGGAGAATATATATTATTTGTAAACGTATATAGCCAGCACTGCAACAACAATTCACGTTCCACGAACAATACACTTGCATAGGGTATATTCTAAAGCATTTTCTGGACCTGACGTGACTCAGTAGTAGAATACGGGATTACGGGATACGAAGCCACGCAGAATGCTTGGCTTCGATTCAGTAGGACCTTGACATTTATTTGTAGACGCAAGTTGTTTTTAACCCTATTGTGTTTAAATTGTCAATGTCTGTTCTCACCGTTTCTGAATCGACATAAACTGTCGATCACCTGCGTCACATACCCGCATACCACAGCCGTAGTACACTGGCGTCTCTCACCGGGTATCTCGAGAAAATGGTCTGTAGACGCATGCAATAAGATTCTCACGTTATTGATGTCATGACTAGCCGGACTTGTGCATGAAAGCCTCTTACTGTTCCATACTTATTCTAGGCTATACCAAGTCAAGGAGGCTATCACGAGAGCTCCCAGACGTTGATTGATAGATAGATAGATAGATAGATAGATAGATAGATAGATAGATAGATAGATAGATTTCATTTGATTGATTGATATGTGGGGTTTAACGTCCCAAAACCACTATATGATTATGGAAGACGCCGTAGTGGAGGGCTCTGGAAATTTAGACCAGCTGGGGTTCTTTAACGTGCACCAAATCTGAGCACACGGGCCTGGTAGATAGATAGATAGATAGATAGATAGATAGATAGATAGATAGATATATAGATAGATAGATATATAGATAGATAGATAGATAGATAGATAGATAGATAGATAGATAGCCAACAGCTCACTAAAAATGCTTCCCATCATAAAACTGAAACTATATGTTCACACCCATAAGAGTGTGCATGGGCGGGGGCTACAGGGAGGCAAGAAGGTGTGCGCAAAAAGAGCCCCATACTTTGACGTATTAGGCAGGGGGTGCTGCAACTGCCTTTCGCCTAGAATACGTGATTGCCACGCGGAATGCTTGGCTTCGATTCAGTAGAACCTTTACATTTAATTATTCATGTAAGTTGTTCTTAAAACTATTGTGTTTAAATTGTCAATGTAGCGTGGTTCAAGAGGAATTGTGGGGAATGCTGGACACACTAGGTGTGGAAGATGGAGCCACTAATATTCAAAAGGATATCTATAAAAGTAACAAGGTAGTTAAAAGTGGAAAAAACAGGTATCCAAGCCTGCAGAGTTAAAATGGGGGCTTAGGCAGGGGTGTTTCCTGTCACCCTTATTATTCATGATGTACCTACAAGGATTAGAGGCCAAATTAAAGGGAAATCGACTGGGCTTCAACCTCCCTTTTGTCAAACAAGGAAAACTCATTGAACAGGCACTACCAACATTGATGAACGAAGATGATATAGTGCAGAGATTGATGGACATCTGCAGTAATGAGGGAGATAGGTTAGACTTCCGATCCAGTAAGGAAAAAAAAGCAGCAGTCATGATTTCTAATGACAATGAAAGTATTGAGCTTACAATACAGGAGGTAACGCTAGAGATAACAGATAAATACAAATATCTGGGCGTATGCATAAGCAATGTTGCCGAGTACCTAAGGGAACACGAAATATGCGTGACGATAAAGGTAACAGGAATGCAGTGGTAATGAAAAACAGGGCACTGTGGAATTACAGTAGGTATGATGTTGTGAGTGGAATATTGAAAGGGGTCATGGTGCCTGGTCTGACGTTTGGCAATGCCGTATTGTGCATGAGATCAGAAGTTCAAGCAAGATTAGAATTTAAGCAACGTGGAAAAGGTAGGCTTGCCTTAGGTGCTCACGGGAATACACCAAATCAGGAAGTACAAAATGATATCGGATGGACATCATTTGAGGGCAGGGAAGCTAGCAGCAAGGTGAAATTTGAGAATCGATTGGGAGAAATGGGGGAGGATCATTGGGCTAGGAAGGTATTCAGCTACTTGTACATGAAGAATGTCGATACAAAATGGAGGAAGCGAACCAGAAAATTGACTGGTAAATACTTAGAGAACAGTAGGGGGCCAAACAAAAAAAATAATTGGTTAAGAAGAAGGTGAAGGAAGCTGAGACTGATATGTGGAGAATTGGCATGATTAAGAAGTCCACACTAGATATCTATCAAACTTTTGCCAAGGAAAGGATCTATCATAATACTCGGTGTACTTCTCTACTATTTGAGGCCAGGACAGGAGTATTGCGAACCAAGATATATCGGGCCAAATGCGAAGGGGTAGACATGGTATGCAGTGCGTGTGGAGAGGAAGAAGAAACTGCCTAGCACTTGATAATGTTCTGTAAAGGGCTTCACCCTATAGTTCAGGATGATGGCGCAGAGTTTTTCAAAGCACTGGGGTTCAAGAACAGGGAGGGCAAAATAGACTTTAAGCGGGTAGAATTAACTAGAATGAGGTTATCTGATTGGTGGCTAAAGTCAAGGCACGAGTGAAAATTAAACCCTTCACTACAAAGTACGAATACTCAAGCTCACTATTTCAAGAGAAAAAATAAATCTAGATTTTTTGGTTCATTAAGTATGACGGCTTGGTGGCGCTAGCCACCGCCCTATCTAAAGGGTACAGCCATATCCATCCATCTATCCGTCCATCCATCCAGCCTTCCCCTAAAGAAAATCCCTGCGCACGCTGATGTTATCATTTCTCATAGATCTACGGGAAGTGTTTCGACTGGGGCATCGCGTGCGTGTAGTTTGATGCCACCATGATAGACTGGGAAACCTCAGAGTTTGGGTCCCAGTACTCAGGACGCCGGAGCTGGCGAGGACAACTGTGTTTATAAATTTCTACCGCAAGGGCGTTTACTGAGACATTTTCACCTGTCGACTGCCGGCTCCGAGCTATCTTCCCCGCTAATCAAGGCTGGCGTTCTTCTCCAATGTTTGTGGCCGATGGCCTTAGGGCCAAGAGTGCGTACTGCATAGCCCCATTGGCTTTGGGGCAGCTCAGAGGAGGCACTGCTGAACACTTGCGGCTTCGTGGTCCTTGCTCACCATGTTTCTAGATATTGCTGAGATCTGTAATCCTTGCGAGCCTTTGCTCATCCGGCATTGCCAGGTAATTCCGAGGTAGGGTGAGTAGGTCAGGCCACAGCAACGTTGCATCTGCGTGTGCTAGGAATTATTGGGAAAGCTCGTTTAGCCTGGTTCAAACGCGGGCACAGCCAACAAGGAAGGCGCCTGCAGTCCTGTGCCCGTTGTTCTTTTTTACCCCTTTCTAGGAGTGGAGTCCAGATCACAAACACACGTCGTCGTTGGCGTAGGCCTAGGATCTCTTCGGTCTCTTCTCAAAGCCGCCGCTGCCTTTCCCGTTTCCTAGCAGTATTTTCTCGTTGCACGTACTTGCTCACCACCGTCGCTTTACAGCCATTTGTAGATGTGGATATATGTTGAACTAACTCATGTGTTCTTCAGTTGAGGGGGCTAGGGGTGAGTAGAACAATTTATCTAATTTTTTGTCACAAAACTAAATATGAGCATGATTGTTCTCTGGTAGGGCACCCGGTGACTCGTTGAGATGATGAAACATTTCTGCGACTCACTCAAAAAACGAGGTTGGAGAAAACCTTCACTCTTGAAAATTGAAGTATTTTCATCTCAACAAACAACATGCTGACACGACTTTCTAAGAATGAAGAGGTGAGGAGCAGGAGCACAGGACCTTTTTAGGCCGAGGTTATTTTGTTGTTGTCGTTGTTGTTCTTGTTGTTGTTCTTGTTGTTGTTGTTGTTCTTGTTGTTGCTGTTGTTGTTGTTGTTGTTGTTTGGTCAAGGAACTGCATTATCGCGCCTTCTAGTCATTTCAGAGCCACATTGATTGCAGCACCGGACAGCAGCACGCTCGCCGAAAATGGCCGGTGAAGCGGCAAGTTTTGTATTCAGTAGTTGAGCCAATTCGCTGAAGCGAACGGATACAGCACCGGGTTTATATCGTCCCGGCGAGCCTTTCGCAGTCTATTTTTAAGGCCTCTATACTGATTCTGGCGTTATGTCGTCAGTGAACTACGTTCAACTGACACTGCTGCTTCGCAATTTTTCTTTGATGAACGTGCTCTACGACCCATCAATTCAGGTATGCTTCTTCGTCTTTTATTGTTTAGTGTGTTTACCGACAGCCACTTTTACTGCCCCTCCAATACGGAAAATATTTTATAGGTCCTGTAGGCTGCTGCACAACACACTTCGTAAAATATATCAAAAAACATCACCCATGGTTGTAGAGACGCCATAACATTTTTGCTCCAGAAAAGTTGCAGCCCTGGCGGGATCAGGCAGACAACACAGCAATCTGCCTGCCTGTGCCTGTTAGCCTGAAATAATTGGTACCCATTACAAGACACTGTACGTCATCCGCTTTTATTATTTCATTCGTCACAAGGGCGCCTGCATGTCCTACATGTTTTGAATAAGTTGTTTTTGGGCATATGGATACAGTCTCTTTATACGAGCACATAATAGTTTACTATTTGCACTCTTTCGCGCACACTAACTCCTCCACTGTTTCGAAACAAGCTCCATCATTCACTTCAAAGTGGTCCATCAAACTCATAGGGCGCGCCACCATTTTTAATCAGAATCCTATTACCAACTTTGACATGTTTGGTGTAAACAAAACTAATTTATAAGAAACACTGCTTGCTCAAAAATTACATGTTGGCCTGTGTTTTTCAGCTCAGCCACACGTAAAAACAGAAAGAAAACAGCGTATTGGCAGCCGCGTGGATGAGAGGAGCTGCTCCATTATAAGGTTTCCAAAACCGTGTGATTATTACCGGTACACAGAATGTGAACACATGAGCCGGCAGAGAGTGATGCATGAAAATAGAGTGTCACAAAGAGCGAGGGGCACCCATCTACGGTGTGCTCATTGCTGCAGGCAGGTTGATCGAGTAAACACTGCGCGTGACAGTCAGCGCACAGGTACTCGACAACCCAAAGAGCTGTCAACAGAATGGCGCCCGGCGTCGCGGCTCGTGCAACCGGGCCGCAAAAAAGAGAGGCCTCACCGTGAGTCCCGGCAATGGGCCAAGGCAGCAGGGAGTGGCCCGACCCGCCGGAACGCCAGTCCAAAACAGAATCGGCCTCCGCAAACGAGGTCGGTGGGTACCTTTCGAAACCATGACGCAGGGCCCGCCCAACCACGGCTGTGACTCGAGGCCCTCCTCTCCCAACGCCCACGTTTTCTCCCTACAGCGCTCTCTCGCTACACGGCAACGCTTTCCCGAGCTAGCAACTGTTTGTTTTTGACCACAGCAGCCACTGCTGACCGATTGCCAAGGGTGTGGTGGTCGTCTTCTGGTGCTACTTGCCTGCTTGGCTGTGCGAGACGTGCCTCGACTGACCCTGACCGGCGCGTAATACTCTAGCGAGCACGGTTGTCTGCGGAATGCAAGTATCTTTCTTTTTCTGATAATGCCTTTTCACTGCACCAAACGGGCCTTACCCTTGTACGAACCTCGCACAGATCGCGATAGAGAAGAAGCACTGCGAGTGCAATTCACGACGGGGTTCAGTGCTGAAATAGGCGTAGAGGCCATGAACAACATGCCATTGCCTTGGCATTTCTTCGGCTTAAATGTATGACAGAACATCAACGCGATTGTGTCTGTCATGTGTTGAGATCTGATTTTCAGCTGATTATGATAAATACTACACTAACTACTGCAATGTTCAACTCTCTATCACCATGTGCTACAGTTCCGAGAACGTAGGAAGCTGCGATTCTTAATTTGGTAATAACAGTCCGACATCGTATAGTTTAAATCATTGATTGTACTCTTATTCATTCCCAGCGGTAGCTGATTTACGCCTGAGAAAACAGTGCCCCTCACCGGCATGAAAAATATTCCAATTGAGTCCGTACATGCGTGCATGACTGAAGCGTCGTCCCGAAATGCGTGTCATTCCCTCAACCAACGGTATTTTGTCAGAAAACTTTGAACTACCAGTGTACTCCCAGTGCCAGCAACAATATAGAGCTTTAGAACTGGAGCCCCAAAGAGCTTGGAGACCCAAGGAACTTAATTGGCCCGCGCACATGCATGATAACCAAGCTCTCTTGTGCTCTTGCATTCGAGTTGCGCCAAGACCCAGAAATCAATAACTAGCGTGGGTCCCAAAGGCGTCTTGGGTCACCAGCGAGACGACAAAGCTCGGCCTACGAAGCATAATGGCCCGCGTCTCGCACAATGTTAATTTCACCAAAGAGTAGCACCCCGCGCGTTCGACCCTACGTCGCCTACGCTTGACCGAACTCTTCAACGCTACTGTTCCTCCGTACAAGAGCGCAGGCTACGTAAGGCATCTTGGGGACCCGGGTGCATTGAGTACGCAATTCTAAAACTCTCTACTGAATTTAACGAACGGCCTTCATTCTTGCACCACGGCTTCCAGTGTTTGCGAGAAGTGAAGTTGCTTCCAAAAGCGCGTGTGGCGTCTGTCCTTAAAGATATAACACACGCCTTGCAAAACTTGTAGGCTCCCTTTGTGCGAACTGACCCCGCATGGAGCCACGCTCTTACGAGAAGAAGCAACTTCGTTACTCTGAAAGTAACCATATGCAGAGAGAGGACAATTTATATCTATACAGAAACTTTCCTCCTAACTGTGGACCGATTGAAAGATCTTAGAACACAGAGCTTTAAAACACCTGAGAGTGTATCTTAAAGAAAATAGCATACTAACACCTAGCCAGCACGGGTTTAAATGTGGGATGCCAACAGTAAAGCATTTAACGTAAGTTGTTTATCACCTCGCACAAACGGCTGACAATCGTGCCCAAACAAATAATATATTCCTGCACTTCAGCAAAGCTTTTTATCGCGCGTGTCACAACAAGTTCATAGAGAAATTACATGAAATAATTGGCAAGGGAAACATTTCAACATATATCAGCGATTTTTCTCCAGCGTTCGCAATTCGTCTATCTCAATGAAGCATCATCCAACCTAGTTCCCATCAAGTTTGGTGAATCTTAAGGCATCATCCAAGGGTTCTTGCGGTTTTTTTTAATTTATAGTATAGACATCGTTATCATAACACTGAATGTAATCTAAAGATATTCACAGAAGATTGCATCGTTTATAAAAATATTATGTTATGAAGACCACTACACCCTAAGCAGATAACATAAGTGATAAACACCTCGTGCGAACAATGACACCTATCTATTAACACTAGGCAATTTCTGTCAGTGGCAATGACGAAAAAGAACCCATCAGAATTTACTTACCGACTTAGAGACACGGAACTAACTAAAGTTTATGAACATAAATATTTAAGACCTGTCCTAGCGAACCTCATGTCGACAACCGCATTTCCAACATATGTGCAAAATCCACTCGTAATTAGGTTGTTCTTTCTTAAAAGGTGCACAGCTCCCACTCCTATTAAACTATTCAGTTACACAAAACCTTTATGTGGCCAGGGCTATAGAATATGCTAACACTGTTTGGTTTCAGAAAAAGTTCAAAGAAAAGTGAAACCCCTCAATGAGTACAAATACAAACGTACTGACTCGTCCGCAGAACTTTTGGAATCGTCTGGTTTGACACACTGACTGTCAGAGCAATGTATATATATATATATATATATATATATATATATATATATATATATATATATATATATATGTGTGTGTGTGTGTGTGTGTGTGTGTGTGTGTGTGAAAAAAGAGACAACTTACCGGTTGTCTGGTTGTCTTAATTTTATTCCTAATGGTTTTGACTGGTGGACAGGTCTTCGTCAGGGTTTGCGAACAAGTTCGGTCGCAAACATATATATATATATATATATACAATTCTTTCCCTTATTTCATTGAACGAGGGTCTCGTACTGGCAGACTTGGTGTGTTTAGGTTGTATAAGAGGGACAATTAATCAGCTGCCCGCTCATAATAAGTTCACGTGCTACGTGACGCCAAACATGCGAATAAGAGTGTTTTCACACTCATTCTTTGGCTTATAGATGGCGCTGACTGTCACTCCCACTTCTAATTCACAGGTAACCCCAAAAGAAGTGGATGGAGGGAGGGCCGCTGTGATAGCTCAGTGGTTAGAGCATCGAACGCGTAATTCGAAGGTCGTAGGTTCGATTCCTGCTCACAGTTGGTAATTTTTTCATCCACTTTTCTTTCTTCTTATTTACATTCCATTGGTTCTTATAACTTCCCCTGTACATTCCTTGGCATTACTGTCTGTTATATCTCATTATTATTGTGTTAAAACACGGAAAAACGAGCCCTTAGGTATACAATTCTTTCCCTTATTTCATTGAACGAGGGTCTCGTACTGGCAGACTTGGTGTGTTTAGGTTGTATAAGAGGGACAATTAATCAGCTGCCCGCTCATAATAAGTTCACGTGCTACGTGACGCCAAACATGCGAATAAGAGTGTTTTCACACTCATTCTTTGGCTTATAGATGGCGCTGACTGTCACTCCCACTTCTAATTCACAGGTAACCCCAAAAGAAGTGGATGGAGGGAGGGCCGCTGTGATAGCTCAGTGGTTAGAGCATCGAACGCGTAATTCGAAGGTCGTAGGTTCGATTCCTGCTCACAGTTGGTAATTTTTTCATCCACTTTTCTTTCTTCTTATTTACATTCCATTGGTTCTTATAACTTCCCCTGTACATTCCTTGGCATTACTGTCTGTTATATCTCATTATTATTGTGTTAAAACACGGAAAAACGAGCCCTTAGGTATACAATTCTTTCCCTTATTTCATTGAACGAGGGTCTCGTACTGGCAGACTTGGTGTGTTTAGGTTGTATAAGAGGGACAATTAATCAGCTGCCCGCTCATAATAAGTTCACGTGCTACGTGACGCCAAACATGCGAATAAGAGTGTTTTCACACTCATTCTTTGGCTTATAGATGGCGCTGACTGTCACTCCCACTTCTAATTCACAGGTAACCCCAAAAGAAGTGGATGGAGGGAGGGCCGCTGTGATAGCTCAGTGGTTAGAGCATCGAACGCGTAATTCGAAGGTCGTAGGTTCGATTCCTGCTCACAGTTGGTAATTTTTTCATCCACTTTTCTTTCTTCTTATTTACATTCCATTGGTTCTTATAACTTCCCCTGTACATTCCTTGGCATTACTGTCTGTTATATCTCATTATTATTGTGTTAAAACACGGAAAAACGAGCCCTTAGGTATACAATTCTTTCCCTTATTTCATTGAACGAGGGTCTCGTACTGGCAGACTTGGTGTGTTTAGGTTGTATAAGAGGGACAATTAATCAGCTGCCCGCTCATAATAAGTTCACGTGCTACGTGACGCCAAACATGCGAATAAGAGTGTTTTCACACTCATTCTTTGGCTTATAGATGGCGCTGACTGTCACTCCCACTTCTAATTCACAGGTAACCCCAAAAGAAGTGGATGGAGGGAGGGCCGCTGTGATAGCTCAGTGGTTAGAGCATCGAACGCGTAATTCGAAGGTCGTAGGTTCGATTCCTGCTCACAGTTGGTAATTTTTTCATCCACTTTTCTTTCTTCTTATTTACATTCCATTGGTTCTTATAACTTCCCCTGTACATTCCTTGGCATTACTGTCTGTTATATCTCATTATTATTGTGTTAAAACACGGAAAAACGAGCCCTTAGGTATACAATTCTTTCCCTTATTTCATTGAACGAGGGTCTCGTACTGGCAGACTTGGTGTGTTTAGGTTGTATAAGAGGGACATTTAATCAGCTGCCCGCTCATAATAAGTTCACGTGCTACGTGACGCCAAACATGCGAATAAGAGTGTTTTCACACTCATTCTTTGGCTTATAGATGGCGCTGACTGTCACTCCCACTTCTAATTCACAGGTAACCCCAAAAGAAGTGGATGGAGGGAGGGCCGCTGTGATAGCTCAGTGGTTAGAGCATCGAACGCGTAATTCGAAGGTCGTAGGTTCGATTCCTGCTCACAGTTGGTAATTTTTTCATCCACTTTTCTTTCTTCTTATTTACATTCCATTGGTTCTTATAACTTCCCCTGTACATTCCTTGGCATTACTGTCTGTTATATCTCATTATTATTGTGTTAAAACACGGAAAAACGAGCCCTTAGGTATACAATTCTTTCCCTTATTTCATTGAACGAGGGTCTCGTACTGGCAGACTTGGTGTGTTTAGGTTGTATAAGAGGGACAATTAATCAGCTGCCCGCTCATAATAAGTTCACGTGCTACGTGACGCCAAACATGCGAATAAGAGTGTTTTCACACTCATTCTTTGGCTTATAGATGGCGCTGACTGTCACTCCCACTTCTAATTCACAGGTAACCCCAAAAGAAGTGGATGGAGGGAGGGCCGCTGTGATAGCTCAGTGGTTAGAGCATCGAACGCGTAATTCGAAGGTCGTAGGTTCGATTCCTGCTCACAGTTGGTAATTTTTTCATCCACTTTTCTTTCTTCTTATTTACATTCCATTGGTTCTTATAACTTCCCCTGTACATTCCTTGGCATTACTGTCTGTTATATCTCATTATTATTGTGTTAAAACACGGAAAAACGAGCCCTTAGGTATACAATTCTTTCCCTTATTTCATTGAACGAGGGTCTCGTACTGGCAGACTTGGTGTGTTTAGGTTGTATAAGAGGGACAATTAATCAGCTGCCCGCTCATAATAAGTTCACGTGCTACGTGACGCCAAACATGCGAATAAGAGTGTTTTCACACTCATTCTTTGGCTTATAGATGGCGCTGACTGTCACTCCCACTTCTAATTCACAGGTAACCCCAAAAGAAGTGGATGGAGGGAGGGCCGCTGTGATAGCTCAGTGGTTAGAGCATCGAACGCGTAATTCGAAGGTCGTAGGTTCGATTCCTGCTCACAGTTGGTAATTTTTTCATCCACTTTTCTTTCTTCTTATTTACATTCCATTGGTTCTTATAACTTCCCCTGTACATTCCTTGGCATTACTGTCTGTTATATCTCATTATTATTGTGTTAAAACACGGAAAAACGAGCCCTTAGGTATACAATTCTTTCCCTTATTTCATTGAACGAGGGTCTCGTACTGGCAGACTTGGTGTGTTTAGGTTGTATAAGAGGGACAATTAATCAGCTGCTGCCCGCTCATAATAAGTTCACGTGCTACGTGACGCCAAACATGCGAATAAGAGTGTTTTCACACTCATTCTTTGGCTTATAGATGGCGCTGACTGTCACTCCCACTTCTAATTCACAGGTAACCCCAAAAGAAGTGGATGGAGGGAGGGCCGCTGTGATAGCTCAGTGGTTAGAGCATCGAACGCGTAATTCGAAGGTCGTAGGTTCGATTCCTGCTCACAGTTGGTAATTTTTTCATCCACTTTTCTTTCTTCTTATTTACATTCCATTGGTTCTTATAACTTCCCCTGTACATTCCTTGGCATTACTGTCTGTTATATCTCATTATTATTGTGTTAAAACACGGAAAAACGAGCCCTTAGGTATACAATTCTTTCCCTTATTTCATTGAACGAGGGTCTCGTACTGGCAGACTTGGTGTGTTTAGGTTGTATAAGAGGGACAATTAATCAGCTGCCCGCTCATAATAAGTTCACGTGCTACGTGACGCCAAACATGCGAATAAGAGTGTTTTCACACTCATTCTTTGGCTTATAGATGGCGCTGACTGTCACTCCCACTTCTAATTCACAGGTAACCCCAAAAGAAGTGGATGGAGGGAGGGCCGCTGTGATAGCTCAGTGGTTAGAGCATCGAACGCGTAATTCGAAGGTCGTAGGTTCGATTCCTGCTCACAGTTGGTAATTTTTTCATCCACTTTTCTTTCTTCTTATTTACATTCCATTGGTTCTTATAACTTCCCCTGTACATTCCTTGGCATTACTGTCTGTTATATCTCATTATTATTGTGTTAAAACACGGAAAAACGAGCCCTTAGGTATACAATTCTTTCCCTTATTTCATTGAACGAGGGTCTCGTACTGGCAGACTTGGTGTGTTTAGGTTGTATAAGAGGGACAATTAATCAGCTGCCCGCTCATAATAAGTTCACGTGCTACGTGACGCCAAACATGCGAATAAGAGTGTTTTCACACTCATTCTTTGGCTTATAGATGGCGCTGACTGTCACTCCCACTTCTAATTCACAGGTAACCCCAAAAGAAGTGGATGGAGGGAGGGCCGCTGTGATAGCTCAGTGGTTAGAGCATCGAACGCGTAATTCGAAGGTCGTAGGTTCGATTCCTGCTCACAGTTGGTAATTTTTTCATCCACTTTTCTTTCTTCTTATTTACATTCCATTGGTTCTTATAACTTCCCCTGTACATTCCTTGGCATTACTGTCTGGTATATCTCATTATTATTGTGTTAAAACACGGAAAAACGAGCCCTTAGGTATACAATTCTTTCCCTTATTTCATTGAACGAGGGTCTCGTACTGGCAGACTTGGTGTGTTTAGGTTGTATAAGAGGGACAATTAATCAGCTGCCCGCTCATAATAAGTTCACGTGCTACGTGACGCCAAACATGCGAATAAGAGTGTTTTCACACTCATTCTTTGGCTTATAGATGGCGCTGACTGTCACTCCCACTTCTAATTCACAGGTAACCCCAAAAGAAGTGGATGGAGGGAGGGCCGCTGTGATAGCTCAGTGGTTAGAGCATCGAACGCGTAATTCGAAGGTCGTAGGTTCGATTCCTGCTCACAGTTGGTAATTTTTTCATCCACTTTTCTTTCTTCTTATTTACATTCCATTGGTTCTTATAACTTCCCCTGTACATTCCTTGGCATTACTGTCTGTTATATCTCATTATTATTGTGTTAAAACACGGAAAAACGAGCCCTTAGGTATACAATTCTTTCCCTTATTTTATATATATATATATATATATATATATATATATATATATATATATATATGGTGCCAATTTAGAAAGAGAGAAACGGTGTTACTTGAACCTAATATACTGCAGAATGTCCCAGAATGCTGTAGTATCCACTACAAACTTTTTGTTACTGCAAATTTATTAATTTGTCATAATTAAAGTTGGAACTCCTAAGGTACTCACCTAATTTTAAAACCGATCGAACGCACTGGTTGCGAGACCCACGCGACTGACGTTTGCCTGCTCTGAGGGTTTGGCCAAGAATTTAGTAGCTGCGATTGATTTTGTTTATTGTTTTTTTTTCATGGGCGTTTCTATAGTGTCCTAATTGATTAGCGAGTGTATTTTCAGATAGTACGACCAGGCAGATGCCGTTTTCCTGACCTGGACCAGGGGCTTTCCTCTGGCCTGCTTCTCTTCTTCCGCGGGAATTGCCAGTGGACTTGTTTTTACACAATGGTGTCTCATCCGTTTCTGTGGCATTGGTCCCAAGCAACGATGGTATTATACGGACGAATAGTCCAATCATGATTCAGACGGAGTTGAGAGCCGCAACAACTCACTACCAAAGCATCACAGAGGTCAGGCAGTTCGGCAAGGGTGGCATTCTTTGCTTCTCGTCTGACCAGCTCTGTGTTCGAGACCTACTAAAATGCTCGGTATTCGCTACTAACCCGGTGAGCGCATTCATTCCACCTCACCTAGCTTGCGTCAAAGGCCTCGTTCGGGGTGTAGATGTCAACTTGACCCCAACTGAGATAATAGATAAGTTTTCAGAAGCAGGTGTGATAGCTATTTATAGATGTAGTCAAGTTGTGGACAAGAACAAGGTCCCAACGAAGTCCGTGATTGCTACATTTGCCGGGTCAAATCGCCCTACCAAAATCAAAGCATGGCCTTTAATATACAGAGTGGAGCCACTATCACCTCGTGTACAGGTGTTGGCGTTACACTATCACCCTACAGTGTATCAAGTGTTGGCGTTATGGGCACACAGTAAAAGGATGCAGGTCAGTACCTAGATGCAGAATTTGTGGTGAGACGCACAACTCAAACGACTGTAAAAGTAATGAAGAAAAGTGCGGTCTTTGCCATGAAGCACACTGCGCTGATAACCCAAACTGCTCAGCCAAGGCACGTGAAATCCAAATCCTTGAAATTGTAGACAGAAGGCTATGCTCCCGAAAGGATGCCATTGCTGAAATCTAAACCCGAACTCAAGGGTATGCAGGAGCAGCTGCTCGCCATAACATAGCAACGGAAGCATCCTTTTCCCTATCAATTGCGGACATGATCGAGAAGGCTGTGGATAAGGCTATGCAACGCCTTGCTACCACACTATGGGAGTCGCTGTCACACATAGTGAATAACCAAATCACACAAGTCTATGGAGCACAGATAGATATAAGTACGGCTGTAGAAAATGCTGAGTCTGCACACCCGACAAGTGAAGCAGAATCTGAGATAACTCTACCGGATGCACAGTCTGCATAGCCCTCTGGAGAAGGCGTTCAGAGGCCAAGCGAGGGTGCACAGGAAGCTTCTCAGGACATACATGATATGGACATGGATCTAAAATGCCTAAAGCGTTCTAGATCCCCTGTATCAAAAAAACCTGGCTTGCCAAAACATGTAAAAAGCAAGAAAAACCAGAATGACAACCTCTCAAAAACCGATTTTCTAAAAGAAAGAATTTTAGATAAGGTAGTTGCCGAAACCATTTTAACGAAATCATAGGGTCTCTTAAAATTATACATTGGAATTGCCGATCTCTTCACTCAGCCATAACAGATCGGTTATACCTGTCTTCCAAATTCGATCCTGGCTATTATTGCATTACAAGAAACTTGGCTATCCACACATCATTTATTTCACCTACCCAACTTCCAAATCTTTCGTCTAGACCGTCCATCCAAAGGTGGAGGTTTAGCTTACTATATAAACAATAAAATTAGTTTAAAAGTAAAAAAAAACTCATACAAGTGTATGTCATCTAAATGCGAAATTTTCTCGTTAGATATTACCTTGCCAGGATACTTGCCTTTCTCACTAATAAACGTCTACTTTCCTGTAGGCGTTGAAGACACGAGATTGTTAGATATGGCTCCTAATTCAGGCTGTAAAGAAAAAATTGTAGTTGGCGACTTCAACTCTCACCATACCTGCTAGGCTTTTAGAATAGATCAGTGTGGACAACGGTTGTGGGACTGGTCAGTAGACAACAACTTATTGTGCATTAACGCTAGAACTCCCACATTTATTCGAGGTAATTCACGCTCCGCCTTAGATTTAAGCTTTGTAAGCTCGTTCATTGCTAGTACATCGTGCACAGCCCTTGATTGCACCTCCAACAGTGACCACTTTCGAATAATGTTCGAGATTGCTTGCGCCGTCAAACCATCATGCTTCCATGCCCGGACTTATATAAATTATGTAAAATTTCAACATGACCTAAAAACTGCTTTAGACGCTGCTTCTCAGCATGGAGATGACAATAAAGCTATGAAATTAAGCATAGTAACTAAAAGGGCATACAAAGACGCTTGAATTTGCTGTTAAATCGGCGAAGAGAGTACCCTATAGCCCCTGGTGGAATTCCAACTGTTCACGAGATCAAAGACGAAGACAGGCAGCTTGGAAGAAGCTAATACATAATCAGTCCCCTAAGAACTGGTCAGATTATAAATTTTTTGCCGCTGTACTTAAACACACGGTGGCCCAAGCTAAAGAAGAATATGATAAAAGACATTTCGATTTTCTCTCAAAATCTAAATATAAGAAAGCTTTATTTCAATATATGCGATCTCGCAAAATCCTGCCGTCTACAGTAAATACTGATCATGAAAAACTGTCATTGGAAGAAACGAAGAACTCTTTAGAGTCAATTGGCAGAGGTCTAAAATTAGATTTTCTTTGACTATGGTTTTCAACTGGCAAAAGTCTAGCATAAGCACTGACTTTGAAAACGTAACGCTGTCTGAAGGATCAAAAGTAATTCGAGATCTACCATCGTCAGCTCCTGGTCCAGATGGAATCACAGTTCCTATGATTATAATTTTATTCAAGCTATCCCCCGGCAACGTCCTCAATCTTATAAACTACTCTTTAAGGAATTCCTGGATACCGTATGACTGGAAAATAGCTAAGGTAGTCTCATTAATATAAAAGCAAGGATTACGTTTTACCATAGAAAATATCAGACCCATCTCGTCCATAGAAAATATCAGACCCATTAGGAAACGACTTCGAACATGATGAAACTCATAGAGAGGGTCTTAAAGGGCCGAATAAACTCCTGGATGACGAATTAAAATTAAAGCCAAACCAAATTGGTTTTTGTTGTGAATGCTCAATTTGGTGTGCCCATGTGGATTTAGAGAGTCGAATACAGCTTGCTCGTAAAAGGAAACAGTACGCCGCATTAGTAACTCTCGACATAGCTAAAGCGTACGACAGTGTCGAGCACTCTATTCTACTGACCACCTTGCAGAGTCTAAAGTTTCCTCAGTATATTACTGAGTGGATAGCACAATTCCTAAAATCAAGGGAATTGTATTGCGTAAAGGATGGCTGTTGTTCGCATAAATTCAAAGAGAAACGCGGTGTTCCCCAGTGGTCCGTCCTATCTCCAGCATTATTCAATATATTGATGAGCTCTATTGTAATTGTACAGGATGTCAGTGTCTACATTTATGCAGATGATATCGCGTTCTTCGCTGCAGAGAGCGACATTTACTCACTACACCAAAAATTGCAAAAATATATTAATACACTACAAATTTGGTTGCAATCCTTTTCATTGTCATTGAACATCAGTAAAAGTGCGCTCTTGCTGTTTCCCATAGCAGATAGAGTTTCAATTTCTGCATTGTATATTTGGGAACCTATTCCACAAGTAGATTCAGTCAAATACTCAGGAATGATTTATAATGAAAAGCGAAATTGGAGCCCACACATTGAATATATAACAGCAAAGGCACAACGGGCGTTAGGATTATTACGCAGGTTAAGCAACAGAAAATACGGGCTGCGCAGACACACGATGTAAATGATATATAAAATGTATGTGCGACCAATATTGGAATTAGGGTGTGTATTATTCTCGGGGGCCGCTGGTTATAAAATTAAACCGCTAGTAATGTTAGAGCGAGAAGCCCTGCGAATATGCCTGGGACTTCCAAGGTTCATGGCAAATAATGTATTGTACCAAGGAGCGTGATTGCCAACACTCTTCTGTCGATTCCGCATTCTAATGGTTCACACCTTCTTAAAGTTCTACAGTGTACCGGCGCGAAAATCAGAGTACGCATTTATCAGCGACCTAGACTCTTTCTTGCACATTGGCCTCGATTTCATACTCCTCAGATAATTTTCGTTAAAAAGAAACATGATTGCATTAATGTAGGCATTAGCACAGTAATTGAAACTAATTCCTTAACCCTCAACATTATAATAGAGTACGATGAAATCTTCCCCTCACAAGCCAAGTTGCAATCTCTTAGATTTTTGACCACTACTATAAACGACTACTTGGTACATGCAGAAACCAAAAATGTAATAGCTACAGATGCTTCTCTCAACAATGAAAAGGCAGGCGTAGAATGATTTCCTCGGCTGGTCTTTTTCAGTAACGCTTCCAGATTTCACTCCTATATTTGAAGCCGAGCTAGTAGCTATTATTTTAGCTCTTCGTAAAATTCCTACGACCGAGACCAGTGCAATCATCCTAACAGACTCACTTTCGGTGTGTGCAGCTCTGACAACCTCCGAACAATCTCGTGCCCTAGCAGCGTTTCACACATTAGCACTGCCGAATTTAAAACTCCTCAAATTAGTGTGGGTCCCATGTCACTGCGGATTACAATTAAATGAATTGGCAGATGCTTTGGCACGAGCATCACTACATGGACCAGTAATTTCAGTACTTCCCGAGTTAGAATACTTATCAGGGGTTATATATAGGAAATTCGTTAGTTTTACAGATAGTTTAGAAAATATCACACAATGGACAGGTTATCAGCACCTCAAATTTTCATGAAAAGCCCAGTGGAGTCCGTCTAAAAAACTTGAATTTATAATCTCCAGATTCAGGTGCCGTGTCCCCCCATTAAATATTTATTTACACAGAGATGGTATGACACTTTCCCCTCTTGTCCGTTGTGCGAAGAATCAGAAACTATTGAACATTATTTTGGCTCATGTCGTAACTATGCAATAATTAGGAAACGACATTTAGATATTCCATTTGCGAATCTAGGTTGAAATTTAACCACAGAAAATGTTCTAAATTTTGGTGACTCTGTTTTGGGAAATTGCCACAGAGATGCATTCCATGCGGTGTGTAATTTTATTCAAGACTCTAAACATTTTTCAACATAAAGCTCACGTTAACAGGTACCCAAAAAACCGGGTCGAAAAGTAATTTTCAAATCTGGATAAATTCGTGACATACTAAATTAATCGGGTTTGGCAAAACCAGCTGTCTTGTCGGCTCCCAAAATCAAGTTATAGCTATTAGTGTCCACTTTTTTGTTGATTCTTTTTTCTCACTATCTAAATCTTTATTTTCTTTGGTTTTTTAACATATTATCTTCGCTATACAACACCCCCCTCCCTTTTTTTTCGTTGTGAGCAATAATGCAGTTATCGTCCATATGAGACTATATGATCTCTTGGCCAATCTCCCAGAGTGGGTATGAGCCATGGACTAGAGGCTACAAACAAACAAACAAACTAACCAAAAATTAGATGCGTGCACCAAGGGACAAGGAAGGCAAATTAGCTACAAATATAGATAGGATAATTGAAACAGCCGAGGAGTTTTACAGAAATGTGTACCGTAGCCGGGACAACCACGATCATAAAGTAAGAACTAGCATTAACAGAGATGACATCCCACCAGTAATGACAGAACTCAAAAAAGCCTTGGAAGGAATTCGGAAAGGCAAAGCTGCTGGTGAGGATCGGGTATCATCCGATCTTTTGAAAGACGGAGGACAGATTGTGTTATATAAAGAATAGCTACCCTGTTCAAGAAGTGTCTCCTGACAGGTAGGGTACCAGAATCCTGGAAGAATGCTAAGATCATCTCAGTACGTAAGGAAGAAAATAACGAGGACTTGAAGAAATACAGGCTGATCAGCTTGCTCTCATTCGTGTAGAAGCTATTTAGAAAGGTAATTGCTAACAGAACTAAGGCAATATTAAAATTCAATAAACCAAAAGAAAAGCACGAGTCCGAACAGGCTATTCAATGAACGACCACATTCATACTATCAATCAGGTAATAGATAAATTCACAGAATACAGCCAACCACTATACATAGCCTTCATGGGTTACAAGAAGACATTTGATTCAGTAGAAATATCAGCAGCCATGCAGACACTGTGTAATCAGGGCATCGACAAAGCATATATAAACATCCTGGAATAAATGTACAGAGGATCAGCTGCCACCATTGTGCTCCATAAAGGGAGTGACAGAATACCAATAAAAAAGGGTGAAATACAAAGGGATGCGACCTCCCTAATTCTATTGACGACGGGCTTACAGGAGGTTTTCAGAGGCGTGGAAAGGGAAAGGTTCGGCATAAGAGTTAACAAAGAGCCTCTGTGTAACATGCGCTTCACGGATGACGTTTAATTGCTGAGTAACTCAGGGGACGAATTGCAACTCTTGATTAATGATTTAGATCTGAAGAGTAGCAAGGCAGGTGTCAAAATTAATCTGCCGGAAACGAAAGTATTGTACAACAACCTGAGAAGAGAACAGCGCTTCGAGATAGGTAACAGTGCCCCTGCATAGAGTTGTAAAATACTACGTCTACTTAGGACAGGTAAGAACCCCCGAGCCGAACGCCGAGTTTGAAGTAACTAGAGGAATAAGAATGAGGTGGAGCACATTAAGCAGCACTCTAATCCTGAGTGGTAGATTGCCATTATCCCACAAGAGGAAGGTATCTAACAGCTCCATCTTGCCGATACTTACCTACGCAGCAATAACCAGAAGGCTTACAAAGAAGGTTCAGCTTAAATTGAGAATGACGCAGCGAGTGATGGAAAGAAAAATGGTAGGTGTAACCTTAAGAATAAAGAAGAGAGCAGACTGGAACAGGGAACAAACCGGGGTAAAGAATATCATAGTTGAAATCTAGAAGAAATGGGCATGGGCCGAGAATGTAGCGCGTCAGAATAACTGCTGGTCATTAAGGATGACTGACTGGATTACCAGATAAGGAAAGTGGGTTATGGGGGACAAAGTTAGGGGGGCCGATAGGATTAGGAAATTTGCGGGTACAAAATGGCAGCAGCAAGCATAGGACCAAGGTGACTGGCGGATCTTGGGAGAGGTCTTTGTCTTGCAGGGGATTTAGTCAGGCTGATGATGATGATGAGCATAATCACTGTCCATATCTCAAGGTGAACTGTTCTTATTGGTAACAACGCCCGAGTCCTGTTCTGATTTACAGCCTGACCGTGTAATGTGAAAGCGGTGCCTTTCTTGAGAGGGGAAGTGAAAATAGCACGATGCGCATAACTTTTCCTTTATGGATTTCTTTTATTAATACTGCATACATCAAAGCAAGCCTGTTTGGGGGCACTGATTTCAGAAGCGTGGCAATGCGCCCAACCCTCAAGTTTACATCAGTATACTGAAAAAAAAAGGAGGGCCCTTAAGCTGTGCCTTTAGGAGTTGACCGCAATAGCGAAATCCGGCCCCTAGTGGACCCTTCAACCGTTAAGTGCATACATATTGATATGTTGCATACATATTGATATGTTTTGTCACAAACACACACACACACACACAAACACACACACACGCACGCGCGCGCGCACGGGCGGGCGGGCGGATGGGCGGGCGGGCGCGCACATAGTAGATGTACCAGTGCGTGCGCGCGAATGGTACATACAGGTTTTTCTCTAAAGCAAGAGTAGCATGGCATCGAAAATACACGCCGTGTGCTTGCCATCTTGGAGGCCATAAAGAGTCTCACAATGCCTCACAGATGGCAGCACATTAACCAGCATTGGCTGTTAGCTTGATCAATGCCTCTGGAAAGGTGATACGTTTCCGCTAGATGGACATAGTGATTCATTTTTAGAGCTGTTTAAAAGTTCCTGTGTATTTTTAGCAGCGATGGCTGCACTATCTGGGCCTTTTTCGACGTAGTTTGATGGCCTCCCAAATGCGCCTACAAATCGCCAAACAGGCTCGTTTTCGTCGTGACGCCTGACTTATTTGTGGGGTTCAACGTCCTGAAACCACCACATGATTATGATAGATGCCGTAGTGGAGGGCTCGGAAATATTGACCACCTGAGGTTCCCTAACATGCACCCAAATCTGAGCACACGGGCCTACAACATTTCCGCGTCCATCGGAATTGTCGTCACATCTGTCGAGGAAAATGACATTTCCTCGACAGATGTATATATATATATATATATATATATATATATATATATATATATATATATATATATATATATATATATATATATATAAAGCGAGAAAGCATGACGTTAGTCAACAAACATTTAATAATGACAAACGTTTCGGCAGCCTCCGTCAGTGTAAGACCAGGCTGAAGTCTGACGCACCAGCTGAAATGTTTGTGACTATTAGAAGTGTTTCGACGTACATCATTCCTTCTCACTTTCACCTTTACTACGGAGCCAGTGCGTTTAACACACCGATCTCACCATATACTTTCACCGTGCCACCACTGCCGTGATACATACCGGTAGTTGTTGTCATCCTCCAAAGCGCCCATGTATTCGCTGCTGTGGTGGGCCGCGCTGCAGTCAGATTCATTACCTTTCATTTATTTTCGGCGATGGGTGCATTCACATGTTGTGTTCCTGGATGGTTCAACAACAGTTCAAAATGAAAGGGCCTCGGATTTTACGTGCTCGCGAATGAAATGAAGCCTCGGCAGCTTTGGCTGCAGCGTATCAACAGAGCTGGACAGCGTGGCAAGTAAGTCTGTCTTTTGTGGTGTTCTTTGCTGCGTTAGGGCATTTAGCTTACTCAGTTCAGATTAGCCGATCGAGTGAACACAAAGTAAAGTGAACCGAGGCACGAATAAAAATGTGCTTTTCACGGTAAGCGCTGATTCCTTCATGTCACAGCCGCGATACATTTCGGCCATGTCGGCCGGGGTCTTCCGAACTTCCTATGCTGAAAAAGCTGTTTCATCGCGCGTATATTTTTCATAAATTATCATCATGTCAGGTTCTGTACGTTTACAAAGTAGGAGAGAGCGTGCAGCGTTCCAAACGCTTGTGAGGCGTGTTTACCCAGAACGCGGGTCTAACAATATTGATGCGATTATGGTACGCGTTTTGTTAGCATCAGTGCAACGGCAGAGGCTGTTTCAGGTGCTGTATTATACGCGCATATAAAGCACAGCCTGTCAGCATGCGCATATAGCAACTGCACATATAGTCGTCATAATTTGTGACGATATCTTTGAAACTTTATTTTAGCCTAGGCCTGATCAATTTACGATCTCTTGCTCATAGTATCACAAGGATTACTTGCTTGGTGCAGTGTATGTTGATGATGCTCTCGTAAGGCAAATCGTGGAGTGGCTGGTCAGAAATCCGCTCCACCAACTTCCACCCACCATGCTAGTGGCACAAATCCAGAGAAATCTTCCGTTTTTTTTTTTGGGGGGGGTGGATGTGAACCAACGCTCTAGCTTCATTTCCCTCCATGTATACCTTTTAATGGTTGCCTCTCACGATTCACTCTTGCAAACTTTCTTGCAATGTAAAGTGTCATAATGTTTGCGGTGACTTATAAGTAACATAATCATAGCCAGGCAATCAGATTCATAATTTATCATGAGGCCGAACTGTCAACATTTACTTACCATCAACTGTTTACTTACTCTTTATTTTAAAGCCAATCATAATAAACTTTTGCAACACGTCAGGAGTACCGCGTAACATTTTGGAAAGCTCGTACTCTTGGAGTGCTTTTTGAAAGAGAAAGCCGCACTCACAATTATACTTTGTTTCTCCTCATTGAAAGTACCTTGGGAGGCAATTGCAACGTACGCCCACACACAGTGGGTGTCAGAACCCCCCATGGTTTATGCCACTCCACTACGTTACCACAAAGGCACAAAAAATATCATCATATACCTACTTTGCTCAGGAACTCTCCCTCTGCCTCAATAACATTTTTATCACTACCACTAGGGCTCATCGTTAGAGCAACGATATAAAGTTACTAGCCTGTAGGTCTGTAGTGCATTTTAAGGAAATTTTTTTCGTAGGTTCTCAAAGTTCGTTCCCACAACAGGCCACAGAGTTTGCAGCGAACACTTTGAAGGGGGAACAAGACGTATATGGTTCGGGTACTGACAGTATTTTCCTTGAAGCAAAAAAATGCAAAGAAGCGTCAACAAATTCAAGTGAAGGAATAAAAGTCCATTTTTTATGGCCAGGCATTACTCAGCATGCACATAAATTAATCATAGCAACTGATGGAGTACGTTGTGACAAATAGGTAGATTATTTATTCATTACACCAGTGTGTTGACGTGAGTTTCTGCTACTTTTTGCTATACACCTTGGAGAAGGATGATATAATGTGGCAGAGTTTTCCAATTAAATGAATTTGCCAGTGTTACAGCTGTTTACATATCTTTTTTACGTAATGATATTTCGTCTTTACTTTCCAGTGTTACAGGGCACTTACCTGCCAACCATGTTGAAGTGCAACAGCCACATAGCGAAGAAACATCAAATGAAGAAAACAGCGCCGACTTGTGCAGTGCCACTGAGAACACTGATTGTGATACGTTCACAGAACCCTCATATACATATCATGAGCACAATCCAAATGATCTTCTGAAGAGGCAGCAAGAATCTACTCAACGTCTTCAGCAGGAAGTAAAAAAAGAGCTAACGCAATCATTACTGAATTGAAGAAGGATCTAGAAGAGAAAAAAGGCTAATGCCGATTCAGCAAGTCTCTACAACCACCTTCAGCAAAAGAGCAGATGTTTGGCGCTTGAAATATCACGTTTTAGTGGTTGCCTCAGAAAGGCCTCCAAAACAAAAACAACTGAGTTTTAATACGATGTATTGGCTCAGCAAGAAAAAAAAACTGCGCTACTATACTGGATTCGCATCACGCCTGCATTTTGAAGCATTTTGGTCGCTTTTAGAAGAAGACGTGAACAGGCTGCAATTCTGGAACATGAAAGGAACAAAAAAATAAAAACAGAAAGTTTCTCGTGCCACTCAAGATGCAAATAATAATTGTGCTTATGAGACTTCAGCTGGGACTTGATGGAGTGGACCTTGCATTCGGGTGAGCTAACTTTGTTCGTGACTGTCAACCTCTCTGCTTTTAGTCATATATACGTTTTCACTGAGTGAAGCAGTAGTCCTTAGGTGCAAAGCAAATGCAACATGTTTTCTCATCATTGCAACTTGTGCATTAATTGATAATGCTTACAACATGCATAAGTACACTATCCTGCTAAAATGCAAGGATAGGGCTCAACAAGGACTATTGTTGGAGTTTAGTTTTTCGACCAAGCAACTTTTTTATAGCTGCTGCCCTGAACGATAAGTGCTTCTCACGATGCTAGTTACAGAATTCCTAATCCAGACAGAGGTTGAAATTTAGTTGTGTTGTTGCTGTTGCCCATGAGACTACAACGAACATGTTCCCTTGACAAGGTTTTGAAGTAAATAGGGGAGTTAAACGTGTTTGATATTTAAATGCGGCCCTCGCTCATTTTACTCTTTTCTTCACTACACCCTGTACATTGGCTCTTCTCTTTTCTTGACTGAGGGTTCCTAGTTGCTGAGCAAGGAGAATAAGCAGACAGGACACATACTTGCAGGCAGACAAACAGGCTCTCTCTGCTGCTGACGTGGCCTGATTCCCCTGGTGACGTCGCAAACAATGCTGGGAATGGAGAATGACCCAAAGAGAAACACTGCTTCGTTTTTTTTTGTGGTGCTCCTGTGGCACTTGGTACTGCTGCGTTTGATACTGCTAATTGTGACAACATTCCGAATTTGATGCCTGCATTTCCTTGAATTGTTACAACAAAAAGATGGTTTAGGTGCCCTTTGATTTTCCTACGAGTGCCCATCACTTCAACGCTCAATCTATTCACAATGGCAGCAATCAAGGCAAGTTGCATATCGTGGCTTTTCACAAATTCAATTTTAAGGCACATTTTAAATTGTATATAAATGAATACTTATGATGCTTTATAATTTGCTTCGTGTTAACCACAGAAACGTCATTCTGTAGAATGATCAAAATTTTTTATTGCGTCACACACGGGCCCACATGTATGCCACGAGATCTGTGTGACAAGTATCGCCCACAAGCCTTCCTTTCGAAGAGATTCAACGCCGTGGATGGTATCCTTGACTGTCAGAAATCTTCATTGAAACCCCGTCATCTTTTAGCATTGAAAGTGAGACATACTTCTTGTACAAGAAGCACAATACCAACAAGGGATCAGCTGTTTTCAGCGCCAACCGTTTTGTGACGTTTGTCTCTGACATCGCACATGGCCGTTTGTCGGACAAGGCCCTGACCCACTCACTGCGGAATCTTAGATAAATTCACTCCTTGGCGCAGAATAATGGCTGATAGTTGATTCATCATTGACGATGAATGTAAGACACGTTCGTTAGGTCTCAACATTGCTTCTTTTGTGGGTGGACGGTCGCAGCTGTCAGAAAAAGACGAAGAGAAGACAAGGCGAATCGCAAGCGTGCGAATACACGTCGAAAGAGTCATCAGGAGGGTGAAAACGTTCAAAATACTATCACATATCCTCCCAAAAAGTATGGCTGAACAACTCAACAAAGTGTGGCACATCTGTGTGCTGTTGTCTAACTTCATTGATTCACATTTTCTGAACTACATCCAGCTGAACACCAGAAATACTGCTTTTTGAGATGGTAAAGAAAATTTAGACTTATTCAAAAGTTAGTGCAAAAGTTGTTTTGGTGGCAGCAGTGCAAAAAACTCTGCTTCTTGATCTTCTGGTAAAACTTCGTACGTTGATTCGTCTCTCAGAAGAATGAATTGTCCAAATTAACTAAGTTATGAATTATCCTAAGTATCAAGAAAAAAATGAAGTGTTTGTAACGTCTATACACTTCTATTTTCTTGACGAGAAAGTAAATACTGCACTTACTTTGCATAAGAGCAGTTTAAAAGCAGTAATTTGATGGCACAGTGACCAGAACTTTCAAGAGATACAGTCAGCAGTGTTGTTCAGTGACTGTTCCGTTGCCATAACGATGTCTTGCATTAATGTATCAATATGTCCTTGCACTGTTGATTGCAGGAATGGTTTACATATTGCTATCTTAACATGTTCAGACTTTCAGCGTACAATAAATTATCAGTGTTCTCACGCATGATCCAACAGTTTCCCTCTGTGCACATGAGCTCCTTGAACTATGCGAATACGAGATAACTCAGTTTACTTTGTTTCCGTCCACCTCTTGTAAATTCTGCGTTAATGCTATCCACATTATAAAGTGAATACTTTCCTATGTACAGTTTCACTGCTCAATCCAATAATTTCTTTTAGTGTGAGTGTCTCGACATCTTCAAACTTGAACGAAAGATAAAACCATTCTTGGGCACTCAAAGTGAAGACCCTTTCAACCTCCCGCAGTTAGAAATAAAGCTTTTTCTACGTTTTTATACGATTTTTCTTTCAAACAATTTTACTGTCGTGTGGTTGTGTCGGTGAAGACGCAAACAATCAAACCAGTACAGAATGAGTTGTTTATTAGGGTGTACTTGTGGTGAAAAATGCATTATTCAAAGTGCAGGCAAAAAACACTTGCAGTACAGAGATAGTGACAAGGTACGTGCTTTGTGCTGAGCAGTGGTAATATGAGTAGGTCACATGCAGATAAACACTCCTATGTGGCATGGGCTGCAGCAGATGGCAAACTTCAGGTCGCACGCAGGAACAGTTTCATACTACCAAACATGTCATCATAGTCCAGTGCGCCAATATGTCCACTTGCATTGTAATGTCCCAACAACCCTCATAGACTATTAACAATAAACAATTGTATCGGGCTAGTTGGTAGGGATCTATCTTGCTAGGAAGCGCAGCCACATTACACAGAACACACAATACAAGCGATTAACTTCAACTAAACGTTTATATCAAACGTTTAGTTGAAGTTAATTTATAAATTGAAGTTTATTTATAAAGAGGGTGAAAAGAGAAAAAATAATAAAGGTAGACAACAAAAAGCACACGTGCCAGTCCCGTACATTACTATCCGTTATTGTCTATCACCTTATCCAAAAAACATAGTTCTTTCCACGTGAGCGAAATAGAGGGTGTACTGTCTACCTTTTATTATTGTCTACATTTTATTATTCTTTTTCTCTTTTCACCCCCTTTATAAACTCTGACGTTTGCATTAAACGTTTAGTTGAAGTTAAGCGCTTGTGTTGTGTGTTCTGTGTAATGTGGCTGCGCTTCCTAGCAAGATGTATCCTCATAGATTGCTCTGGCTATGTCGTTGTATCGGGGTCCATAATCCAAACTAGTGGCAGTTGGTATTCTTTGTGGCATTATTGAAGGTTGAAGCAGTGAAGGTCAATCCTTTGTTGGATCTTAACATGCAGAAGGGCAAGCAGTCTTGCTTTTTTGACTCATTGTTAGATAAATTACGAGATCAGGATTTGCTTTGTGGGTGAGAGTTGGCCACATTGCATGGAACGTCATTGGGGTATTCCTCGCATAGACCGGCTTGAACGATGCATGTTCGCTGTTTCTTGAGTTGTTACCACAATGCATTTTCTATGGAGGCGAGAATGCCTGAGGTCTGTGTACTTAGATTTGGGTGCAGGTTGATGAACCCCAGGTGGCCGAAATTTCCAGAACGCTCCCCTACGGCCCATTCCGTAATATTGTGGTTTTGTGGCGTTAAGCTCTAACAATTAATATTATAGTTATCGCAGATAGAAAGCTGCTATGTATCAGCTTTGTGTCAACTCTCGGCCAGATACATGGTATATATTAGTACTGAAGAAAACTTTCTGCACTCGGCATTAAAGCGAGATTACGCATAGTACATCATACACCAGGAGAATATAAATATGCAGAAAGAGATAACAAAGAGGAACAGTAAATTAATTGACACTGAATATGAAGGCCTCTATTTTCCAGCGAAATAAGGCATCAGGTACTGGTCAGCAAAAAACTTGCAGCATTTTACCAGGGCACTGAAGAATGCCTCATCAAAAAGTACAGGAGGTTGCACACAATTTTTTTTCACTGTACGTGAAGAGGACACAACTTTTCCGACCGCTTACCCCAATTTGTGCCTGCACCTCGGTAAAATACCTGCTGCTGACTTTGAGGAATCCACCACGCAGTTCGTTGTTGCAAAATGTATGAATTCTCATGGGGCTTTTGATTTACAAAGGGCGCGGTGCTTAACAAATGCATGTAGTGATTCCGTCTGGGCTTCATGGCACAAGTATCACGCAATTGCTTACCCATGATAGTGCTCAGCAGAGACCGCACATCATGAGGCCCCATCTTTCTTTTGCACGTATTATTCACCCATGTGTACACTCTACGCACCGATGATGCAGCTATAATTCCTTTCCGGTAGTGATGCCACATGGGAGATCCACTCTTAAGCCTTGTGGCCTTCTTCACAGCATTCACGTCATAAACTGTGTACTGCACTGCACTTCCAGCTTTTATAGCATCAAGCCATCGTTTAGGCACTGCTTTGTCTTCTTCGGCACAATTTGCTGTTTCTGCGATTCTCCTGGGTGAAAAGCCATTTGCCTCAAGAATGTCGGCAAAGCAGTCGAGGCCACATTTCTTAAGATTGCCATTCAAGTATATCAGGCTGAGCGTTTTTATTACCTTTCTGTCTGCTTTCAAAGAGGAATACCGCATTATCTTGTGGTGTCGTTCTGGTTAACAGCTCATTTTGTCGCGGGTGTCCTTGGAAAACACTACATTCTCAACATTTTCCCTGACCTTCCTGAGGTCTCCGAGATGATACCACTGTCTTTCCGTCTCTGTGCACAAGAGAGAGTCTGGCACAGATGCCAAATCATGCTGTGAAATGTACAATAAACGATATAAGACACAGCAGCTGTACTTGCACACAGCACCTTTGGCTGCAACACAGGTGCAGCCCCCGGAAATTACCTCACCATCACAAATATACAATTTGATGGATGCCTTGTACAGAGCCCTAATAGTCATGAAAGCTAGAGTTTCTGCTTGTACAACAGTCTCTGCAATACTGCTTTCCAAAAACTGTAGCTTCTGTAGATGTCCTGATGTGAAGAGACATAACGCTATATCTCGATGTTCTAAGCACCTTTGCTTTCTATGTACCTGCTTGGAATATCATATAGTCAGCATATAGTGTGCAACCTATTGAGTGCAGACGTAGACGTGGAAAGATAAATAAAAGTGAATCATACCATTTTTATAGAAATAGGTGGTTAATGACCCCTCAAACTTCATAAAACAGTAGTTCTTTCTCTGCATTTTGTGCCAACTGAGTCAATGATTCAATCCAGCTGGTAAAGAATAAGCGTTAACAAGCTACTGACCAAGGACAAGCACCTGCCCGCAGCACAAAATTGAAAAAACAGTTGTATATCTGCAATCATAGGACGGCAAAAGAGTGGAGCTCACTCAGCCTCGCCCACGATTTATATTTTGCGCTTAAGGCTCCCTCAGACTCATACTTTCCAAAATGTTGTGTAAATTGGACTCACTAACAGTCACGAACTTTTTTTAACCAGAATCACTCGTACGGGCACTCACAAAAAGTTTACCCCACCAGACTCACTCAAACTCAGACTCACAGCTCGATCTGAGTCTGAGTGAGTTGGAGTGAGCTGACTCGTGAGTGAGTTTGCCAACCTATGTCTACAATACACTAAAAGCAAACTGGGGACACAGAAGGCAAAGAATTTCTGTCAGAGAGAAAGCTCAATCCTTGAGAATGTCTGAAACACCAGCATTTGACGCAGTAGCACTTCACTAAACGAGAAATGACCAGTTTGAAGATTTTTTATTGTGTCACAGATTTACCTGGCTTACGCAAAACTCGCAGTGTGCTGCCAGTTTTCCACGTACCTTTACGCACTCGATCACATTTTTGAGAAATATTGAAGATATAAGTGAAATTATGTGCATGTGTTATACACATTTTGCTGTTAGTAGGCCTCCTATAGTTTCCAACACATTCTTAAACTACATGACGTGACATCGTCTGACATGTCCACAATATTTGGGGCACTCGCTCGTTAAGCTAGTTTATTATTTTGCAGTGTGAAGGTGCAGTTTCATGTTGTACGCACCAATTGTTTGCCAGATGCTTTTTTCTCCTGCTCTTTTTTGTTGGTTGATTATTTCGTTGTTTTTTTTTCTGTGCTTCCCGTTTTGTTTGTGTTCAAGTATCTTCGATATGTCATTCCCTTTTTTCATCATTGTAGTAAAATAGTAGACTCTTGCACTGCAATTTCAGTAAACGTATATTTGTTACTCTGTAACATCATTTGAGTGAGCGATCAGAGCCTGCGGACTGCTGTATTTCGGTCATCTAATCCGTCTACTTTTCCTACACAGGCCACGCTGCTGTATCTACGGGTCGATTACATATCGCCCTCCTGGTGAACCGGCAATCCGCCAACTTCAACACGTGTTTTGCAAGCAACTAGATTCTATCAACAACTGCTATCTGCTGTCTCCACCACTGGTGTCGCTGCTGTGCCTGTATTCAGGATACTTAAGCTGCCCCGTGGCCATCCAGCAGCATCATTTGAGCGAGCGATCATAGCCTGCGGACTGCTGTATTTCGGTCATCTAATCCGTCTACCTTTCCTACACAGGCCATGCTGCTGTATCTACGGGTCGATTACATATCGCCCTCCTGGGGAACCGGCAATCCGTCAACTTCAACATGTGTTTTGCAAGCAACTGGATTCTACAACTGCTATCTGCTGTCTCCGCGACTGGTGTCGCTGCTGTGCCTGTATTCAGGATACTTAAGCTGCCCCGTGGCCATCCAGAAGCATCGTTTGAGCGAGCAATCAGAACCTGCGGACTGCTGTATTTCGGTCATCTAATCCGTCTACCTTTCCTACACAGGCCACGCTGCTGTATCTACGGGTCGATTACATATCGCCCTCCTGGTGAACCGGCAATCCGTCAACTTCAACACGTGTTTTGCAAGCAACTAGATTCTATCAACAACTGCTATATGCTGTCTCCGCCACTGGTGTCGCTGCTGTGCCTGTATTCAGGATACTTGAGCTGCCCCGTGGCCATCCAGAAGCATCGTTTGAGCGAGCAATCAGAACCTGCGGACTGCTGTATTTCGGTCATCTAATCCGGCTACCTTTCCTACACAGGCCACGCTGCTGTATCTACGGGTCGATTACATATCGCCCTCCTGGTGAACCGGCAATCCGTCAACTTCAACATGTGTTTTGCAAGCAACTGGATTCTACAACTGCTATCTGCTGTCTCCGCGACTGGTGTCGCTGCTGTGCCTGTATTCAGGATACTTAAGCTGCCCCGTGGCCATCCAGAAGCATCGTTTGAGCGAGCAATCAGAACCTGCGGACTGCTGTATTTCGGTCATCTCATCCGTCTACCTTTCCTACACAGGCCACGCTGCTGTATCTACGGGTCGATTACATATCGCCCTCCTGGTGAACCGGCAATCCGTCAACTTCAACACGTGTTTTGCAAGCAACTAGATTCTATCAACAACTGCTATCTGCTGTCTCCGCCACTGGTGTCGCTGCTGTGCCTGTATTCAGGATACTTGAGCTGCCCCGTGGCCATCCAGCAGCATCATTTGAGCGAGCGATCAGAGCCTGCGGACTGCTGTATTTCGGTCATCTAATCCGTCTACCTTTCCTACACAGGCCATGCTGCTGTATCTACGGGTCGATTACATATCGCCCTCCTGGTGAACCGGCAATCCGTCAACTTCAACATGTGTTTTGCAAGCAACTGGATTCTACAACTGCTATCTGTTGTCTCCGCGACTGGTGTCGCTGCTGTGCCTGTATTCAGGATACTTAAGCTGCCCCGTGGCCATCCATAAGCATCGTTTGAGCGAGCGATCAGAGCCTGCGGACTGCTGTATTTCGGTCATCTAATCCGTCTACCTTTCCTACACAGGTGATTCAAGTGCCTCATTCTTACGTTTTATTCTATTTCATTTTCCCCCCTGACTGCAGTGCCCTGATCGCTCGTTTTTATATGGCTCCTACCGTTGCATCGCTTTCTAAAGAGTTTGAAGACTTTAAGGTGTCAATTGAAAGAAACTTAGCTACCGTTCATAACACGTTGGAATCTGTAAAATCTGCAGTGACTGGGTGTCATCCTGAAAGTGTGTACAAACTGCAATCTGAGATCGCTGACATCAAAAAGCCATGGATTTCATGAGCAGTAAGTTTGAGGCTGCAAAGTCGGAAAACAGCGCCCTCAAATCTGACAATAAGCACCTAACTGAAAATAATCAGATGCTGCTGCACAAGATTAGACATTTGGAACAGTACTCTCGCCTCAATAATTTGGAAATAACAGGTGTTCCAACAACGCAAGGCGAAAACTGCAGAAACATTGTCGAGCTTCTCGGCAAAAAGGTCGGTTGTCCTATCAAACCTGAGGACATCGATACTGTACACAGATTACCAACACGCGACACAAATAACAAAAACATCATTGTGCGCTTCTGCTCGCGCGACATGCGCACAGAGTTTCTGGAGAAGGCTCGGACGTTCCACCCAAAAGCAGACTTGCTGGCTTTTTCGGCAGCGCAGGAAAAGCCAATATACGTTAATGAGCACCTGACGTTTGATAATAAGCGGCTGTTTTCTGAAGCACTTGCACTCAAGAAAGAAATGAAGTGGGATTTTCTGTGGACTGACAATTGTGTTATTAAGGCAAGACAAACTCTCGATAGTGTAGTGCACAGAATTGTCAGTGATGTCGATCTACATGTGTTCAACTCATAGGTGTCAAATAACGTAAGCTAGAAAAAAAAAAGAAAACATAAAGGCTTATTTTCTTCCGGGTGACTTTATTGACATTTCTTCGCAGAACTGGGATTTTTTTTCGATTCATTTAAATGCTCGTAGCCTCCCTAAAAGTAATGACAGTATTATTGCTCTACTAGCTTCCCTTAATCATCAGTTCTCGGCTATCTGTTGCTCTGAAACTTGGTTATCGCCTGGTCATGAGGACTTGTATGGCTTTCTCGGGTATGTAAGCGAATATGCTCACCGAACTGATGATCGTCATGGTGGCTCCGCCATTTTTATATAAAAAACATTTTATATAAAAGGCGCAATGATTTAAACCTAAATGTGGCGAAATGTGAATCTCTTTGGTTGTAAATCGATCTGCCATGTCTTTGTCAGAATCAACGAAAAACTATTCTTGCTACTAACTATCGATCCCCTTCCAGTGACCCCTATGCTTTTTGTAATGCGCTTCATCACTTGCTTGATAAATTTACTGCTGAGCGCAAGAATATAATAATTATGGGCGATATGAACTTTATTTACTAGATTCCTCTAACCATTCTGCTCTCGAGTATAGGACTTGTTTTCATAGTTTTGGGTTTAAATCGCTAATATCTGTACCAACACGCTGTTCTGATAACGGCTCACGGTCATCAATTGATCACATCCTCACAAACATTGATGACGTCAGTCACGCTGGTGTCATTGAGAGTGACATCACAGATCACTTTTCTGTATTTCTATATTTTGAACAGGTCATCACTCGTAGCAACATAATACGTCAAAAGTATCGCTTTGATTCAGACAAGTACTGCATGCTCATTGCCGATGAAGATTGGTCCAGTGTATATGCTGCGAATGATCCTGAAGAGGCCTTGACCAGGTTCTGCGACGCTATTTATTCAGCAGTTGAGCGTTCAACTACATCGCAATCATCTAACAGACGCTACTTTGCCCCACGGTGCCCTTGGTTATCTTAATCACTGATACGATCTTTTCGCAAAAAAGAGAACCTATATAAAAACACGAAACGTCAGCCTTTTAATTCACGCTTGAAATCACGCATTAAAACTTACTCCAGCACATTAGCCACACTTTTGAGAAAGGCTAAACAAAGTTATTATGAGCGGGAACTACAGAATTGTGGACATAATTCAGGAAAAAATTGGCAGCTTTTAAAAGAATTTTTTAATTCCACTCAGTTGCGCAGAAAAGTGACCTCTATTCGTGTCGACAACGTCACTCTTACTGCGGCCAGTGACGTGGCCAACGCCTTTAATGTACACTTTTCCACTAGCCTTGCAGTCCCCTTCTTCTCAGACTCCGTTTTCTCACAGCCCTCAGTCGATGTTTCTTTTTCCTACAAGTGCTTCTGAAATTTCCTCAATTATTTCTGGATTAAAAGCTACCGGAGCTGGGTTAGACAACATCCATTCAAAGCACAATAAACTTGTAAGATCTCTTGTAGCGCCTATATTAAGCCACGTTTTTAACCGCTGTTTGAAGAACGGTGTTTTCCCGGATAAATTAAAAGTTGTGAAGGTAGTGCCAGTATATAAAAAAGGTGATACCCTCAGCATGTGCAAATACAGACCCACATCTGTCCTTCCCTTCCTGGATAAAATTTTGGAAAAACTAAATGAACTAAGAATATCTAAATATTTAAGCAAATTTAACATACTTTCTCCTTGTCAGTTTGGTTTTAGGGCTGGTCTTTCCACTGATACTACAAGTGCTTGTTTCACTGACAAAATCAGATCATTCATTGATAATGGTAACATCGCAGGATCTGTCTTCGTCGACTTTACTAAAGCATTTGACAGTATTGATCATTTCATTCTATTTCGCAAACTCCAGTACTATGGCATAACTGGTCCCGCATTAACGCTATTACAGAGCTTTCTTCTTAATAGGTTGCAGGTGGTCTCGGTCGATAATTTTACATCTAGTCCCAACCCCATTACAAGAGGTGTTCCGCAAGGTTCAATTTTGGGTCCGTTATTATTTTTATTATTCATAAATGATTTACCACGTTGCCTTAATTATTCTTCTTGTTTACTTTACGCTGATGACACGACTCTCTTTTCTCATCACTTGGATTTAGCGACTCTCGTGTCAAGACTTCAAGCTGACCTTAATTGTCTTGTTGACTGGTGCAACTCTAATAGATTGTTGATTAATCCTTGCAAAACCTGTTTTATGCTTTTTTATTCACCAAACAAAAAACTAGCATTTATTCCTTACCTTTATGTGAACTCAGTAGTTATTCTTTTAAGTGATCACACGTCATTTTTAGCAGTTATAATGGACACACATCTGAAACTTCAGCAACATATCAATTCTGTTTGTAAAAAGATTTCGTATGGTATCAGGGCATTGGTGAAGTCACGAATGTGTTTTAACATCAAAGCTCTCAAGGCATTGTATTATGCATTCATACACAGTCATCTCAGTTATTGCATTACATCATGGGGTAATTCATATTCGGTGCACATTTGGCCGTTAAAAGTATTGAAAAAACAAGCAATTCGACTCATAACTTTCGCTTCACGTCAAGCGCCATCACAAGATATTTTTCGCTAGCTTGACGTATTACCGATCTCCCAAATGTACGTTTACAATGTGTGTGTTTTGTTTTTCAAAATTTTCCACCGGACCCTCACTACTGACATCTTTCCGATTACCTTGTTGGATAAGTCCAATAATACTAGATTCGTGGTCGCCCATAACCTGTTTTTACCTAAAGTTCGCACTAATTATGGAAAAATGAGCATTGTTTTTTCGTCTATTTAATTATGGAATTCTTTGTCACATGATGTGAAAGACTTAATGCACATTCATGTTTTTAAGAGGAAAGTGGAAAAGTCTCTATTAAACGTATAACTGCTATATTTTGTTTAACTGCTATATCTTACGTATAACTGCTATATAACGTATAACTGCTATATAACGTATAACTGCTATATAACGTATAACTGCTATATCTTGCTTTGTTTGTAGAAAAAAAAACTTCGAAATGTTCCGTGACTTGCTCTTTCGTTATTCATATTTTAGCTTTTTCATTGTAATAACATAGGAGGTCCCGCCTGCGGTTTACTACCTTGGGACCTCCTCCTGCATACTTACTCACAATGTACTATTCTGATGCTAATAAAGATACATTGATTGATTGATTGATTGATTGATCGATTGATTGAACATATATAAAATAATGTCCTTGTGATGCTACAGCAGGTATAAAAATGCAGATGTTTACACCACTCTGTGGATGTACTTGCTGAAAGTTCTATGTCATGTAGGTCGAGCTGCTGTGTGCAAGAGCTGAAAGTTGATGTTCCTTTATGCGCATTCCATTTGTCTTTAAAGCTTCATGACATTCAAGAAGTTGGTACATGCTATTTCATATTTTCTTTATTGTTCTGAAAGGCTCAAATTATTCCTATATTCATTGCCGTGTCACAATTTTGCTCCTCGAAGTGCTCTAAGGAAAAATTTCATAAGTGTTATTTGTCAACAAACATTTTGCGGTGAAATAATCACTTGATAAAGTGGAAGCTTGGGCTGGTTGGTTAGTTGGAATCAACATGTTTTCACAGCGTAAGTAAGACGAGTACTTAGAAAGGACACAACATGGGTGCTGAGTTTAACTAAATTTTATTAGTGAAAACGCTCAGAACATATACACATGATTGCATTTCATAACGTTTGTCAACATATGTTGGAGAAACGGGCAGGTGCGTGAATGAGCACTTAAATGAACATCACTATCTTAAAAATACAGCTGTTCAAGGTCATCTGGGTATTCACTGTAGAAATTGTGGTTGCAAACCAGAATTTCAAAATTGCACCGTTGTCGCATAACATCGCCAGCAGCTAACACGCGAAATAATTGAGGCTAATAAATCCATCTGCTGGGTGACCTCAGTGTTAGCATGGCTTCTGTTGCACTCACTAATCATGAAATCGAGTATCAGGCTGTAACATAATAAGCTGTGAGCTCGTGCTGAGGTGTGGTGTGGCTCTGACTTAACAAGACATCGAGTATAAATCTTGCTGTAACACAATAGGTTGTGCGTTTGTGTTGCGGCGTCCTGCTTACTTTCATGTTTATACACATTTCCACTGTTCTCGCTAATAAAATTTGGTTGAAGTCAGCGACCGTGTTGTGTCCTCCCTATATTCTCATTTTTTGTGCTGTGCAAGCATGTTAATCTAATCACCCTAAAAAAGTTACTTATGCATCCTGGTAGGATGATGCACTGAAAAACAAACTTTAAGCCATGTCTTTAACAAAACATTGTACATACCTATAAACGTGTTGTTTTCCAAAAAATGGGTTCAGGGATTTTGTCTGACTGGTCCACTTTTTCTGGTGGTCGGTTTTAGGTCTGCATGCCATGATATACAGGCCAACCACAAAACAATATTTATCATGCTACAACCTACCATACTGAAGCGCTTACACACTTTTATGAGATTGTCATATAATAAAACTTTATAAGCCAAATGTTTATATGGCATGATTATTCCTACTGTTTCAACCATACTCTTAGATGGCCACATTATGAGGAACAGCACATAAGCAGTTAACTCCCGAAGCGTTGACCATATGCTGCTTGATGTGCTAACTTGGTCGTCTTCCACAAACAATGCTCCACTGAAAACGCAGCCCCGCTGTGGTGGCCTAGTGGCTAAGGTACTCGGCTGCTGACCCGCAGGGCGCGGGTTCGAATCCCGGCTGCGGCGGCTGCATTTCCGATGGAGGCGGAAATGCTGTAGGCCCGTGTACTCAGATTTGGGTGCACGTTAAAGAACCCCAGGTGGTCTAAATTTTCGGAGCCCTCCACTACGGCGTCTCTCATAATCATATAGTGGTTTTGGGACGTTAAACCCCACATATCAATCAATCCACTGAAAACGCAGCTGCTTTTAGTAAGTGCTAGAACAAACTATCCATACACAATAACCATCAATGCAAACGGAATGATAATGCAGCACGAACGAGGCACGAACTACGGCTCCGTAAATTTTCAAGTGCTTGGGCGAGCATGTTTCACCGCGAGCGGCAAATTTTTCTTGGCCCATGCCTGTTAGTGGCCAGTTACCTACGATAATCGATGCAGCAGAGACGGCTGCATGGAAGTGAGCAAAAAAAACCGGCACTTCGCCACTTACTACACAGGCGTTCTCGGCGGCGCGTCACGGCACTCTAATATGTAAAGCGGCTTTGCCATTTCCTATATTTTTCCTTCTTTGCGTGTCACCTGGGTGGTGGTCAGAGCGTCGGTACTTAGGCGCGCGTAATCGATGGGATCAGCTGACCGCTGAAGGCGCATTACCAGAATGGCAGAATCAAGCACGCAACACAGCGACAAATATCGTGCCTGCATTTCCGTGCGTCTTTACTGCTAGGTTTATCAGTGCTCGGAAAGTTCCAATTGCAAACTTGGTATGTGTTTAGCAAATTCTCGTTGCTAATGCAGCAAAATACAATCAGAGCGATACTTTTCACTTCGGCGAAGCGGCCCATGCAGCCTTTGGCCACTACCTTTACGTTGCATTAAGTTGACTACACCACTTACGTAGTCTAAACGTTAACTGACGACTAGGTCAGGGTCACAAACCTCTCTGTTCTAGAATAAATGCACGGAAAGACCATGTCAGCTCGTCGGTTTATGCTGAGCCAACCCAGCTGATACAGCTGTACAATATAACATATTTTATAAACTACGTTATGAGAAATATTAAGCTTCGTTGAAACACTTACTTAGAATGTCTCAATAATAATGTCAAGCACATGCGATGTTGATTGAAGTCGATTTGCTACACGCGGTGCAAGTTGATTTGGCATATATATATATATATATATATATATATATATATATATATATATATATTGTAATGAAATAATGAATCTGAATAACGGACGCTCTGCTGGCAATGAAGAAGACGATGATGATCGGTGGCTGCAGTAGTAGCTCGCGCACGCCGCTCGCCATTAGCCAGACCTGCCTGATAAAGGACATTTTGCCAAGCTACGTCTGAACCTTTCTCGACGTACAACACCTCTATTTTAAGTGGTGGAGGAGCCGGGGTTCCCATCAACCTGGAACTTCGCAATCGGACGCTACCCTCACCGTTCACCATGACTGCTCCTGGCCCTTCTCAAGATGCCTTACCAACGACAATCTACTGTACTGGCGCGCCTCGGCAACGCGACCCACCAATTTTTCGCGGCAACGATGAACAAGACGTCGAGGACTGGCTCGTCGAGTACGAAATCGTAAGCGCTTCCAACAAGTGGAACGCCTGCGACCAGCTCACAAACGTGCGCTTTTACCTCGCTGATGTGACCAGCCTCTGGTTCAAGAACCACTAAGGCGATATTACCAACTGGTCCGCCTTCAAGACCACCATCTCCGCGGTCTTCGGCCGTCCTGCCGTGCGCCGGCTTCGCGCGGAACAGCGTCTCCGTAGTCGAGTCCAGCGCAGGGACGAGACCTTTACAAGTTACATTGAAGATGTCTTGTCCCTTTGAAAGCGCGTCGATGAATCTCTAACCGAACGCGACAAAATCAAGCACATCATCAAAGGAGTTGACGACGACACCTTCCAGATGCTCGTCGCTAGGAATCCACAGACCGTCACCGACGTTGTCCAGCTCTGTCAGGAGTACGACGAGTTGCGTAAGCAGCGTGTCTCGACGCGCAGGGCCGCAGAAGATACGGCTGAAGTTTCCGCACTCGTACACGACGTCGCTGCTGATCACACCGTCTTACTGCCCCAAATCAAACAAATCATTCGTGAGGAAGTTGCGCGTCAGCTTTCTCTTGTGGCCGAAGCATCCGCGCTAGTGACCTCGTTAGACCCACGTCTACGCCAGGTCATTAAGACACAGGTCACGCAGGCACTGTCTCCATCGCCACCTGTCCCTACGCCGCTGACCTACGCTGCCGTCGTTGCTAGACCCCCAGCCCCACCTGTCTCTGGCGCATACCGGGGCACCGGGTCCTCCTACCCTACGACGCTGCCTACATACACGGCACCCCATCCCGTTTTGCCCCCTGCACCCTCTGTCGTTAACCCATGGCGCACCTTGGATAATCGACCCATCTGTTTCGCATGCGGTTTCGTGGGACATATAGCACGCTACTGTCGCCGTCGCAACTTCCAGCCTCCAGACCATGAGAATTCTGCAAATAACCAGGCTGCCCAGAATCCCCAGCGACCATCTTCTCCTATCACCGGCTCATTGTCCCCACGACGCCCCGTCGATTCTCGCCGGTCATTACCACCCCGTCGCCGATCTGTCTCCCCGATGCTTCGGCGCACGAGCCCCACTCGAGAGGAAAACTGACAGCCGCAGTTCCGGAGGCAAGAACTGCGTCGTCGTCGAACTTTCTAAGACCTCCTCTTTGTCCGACCAACGAAATTGATGTGCTAGTAGAAGGTGTTGCTGTACGTGCACTTGTCGACACAGGCGCCGTCGTTTCTGTAATTAGTGAAAAACTGTGTCGCGATTTCAGAAAAGTTACAACGCCGCTTACGAATCTTGCTCTGCGTACAGCCACCTCCCATTTCATCGCGCCGACAGCTCAGTGCACAGCACGCGTTCTTATTCAAGATGTTTGGTACGCCGTCAACTTTGTTATTCTCCCACGTTCATCTTACGACGTCATACTAGGAAGGGATTTCCTTTCTACCCATCAGGCCCTCGTCGACTGCGCTCGTGCTGAACTCACGTTGACGAATCCGTGCCTTGATATCGACCACCACAGTCCCTCGAAAGTGTTTGCCGCAGCTGACGTCCGCATCGCGCCGTTGTCCGCCGTCCTAGTGCCTGTGTTTTCCCCTGCTGCCACTAACTCGACGCTCCTGTTCCAACCAACTATAGCTAGTGTGCAACACCGAACCATCGTCCTCCCGTTTGCCGTCATCGACTTTTCCAATGGTTTGGCGGTACTTTATGCGTGCAACGTTTCTGCTTGTCCGTACATCCTGCTACGCGGTGAGTGTCTGGGAAGCCTCGAGACCTTAAATTGTATTTTCGAAGACCCGAGCTATCCAGACAAGCCATTTCTACCGACTTGTGCCATTACACCCGCAACTGACGCTAATGAACCTATGGATGTATTTCGCAAGTCCATCCATTGTAACCTCACGTCTGGACAGCAGAAACAGCTGATCAAGCTCCTACAGCGTTTTCGAGCCTCGTTTGACCACAATCAGCCTTCCTTAGGTCGAGCGTCATGTGTTGTTCACCGTATAGATACCGGTCAAGAGACGCCATTACGGCAGCGTCCATATTGTGTGTCAACTACCGAACGCCGTGCCATCAATGAACAGGTTGACGACATGCTGACACGTGGCATAATCGAACCGTCAAGCAGTCCCTGGGCCTCTCCAGTTGTGTTGGTGAAGAAGAAGGACGGATCCATCAGGTTTTGCGTGGACTACCGGCGTCTCAACCGAATCACGCGCGAGGATGTCTATCCGCTGCCACGCATTGACGATGCCTTGGACTGCCTACAGGGAGCCGAATTTTTCTCTTCTTTAGATCTCCGCTCTGGGTACTGGCAGGTACCCATGGCAGAGGCCGATCGTGAAAAAACTGCTTTCATCACGCCCAACGGGCTTTACGAATTCACAGTCATGCCCTTCGGCCTCTGCAACGCTCCAGCTACTTTCGAGCGGATGATGGACTCTATCCTTCGAGGCCTCAAATGGAACGTTTGCCTTTGTTATTTAGATGATATTGTCGTCTTTTCAACTGATTTTGCAACCCATTTAACCCGCCTCGAGAAAGTCCTCGCGTGTATTTCTGCCGCGGGGCTGCAACTGAATCTGAAGAAGTGCAATTTCGCCGCTCGAAAGCTAACGGTCCTTGGCCACGTGGTTTCAAAAGACGGTATTCTTCCTGACCCTGCCAAACTTACAGCCGTTTCAGCGTTTCCCAAACCGACCACCATGAAAGAGCTCCGAAGCTTCATAGGCCTTTGCTCTTACTTCCGGCGCTTCGTCCGCAATTTCGCGACGATCATCGCTCCTTTGACCAAGCTCCTCGCCGGCTCCAGAGACCTTTCAGCCTGGTCTACCACCTGTGACGACTCTTTCAATGAACTGCGCCGCCTCCTCACGTCGCCGCCTATTCTGCGACACTACGACCCATCGGCACCCACAGAGATCCACACCGACGCTAGTGGTGTCGGGCTAGGCGCTATTCTTGCACAGAAGAAAGACGGCTTCCAAGAGTACGTGGTTGCCTCCACAAGCCGAACTCTTAGCAATACCGAAAGCAACTATTCCGTCACTGAAAAGGAATGCCTCGCCATTATTTGGGCGATAGAAAAATTTCGACCTTACGTGTACGGGCGCCCTTTTGACGTCGTGACTGACCACCACGCCCTCTGCTGGTTGTCGTCATTGAAGGATCCAAGCGGTCGCCTCGCCCGATGGGCATTACGCCTCTAAGAATATAATATTCGCGTGGTCTATCGCTCCGGCCGGAAACATTCGGACGCAGACGCCCGATCCCGTTCGCCTCTACCCCCTGACCCGGACTGCTGCGAAAGTCTAACCTGTGATGCCACTGCCGTCACCATCGCCGACATGCCATCTGAGCAACGCAAGGACCCTTGGGTTGCTTCGATTCTAGACATCGTGGCTGGGCGGACGGCTTCCCCCCCTTCTCGCACGTTGCGTCGGCAAGTGGAGCACTTCGTCACTCGCGACGACGTGCTGTACCGACGCAACTACGCACCCGGTGGACGTCAGTGGCTACTCGTGATTCCACGTCATCTGCGATCCGAAATTTGTTCCACGTTTCATGACGACCCCAATGTGGCAAAGCAGGCTTCCTGAAGACTTATTTTCGCATACGTCTCCGATATTACTGGCGTGGCATGTACCGTTTTATACGACAATACGTTCGGGCCTGCTCGACGTGCCAGAGACGAAAAACTCCCCCTTGTCACGCCAGCGGTACCTTGCTACCCTTACCATGCCCATCCCGACCATTCGACCGCGTCGGCATCGATATCTATGGTCCCCTTCCCAACACTGCTGACGGTAACCGCTGGATCATAGTTGCTGTCGACCATCTCACGCGGTATGCCGAAACTTCATCCCTTCCCTCGTCTACAGCAAAAGACGTTGCGACTTTCGTTCTTCACAACATCGTATTACGTCATGGAGCACCTAGGGAGTTACTGAGCGATCGTGGTCGCGTATTCTTGTCAGACGTCATCACAGCATTGCTGCGTGAGTGCCACGTCGTTTACCGCACTACAAGCGCCTATCATCCCCAGACCAATGGAATGACAGAGCGCTTCAACCGCACCCTTGGTGACATGCTGTCTATGTACATCTCGTCAGACCACTCCAATTGGGACCGAGTGCTCCCGTTTATCACGTTCGCTTATAATACCACCATTCAAAGCACTACTGGGTTCTCTCCTTTTTTCCTCCTTTATGGACGCGAACCTTCTTGCACTATGGACACCATTCTTTCGTACAAACCTGACTCCTCAGAGTCCACGACTTTGTCTCAAGCCGCTACATACGCTGAGGAATGCCGCCAACTCGCAAGATCATTCACAACCCAAGACCAAGGACGCCAAAAGCACCACCATGACGCATCAAATAACACTACTTCCTACGATCCAGGTTCACTCGTCTGGCTGCATGTTCCTTCTGCTACACATGGCCTTTCTACCAAGTTGGTCCCCAAGTATCACGGCCCATATCGTGTGCTACAAAAAACGTCACCGGTGAATTACCTCATCGAGCCACTGAAACCATCTTCTGACCAACGTCGTCGTGGCCAGGAAATTGTCCACGTCTCGAGACTTAAGCCCTGCTACGACCCTCCCGTGTTTACGTGTCCATAGGTCGCCAGGATGGCTCCTTATTTCGCGGGGAGTAATTGTAATGAATTAATGAATCTGAATAAGTGACGCTCTGCTGGCAATGAAGAAGACGATGATGATCGGTGGCTGCAGTAGTAGCTCGCGCACGCCGCTCGCCATTAGCCAGACCTGCCTGATAAAGGACATTTTGCCAAGCTACGTCTGAACCTTTCTCGACGTACAACACCTCTATTTTAATATATATAAACCTTATTTATGATGATCCCGACTTATTAAGGGCTAAGTGCAGGGAAGTGACGATGAACTTAACGTTTTCAGTTGGTGCACAAGCCTTCATCAACGTAATGTAGCAACATTTCATACATGGCAGCCATGTATGAAATGTTGATTCATTACTCTGACGACGGCTGTTTCACCAGCTGAAGGCATTAAGTAAAGATGCTTTCGTTAAAGTTGCATCGTCCCTTTCTTGCCTACATACATATATGTTCTCTCGTGGCCGCGCTTCACGCATGTACGCTTAGAGACGGCGTGTTAACTTGATCGAGTGCCCACAGAAGAGCTCATAGATGCTTGACTAAAGGCAAGCGTTGTTTGCATGGTCATTGTGCGAGAATCATGCGAGTTGCTCTTGGCTAGAGCCGTCTCCTCCCATGAGTTTGTGCATTGCTGCACAACCATTGCAACCAGCAAATTATGTTGAAAAATTGGAGCTCGGAGAATTCCTCTCCTATGTTTGCGTTGAGTAGCTAACTTCGCAATACAGCAAACGACAATTCTTAGAGAAGAAACAATGGCTGCATGGATATAGCACGTTTAATTTAAGAGTTCACGTTTCTTGCACAATACAGGAAGTATGCGAGATGTGTAAACATACTTGCATCCTAAATTGCTGCCCTCACATGAATATATTGTGCTGAGCGTTACAAAGGCATCACTGATATTAGCGTCATATGGATTCGTATAACATCAAATGGTGGTTTTGGGACGTTAAACCCCACAAATCAATGGATTCGTATAACATGAAAGTGAAACGTCTTCCGTGCATTCATATATGAGAGCTTGTACAATATATAAAATGGAATTAGGCAGCTATAGGGCCATTTGCATGGGTGCACCTACGTTGCCGCTGATAGTGGTGCATCTCCGTCCCGACGACTGAACACCCATGATTATGATTTATCCTTTGATGTAGCAGAAGTTCAAAACATATTCCTTGAAGAGGCATATATTGAAGCGCGCTCACAGATGGCGTTCAGAAGCGCAAAAAGTCAGTCACGCTGCAAGGGCACTGCACAGAATGCGATAGCTGCAAATTGGAATGTCATCCTAAGAACGGCAAGCAGCTCAAGACTTGTAGCGTACTTCTCCAACACAAAGAACGCACCAAAAGAACACACTCAGGACGAACATAAACTAACAATTGTTGCAGCTTGGTACTTGAAGTACCCTGTTTAAAAATAAAAAGGACGCAGAAAACGAGTGCACAAGTATACAAAAGGCGAGTGCGAGTAAAGAACCATTTCATTTGCTACTTTATGTTTCAGTAGCAGGATCTTTCCCCCAATGTGGTCACTGCGTCCAGAAAAGTAACGTTCGTGCGCACTTTAATTTCAATGCCGACTTTGCGCTGTAAGCACCACACGTACAAACCGCCTCCATCACGAAGCTAGCGCACGCGAATGGGTGACCCTACCCTGTAGGTCACAGCACAGATAGTAAAGGTAGGAGGTGCACGCGCATAGCAATGAGTGGTGCGACGACCTTCATGCAGGCCCTCCACAGCCTCCACATTATCTTGCTAGTCACAGTGAGAGCACGCTGACGTACATCGCCAATGGTAAATGGTGTTTACAAATAGCACGCCGTTAGTACGCTTAAGCACGCAGCACTGTGGCTGAGATGTTTAGCGCCACCCACTGCGGAGCAAGGGGTCATGGGTTTCACACCACGTTTCTGAATTTTCGGTACACTTGCTCGCTTTCTTACTTGTTAACGTATATTTTACAAAGTCACATCCATGACAGAGATACTTAAGTGAAGTTTTGTTGTACACCAGCAAAAAACACTTTCGCGTTTTATGGCGTGGTCAGCAGAGCGATATAGGCTGAAAAGAGCATATTCTATACCTTTTACTTCCCAGGCTGCATGCCAGCATTGGTGCAAGCTTGGACCCACGTCGGTTAACATCGGCCCCGTATCGGCCCCAAGTCAACTTTTCGGTCAAGTTCAACTTCCCCCAATGTCGCCCCGCCGCGGTGGTCTAGTGACTAAGGTACTCGACTGCTGACCCGCAGGGCGCGGGTTCGAATCCCGGCTGCGGCGGCTGCATTTCCGATGGAGGCGGAAATGTTGTAGGCCCGTGTGCTCAGATTTGGGTGCACGTTAAAGAACCCCAGGTGGTCTAAATTTCCGGAGCCCTCCACTACGGCGTCTCTCATAATCATGTAGTGGTTTTGGGACGTTAAACCCCATATATCAATCAAACTTCTCCCAATGTCAGACTGATAACCAAGCCAACCTGGGCCCGACGTTCTGCCATTGCATTTGCTTATATTCAGCCAACGCTCGCCCACTCTACGTATGACGATGAAGGCCTGTCCTTCCGCCGACGGAGTTACCGACATACATCCAGCATAGGACCATTCTCAGGCCACGTGGTTGCCAATGAAATGCCATTATTACGCCAATGTTCGTTTTACGACGAATATTGCCTGCTACTAGCTTGCCAATATTCGGCCGTTCATATACGGGCTTTTTTGCTACAATTTCTTAGCCAGTAGACTTTACAGTACGCACCAAGAACTTCGCCTTGCAGCTTATAGCAGCCCCATAGGAGCTTTGCGGTGTAGTATACTTCAAGTCGACTGACCGATGGATCACCCAGCGTAGAAACGCTACACAATTCTACTAAATCGTTCATTTGTGTCTTTTTTTCTTGCGTTGCCCATTACCCTTTTCTTTCCACGTGTAGGGCGTAAGACGGCAAAAGTCTAATTACTGTTTGGCTTTATTTACACATTTCTTTTCAGTCTTGCGATAAATTGTAACCTGGGTTATTGCATCAAGTATTAACTAAATCTATTAGCTAAAATAACTGCTTGATGCTAATTTCCCGCATACAAGCAATCGATAAATGAGACTACAAGAACACAATTTTCATATTTCTATTTATAAAAGCAGCAAGTGAAACCATTTATTTTTCAGTTCAGTTTTTCAAGTTTCTGCTGTTCAGTAATGCAGTCCAAACTAGGAGGCAAGCCCAGCATGACTCTATGCACATAGGGCTGGCCATGGTAGCAGGGATGGGGTGATAATTTAGAGGGGGCAGCAAGAGATAAGGTAATGACAGTGGGCTACCCAGGGTCCTGAAAGCAGCGATTGGGCAGGAAGCCAATCATCACAGGCTGCCGCAGATCCCTGCACCGTGGGGCAGCAGCGATTGGGCTGCAAAACTATGAACGCATCGGTGAAGTGCCTTTCCTATCCTCCATTGAGGCCTACAAATTTTAACATCCACGTCTTGATGAAACGATGAGATTTTTCATACCCCTGCTTACGTGATTAGAAATAAACACCATGAAATACGTTTCCAGCGCTGCAATATAACATATATGCAAGCTAAAACAGTGAAAAATACTCACTGCAGACGCTATGTTGTACTATCCATATCGAATGCCATATGGCCATTATGTAATGAAATGAACAAACACTTCAACAGTCATTGTGCAAAGAAAGTCTGCCACAGTGAAAAATATTTAGGATTGGGTATCAATGAAAGTTGAATAAAACAACCTTGTTTGACTAATTCACAAATAAACAGAAAGTATTTCATGATTTCAAAACATGACTTACAGGGTTGCAAGCCCGGTGAACGAGTCTGCAGATATGGCCTATGGTTGTATAAATTTATAACACGGCAACAAGATACACGAGCGCAAGGACTTTCGACTTCGAATTATTTTTGGGCACACGTCGACTACACAAAAGGATGACTGACCACCAGATAGACAACAGAAGATAAAAGAATCTATGCGACCCCAACTTCAGCACTTATACTTGTGGCTCATTGAAAGGCTAAATCCTGTATGATGTTTAAATTGATATCTCCAAATGCTATGAAAAATGTGCTGATTTGGTTCCCTATGCTGTTCTTTTTGTATTAAATAAACCTCCGAAATTTGACACGCTTTTTGAGACCTGCATCGATTCGAAGTCTTGGTTTTACAAGAGACCAGCACTGAATATGCGGCGGGCCGAAAAACAGCACCCGGCTCGCGGCACAACTTAGCCACTCGTGCCCAGACGACCAGCCGCAGTGTACCACGGGGAGAGCATGCGCGTGTGCCGCTTCTGTGCTTCATTTTAGACAAAGAGCTCTAAAATTTTAAATTTCATCATGTCACGTGGTTTCCTGGGAGAAGCTCGAGGCGGCTTCTCCACCCACATTTTATTTTCACACGTTTTCTCACTTATCAAGCGTCGTGTCGTGGTACAAGTGACATTTGCGGGATCATGGAATAGTACTTTACTAATATGCGAAAAAATGTTTTCCGCTTTAGTATCTTTTAAAGGTGTGCCGACACAATTTCAAGACATACACAAAAGGGACATTTTTTGTTTCCTCGGTATTAAGTAATACCACTTAGCACACAACAGTCCGCCAGCATGCATTAGATAGTTACGTTGATTTTAAAAGTTTTCGCTGCAGAGTATCAGCAAGCACTCCAGTGGAGATCATCGCGACAAGTCGACATAGTTTCTCTTAGTTTGCAAACGGTGTTTTCCGTGCAGCCTAAATCACACAAATCACTGTCATGATCACTAGGGACAATGCACTCATCGTTTATTTTACTACGAGCAGATCGCTTATCTGTAGTAGAGTAAGTAGTAGAGGCACGTAGCGGATTGCCGAGTTTCCGGCACGTCACACTGCCTTGTCATGTCACGGAGAAGCTACTCACTTGATATCGAAACTGAAAGTGTCTTTAAAACGTAGAGGTTTTTAAAATGTATGCGATGCTTTCTCAGGCAACAGAGCACTCTTTTCAAGATTCTTGAAAGCGATCGCCTTGTTTAGAGCAACAATCCCTAAATATTTAAATTTTGTCTCAGTACTCTTTTAAGTGATGCCGACAAAATGAATCGGGACAGTAATGTTGGATGGTCTGGCAGTCATTGTATTGTGGCAGTAAACGTAGTTCAGTAGATGCACGATTGTCTCATCAGTTGTGAAGGGAACATTATAAAGAAATGGTTCATAGATCATGGCCGGTCTAAAGTCACTCACTCGCACCCTCCTTTTACTGCCTAACCAGCTGCCGCCAGTACAATATAGTTGTTTCTATACAGTGACAGCGCACTCCGCGTGAGGTCGCCGAGAGCCAACTCTTCAAAGCGCACTTCGCGGCATAGGCTTGGCATTGTAAATCAGCTGTCCCCAGACACTTTGTCGTGCTAATTACTTCTTCCACTTTTAGGAAGCGGTGAGAGTAGTAGAGGCACCGTGGGCACAGCCTGGATTTCTCGGCACTCATGCATTGGTTAATCAATACGCCAACGAAAGGGTACAAAAACTTTTCAAGGCTCGAACGCATTATATTCACTGAATACGAAATTGCTTGAAATTCCTGTGTTTATATTTAAAATTTGGACGCTCGTTGAAAAAATCCACATGGTGGAAATTTCCAAAGGCGTCCCAAATTCCCAAATTCACTATGGCGTCCTTCATGAGCACATCAGTGAAATAACTTCCTCGAACAAAAAACTTTGACAATCTGCACTTGACCCTTGATTCATACATTGAATATTCGCTGCTACTGAACTGTCCAGAAGGTGTGGACAAACGTTACACAGAAGAGTCGGCGCCTATTACTTCTGAAACGTCTCTCCTGATTCTCCTAGTCAATTACATAAAAATATTAACGGATTAGAGTGACATTACATCTGGCTTTGTTAACAAGCCCACACGAAAACATTTCAAGTTGGGAACAATGTGGCTACTTCAGGTTAAAACATCACGAGGGAGGTTTGCCAACAGTACTTTTTTTTCTTCATGTGCAATGAATATATATTAGTACTAAGGAAAACACTTTCTTATTCTCCAAAATGTTATTGTTCCCCTGCGTCTCTGGCGTGCCTTGTTTTATATAAAAATGTTTCAAACCATTTATTCTGCACTGAACCCTGCAACTGGGCTTGCTTGGGTTTGAGACTTGCTTTATTTGCAAGGACTCGGCAAGGTGAAGTTCGGCTTGTGGCTCTTTTTTTTCTGCACTGTAATGACTTTGTGAAACCGTATTATTACATGTTGTTTCATGTTTTTACCTTTTGTGCTTTCTATTTGAACAATTGTATTCTTATTTACATTCCTCTTACCATTGTTATTACTCCTGCTACTGCGACTGTCATTCGCGCCTACTTTTGAAAAATTGTAGCCATCCGTATTATGTTTAGACCTACACATTTTTTGGAGTACCTATTTTAATATGCACCAAACTTGATACCTTGAAAAATGATGTGCAAAATTTATCTTTTTCAAGGGCAGTGGCTGCCGTAATGTGGATTTAAGTTAACGTTTCCAACACTGTTTTTTCTCAAAAAAAGAGAAAGATTACGTTTTCTGTGATTTCTCCTGCCAAATGATGAGCGATCATGTGGCTGAACCTTCCGAACGCGACACATGTTGGTACGTGCGTGAAGAATAAAATATTTATCAGTTTACTCATTTCTTTAGGTATCAGAAAGAGTTGTCGTATATGCTTCCTACCTTGTTTCTATCGCGTTAGTACCACAAGGAAGTGCAACAGCAAAAATGAACCTGAGCTATATTTGAGCGAGCTATCCTTTGCAACGGATGGGCGTGTTCGCTTTGAGGGCCACTGTGGGAAAGGCAGAAGCACAGCCTTCTTTACGCAGGACTAAGGGAAGCGAGCATGGACCTCCAGACCGGCTGCAGGTAGATATACTCGGGACAACAAAGAGAAACATTGACTTGATTAAGAAAACAAACTGCTGTCTGAGAACTCTAATGCTATAAGTTTTACTCTCATAGGTTAATTATTAACAGATAAAAATCAAGGTCGAAGCTTCAATGTTAAATTTCATGCTGAAAGATTTGCAAGGGGGGCAACAGCCGAACTAGAATTTGGAGCTATTTTTGGAGCAGCAAAATGTTTCTGTTGGAGCACTAAAACCCAAACTTGCAGCAGATTACAACAGAAAAAAAGCATTCATTTTTTTATCACGAAAGACCAAATTTTTAGCAGTTTAAGAAAGAACGCTGAAATTGAAGGAAAAAATATATTTGCAAGCCATTCAACATTCCCTAAATTATGAAGTGTATATGAGCACTGCTGTTTCAACAAAAGTATATAGTATTTTTTCCTTCACCCCACTCAGAAAACACTGATGAGGTCCACGTTAGAAGTTACCACGCCTTTCAAATTGTTTGACTGAGTCTGAGAATTCAAATGTAGATCCCTCAAGATGGTGACCATGAGATTCATATAACTTAGACAAAAAAACTGATTTTTTATGGCTGCAAAGATGTCGTACGGTACTCGAAACCATTTTGCCAGTAACGTTTTTAGACGTCAGCGAGCATAACCACACTCACAATTATGGCGCGTATACACGCAAAAGTCATTGAAACAAACAGTGCTCTGTCAAGATATATACTATTACTATTTGCCCCTTCTAAATATTATACCGCTTTTTCTCAGGCCACCCATGTACTGTGGCGAGGGATGCTTAAGTGGTGTTTCTGCTCGGGTTAGAACAATACCAAGAACTATTCGAATCACAACCCCCTCCCGCTTTTTTTATGAAAGGGTTAGGTTTAAGGCACAACTTCTCGGCTTGCTTGCAAGGCGCGTTTGACCAGATAAAGCAATAATGGCTCACGCCTGTTGGCCTAGCAACGGCACCGGATATCTATCGCATGTGGCACTTCTATGGCAAAACTAAAGCTGGAAGCGTACAAACTCGACGTGCTGCGAGTTTGTACACTTCCAGCTTTAGTTGCTTATAAATCCTAGCATGCCATGGCCACCCTTGCTGTCTAGGAAATTCATATTTCCCATGAAGTGTTGTTGGCTACGGCAACACATTTTTCTCTTGAAGTTGCGTCGTCCCGTTAGTAAATATCTGCTGCGGTCAGCAGACCAACGGGTGCGCGTCGTTGTTACTTCACCTGGTCAATCGCATTTCGCAAGTGTCTTGGCCTAATGAAACATCTTATACTGTGGTTTAGGGTTAGAGTCTGCCCACATAGATTGATGACGCGAACTACAGGTGGCCAAAATGGCCTTTATTTCTCGCTCAAATTAGGGCAACCGAGAAAATTTTGAGGCTGGGCGGGCATTTGAACGCATCGTGGGGCAATTTCGGCCAATTTCTTGGTTTTGGCACAGCTCGGCACACAAATGAGGAATTTCATCAAATTGGCGCAATCGGCACACCTGTTGCACCCCTGCATTTGCGTATCACGTAGCAAAGTTCAAAATGGTTGTCATATTTTCACAACACTTGCTCAATCAAATTTTCCGAACCTTCGTATGCTAGGTCTAGGGCACCCACAAAAGACAATGTACTTCATTTTTATTGAGTAGAAGCTATGTAAGAGCCAGTACATGCCTGCAATATTTGGTACGCCACAGTGTTTGGCGCGGGAATCTCAGTGTAATCTTCACCCAAATTTTCTTCTTGCATGTTTTCTTAGATTCCAAGCAATATGTCGAGAGAAGAGGTGTTTTAGAGATTGTGAAATTACAGTTACTAATATGCAAAAAAACATTTTGCTCTTTAGTGTCCCTTTAAAGAGAATGGAAGCGTATTTGGCTTTACGGCAGCACTGCCGCAGGAATCAAACCTTCAGTTTTAGACCTAAAGCTAACGTTTTACTCAAACAGGGATAAAGCAGCTGAAAGTGAATTGGGCGCAAGTTTTAGAGAAGAAAAATTTTCAATTTGAAGTGGAACCTTGCATCAAAGCAGTTAAAAAATTTTAACATGCTGTACTGGGCGCTTAAAAATGCCAGTTTTTGGCAACTAGGAGGCGCCAGTGCATATTTTATTGATTGATTTGTGGGGTTTAACGTCCCAAAACCACCATATGATTATAAGAGACGCCGTAGTGGAGGGCTCCGGAAATTTTGACCACTCTGGGTTCCTTAACGTGCACCCAAATCTGAGTACATAGGCCTACAACATTTCCGCCTCCATCGGAAATGCAGCCGCCACAGCCGGGATTTGATCCCGTGACCATGCATATTTTATATTACTTATAACACACATAACACTGAAACAGATTTTGAAGGTATTTTTTAACAGATTATCGCTAGATATGAAGTGCACTACCCTTTTACATACCACGTGACCTATCTAACCCTCGTAACTTGTGAAATAATATTAAAAAAGTTTTTTTTTGAAAGGTTCCCCGGAAACATTTAAAAAACGCTTCATGCTCAAAGAGAAATTCAAAAATTGTGATTTGCACAAGAATCTTACCCTGATATTCACAAACGCTTCTCGACTCGACTTTCATCCTTCACCTGACAGGGTTGAGCACTGCACCACCGCTCGGCTGAAAATAACAATGTGCTACTCAAGAATCGTGGCTGATTATCGCTGATTTGCAGTGACTTGCCGTGCCTAGAGACGGCGCTTCCATCGGCTTCCTCAAGTGAAGGGGAAGGGTTCACTGAAGGGACGTTCTGAAATACGGGGGTTAGTGACGTAACAGTGGTTGTTCGCTTGAAAAAAAGTCTGACATGATAGCGTCAAGAGCTTTTAGCAGACAACAAAAGCATGCTACACTGCCGTTCGCGGCCATCTCATGCAGGACCACCTCCAAGAGTGCAGCGCGAGAGCCAAGAAACCTCGCCGCATCGACTACCTCGTAAAGCGCGTGAATATGCCACCAAGTGATAAATGAAAGATTCTGATAACGCCGTTCCAGGCAGCCACGCGTTAATAATAGAGCACAAGTTGGCCAGTTCATATATTGTTTTCATATTTATATGTCATCACCGTCGATGTACAAGTCCCGATAATAGATCGACTTGCAGTTGCCACCCATGCCACTCCGTCATTCGCGTAAAGTGCTCGCACAGTGCAGGTAAAAAAATTCTTGTCCACGTAAACAAACCACTGAATGTAGAGAGGCAGGTTTTATTGCAAAAAAAGAAGGAAAGAAAGGAAACGAAGTTACACTGCCACCGACCGAAACACCGATGGAGATAACCCTAAAGCTGTTTTCTTTTGTTTTTTGTTGTTTTTCTCTCTTTATGGTTTGCTTATTTTACGTAAACCTGAAACTGATGTAATTTTGATGCATTTTATTTTTATTTCCTAATTTCTTGAAGTTTTGAAAATTGACATCAAATTGTTTTTTCATGTTTTGTGCTCTGCGGATTTTTTTTAATGCCAAGTGAAAAGGGGTAGGAGCCTCGTCAAGCTGCTAACATAGCAGCTTTTTGCTCTTATCCTTGCGTTTTCTTTTTAGCGACTCTGTGAAGAAAATGCTCAATAAAACTGAAACTGAAACTGAAAAACTCGTGTAGCCCAGGGCCGGCACGCATGCAGCGAAGCCTCTTGAAGCGCCGTTGCGAGTTTCGAGTACAAAACGCAGCAGTAGAAAATCGCCATCTATGAAAACTGTTTCAAGTGATCGCCGACACATAATGAGTTACGAATGAAGTGCTGAGGTCCCCGTTTATGTTGTTTGGAATGATTTGAATGGTCATTTTTTCACCACGGTGTTTTTCTCTACCTGCAGAGAGCGATGTGCAGATTTCACGTGCGATGGCTTTTTCAAATGCAAAATGCAATGATGAGAACTCGCTTGTTTAAATAAACTAGTAGCTAAATTAATAGCTACTTAGTAGCTACTAAATAAGGTAATAGCTAGACCGGGAATGGGTTGCACACGTTCTGCCACTCACGCAACCCATTTTGAGAACCCATGTGCACGCGCCAGAGCATCCGGGAGACGCGTCGGATGCAGGGAAAGGACTCCATGTTTACAGCTACTCGCTCACGGCAAACACGTACTCATAGGTGATGGCATGCAGCAACGTCAACATCAAAACCACAGCGACCAGAACAACGTGCTACGCAGAACGAAGAACCGGAGTGACAACGCCGCTACGCTTGCCACCCGACTCGGTGGTTTACACTAGCCGACAATGGCACCAGAACACACAGCCTAGCTAGTAGAAGCAGCACGCTCGATGCACGGTGGCACATTATTGTGGGGTCACGCATATTTTGAAATGTTTAAAGATCATGGCGGCATCATGGGAGCCTTTGTCACCTGAAAGATGCAAAGTGAAAAAAAAAACAATTGGGTGCATCTGATTAGTCAAACTTGCCCTTTTTCCCCACTGAAGTTGAGGTTGGCGTCAAAATTTTAGCTTTCGAGGCTGTTTCAGAGCACTTTGGCACATTTTTTTATTTTTATGCTTTCTGGAGGAGCTTAGCGCAAGAAAACAGAATGTATCGAAAATTCGCAATATGCGCAGCTGTCTCACCTTTTCCCAAAGCACGTGTGTTGGTAGTACAGGCCCAGGTTGCAAAACTCTCTTTTTCTTTACGCATCAGCTTATTCCAAAGCGATGATAGCTTGATTAGCTTCATCTTTGGTACAGGAGGCTGTGTGCAAGTCATGCGTGCACACGGTACAAAGCAGTGTTCATGCTTAGATCCAGAGGTTCCAAGCAGCAGCGTTTCCAGATTATCTAGTCACTAGATCTTACGAGAAGGCGGCGAGATGGATAAAAAATTTCAGTAAATGCGAAGTCTCTCAGAAGCCCCGCCGCGGTGGTCTAGTGGCTAAGGTACTCGGCTGCTGACCCGCAGGTTGCGGGTTCGATTCCCGGCTGCGGCGGCTGCATTTCCGATGGAGGCGGAAATGTTGTAGGCCCGTGTACTCAGATTTGGGTGCACGTTAAAGAACCCCAGGTGGTCAAAATTTCCGGAGCCCTCCACTACGGCGTCTCTCATAATCATATAGTGGTTTTGGGACGTTAAACCCCACAAATCAATCAATCAGCGAAGTCTGTCAGAAAGACCATGAAAGCCGCTTCAGCAGCAAATGCGAAGTCTGTCAGATAGATCATGAAAGGCGCTTCAGCCTGCTGCCCTGCATTCTCAAAAGGCGCACAATTAAGAGTGTTGCATTCAAATATAATGCGGCATGACGATACTTATAGTGCGAAAATAGAATGACGACGAAGAGACAAGAAGGACACGAGTGCTCGTGTCCTTTTTTGTCTCTTGGTCGCCGTTCTGTTCTCGCGCTATCACTATCGTCATGCCATACCAACTAGCCCAAACTGCCCCACTTCTATGTTATAATGCGGCAGTGGTTTGTACGGCTCTCAAGAAGCTGAGCAGCACTTGCACACTCGTTAAGCTCTGCATCAAAGGAAAAACCAAAAATAAACATGAACGTGGTCAAAAGCACCGAAGCTCCTTCATTCCTTGTATTACAGATGTAGTGTACAAGATTACTCTATCACGTGCCAACAGGTATATTGGTCACACTGGTAGGTGCATAAATGTTAGAATATGGGGGCACCAGAGTGAATGCGTGAATAATGTCCAACAACCAAACTTGTTTGCTCATTGCTCAAAGCGTCAGTAGGGTGCAACAGTCAAAATACAATATGGAGCAATTTTCGGAGCAGCAAACTGTCACTTTGGAGCACTAAAATGTAAATTTTGAGCAGTTGACAGGAACAAAATATGCATTTTTATCACTAGATACCAAATTTAGAGCAGTATAAGAAAGAAGGCTTACATTTAGAAACCAAAATATGTATAAGCCATTCAACATCACCTAAATCGTGCAATGTAAACATGAGCAGTGCTATGTGAATGAAAGTGGCATTTTGAACCACCCCACTGAGCCAACAATGATAAAGTCCACAATTGCATTTGCTGTGCCTGTTAAATCATTTGACAGACTCTGCGAGTGTACCAAGCTCGCGACCACGAAATTCGGGAGATTCTTGAAACCGAAGAGTACGGGAGGTGAAAAAAAAACTGGCGGACAGTTTAGGGAAGCAGATATTTCATACACTTTCCTAAATTATTACCAGTAGCATATTTAGACATCATAGATAATACTGGTACTCAGAATTAGGCGGCGTACGAACGCATGAGTAAGTGAACAATGTGTGCTGTGTCCCGTGACTAACGATAACAGCCCCTTTCAATTCTCAATACCCTTTTTCGCAGGGCACCGGTGTAACATGACAAAGGTGGCCTATGCAGGTTTCTCTGCACGGGTTAGAATCCCAAGCCAAAAAAATTTTGCACCAGTACACCATCCCCCCTCGCAACTTCCTAACTCGCTTGTTCTTTACCTGCGGGGTTAAGTACTGCATCGGCTCTCCGCTGCAAGGGGCGTTAGGCCAAGTAAGGTAGCAATGGCGCGCAACCATTGGCCTGGCGACGGTACCGGATGTCTATCGCCAGGACCATGGCCGGGACGACACGACTTCAAAACAAGAGAAAAAAATTCCCGGAGTTTTCAGTGAAATTGTCTGTGTTCAATATTCTTATTTAAAGCTTTATTCGCAAGCTCTGGGATCTTTCAATGCAGTTATTAGAAGATTAATGAGTTTTCAAAGCTGACCATGTTTTCACCTGTAGATTAAAACAACATTGAAAGGAAGTGACAGTGGCTATGGGCCTATTCTACAGAAGTAATCTATAAGCGAAGAACCCTGCGAGCTGAGCTGAGTTCGTAGACAACAGGGGTGTTGGCAAAAACTGTTTTCGTAGGAGGCGCCACCTTGATTAGAATGGGGCCCAGGCAAGCAGATGTGGTAGACTGTTATTTTCTGAACCATAGAAAAAATTGGGTGGAGGGTAGGCAGCACGTGCCTGGTGTGCCAACCTCCATGGCTTTGCTACTGGCGGATGGAAACACCTGTGGTTCGGTACCCACATGGAGAAGAAAAGCCGGGGAGGAGGGTGGCAGTGGCACAGGCTGCGGTTAGGTTATCTTGGCGAGAGAAGTAGCTTTAGCAGACTGGAGCAGCATGTGTATTATGTAAGTAAAAAGGTTTTGTCCAACGTGCTGGCCGAACACACTGCAGCAACTGGTGATGAAATAGACCATAATAGGGTGAAATTTCCCAAAACAAGGGAAAATAATTTGTACTTGTGGGCTATATCTAGAATTTATGACAACTTAGACAACAATGGCACACGTTCTTGAATGTAATGACAGCAACTTCCCTCGAGTGTACACACCTAAATCCTATTTGCAAATATTCATAAACGGCTGTATCCACATTCATTTTTCGTTGTAAACGTCGCTCCCGCATAGAAACTGAAAAGTTCCGCTTTTATTCCAGTATTCATGATCAGTTCTCTAAACCCATAGGCTCAAAATAACCACAACACAGAAAGAGAGGAGACAATGTTACATCCAGCAGCCGTGAGCGTCTCCTCACGTATTTAGCACACTGTACCACGCAGCCGGTAACTTTTGCTGAGACTTTCCGGATTGCGTAGTAAGCAGACGTCCGCACACATGAAGCCAGAGGAGAACATTGCAGTTCGAAAATGAAAACACTGCGATGTCACAGTAAAAACACACATGCAACTAACAGCTTTCTTTTGCCCGAGCAAGGCGAGATCACGTGATTCAATCCTGCACGTCACAGCGATCGCAGCACTCGGACCTTCAGTGGTGGGCCTCACGCCCAATATAATAGGAGAACTAGATGACCGACCCTTGGTATACAAGCAATAGAGAAAGATACATTGGCCGGTGCGGGGTGACTCAGTGGTCGAAAAGACAGTGATGTAACCGAGGAGCTGGCAAAGGCCGTCATCCAGGCGCCGGGAAAGGAATGACGCTTGCGAGGCTTCTTGACGACCAAAGAGTACAACATTTATTTACACATTCACAGGAGTTCAATAGGCTAGGCGTTGAGATGCGCCATTAAATGAGACATGACATGTCCAAGCGAAGGCCAGAGAGAGAGCACTCAGCGAACACACACGCACCTTTTATACCCTCGTCCATGCACGTGCTCCTTGTCCGACGCCGACTGCATGTCTCAGCGATACCGATGCGCGTTCGATCTACACACAATGCATCGGCGTCCATGCTTGTTATATAGCCGTTCATTTCAGTCCGTTATTCTCTATGTCACTTTATCTGGATTTATTATTGCTGTTTCCACAAATGACCTCCCTATTTTCGCCATCCTGCCCATTCATATCTATACAGAGGGAAGAGCACCTTTGATTCAACACTTTCTGCCTTATCATTGTATGCTACCCAATCGACAGTTCCAGTTTGGCTATCCTGCCCATCCATATTGGTATGAACTGACGATAGCACCTCCGGCTTCATTCTTTCTGGTTTGGTGACTGCATCTGCACTTTCTTCCAGCTCAGTCGGAGATACCACATCTGCCCGAGAAACCACATCTGTTTCTCGGCTGCCCGTAAAGGAAGCCGAGAAACGCCTTCCTTTACGACCGAGTCATCTTGACATTTTGTCATGCTTGGCACATGTCATCTCCGACCGTCAATGAACGCCGCACTCACCAGCTAGCTCAGCCGCACCTTCCAAGTTTCTCGTGCCTGGTCTCATTTGACTCTTTTTTTACTGTGACTTGACCACCAGCATGTTTCACCAGGACACTGCGAAGCTCAAGCCTCGAGTGCTCCATTTCTCTTTCATGAGCTGCAGCTTCCTCTTTTCGCCTGATTCTCCCTCTATCGAGCGCAGGCCGCTTTAGTTCATCGGCTTCCTTACGCCTGGCCTGTACACTCTCTGAACCATCGCAAAGCCTCTCATCGACGCCGAAATCCTCAATCGCCTGTAATAAATGTGGCTTCCTGTGTATCCTTGCCACGTCAATACCTAGCTCCTGACACAAAAGCACTAAGTCCAGTTTATTTAATTTGTTCAAATCCATGGTCCAACAGTGCACACTTGCGTTGCTCAAGCGGCTGTGAAGGTACCTCAATAAACATTGCCTTCATAAATCAGCAACCAATGTACTCGTTTGGAAAAACATCACTATATAACCGACACATGGTAGAATCTCTACGGAAAGTGAGCCCTCACCAGCATCTGCACCATGAAAGAACACAACCAGATCCCGCCGCTGCCAACTAGTTGATGTGACGGAAGAACGGGCCACAGATGGTCATCCAGGCGCCAGGGTGCCAGGTGGTCATCCAGGCGCTTGCGAGGCTTCTTGACGACACGAAGAATACAAAGTTTATTTACATATTTAGAGGAGTTGAATAGAACAGGTGTCGCGACGCGCTATTACATGAGACACGACAGCCCAAGCGAAGGCCAGAGAGAGAACACTCAGCGGACACAAGACGCGCTTTTTGTATACCGCGTCCGTGCATGCGCTCCTTGTCCGACGCCGACTGCGCGTCTCCGTGACGCCGATGCGCGTTCGATCTGGAGCACAGGGTTGCCTCTGGCGTTGCTGCAGGACGCGGACCGCGTTAGCAGAAGTCACCGATGACTGTCTCTTGCAGGGCTATGTATTTGCTCTGCCAGTAATAACCACAGTAAAAAGAGACCTTTCGAAAACCGTGAACCATAGATTTGTGGCTCTCTAAGGTAGCTTTATTAAGTGTAAATAAACATTTTGCATCACATAGAAATAAAATGTCAGATAACTGTTAAATGGAACCCTTTTATAACATCCAATACTCTGTCCTGGTATTTGAATTTTGGTTCATGCGAAATATCAGTTGGCAAAAAATTACAGCTCACTCAAACTCACTTAAACATACTTCGTGCCTGAGGCTCAATCCGACCCACCCCAACTGTCTTAAACGAGAATCGCTCGGGCTGAAGTTTGCTAAAATATTACTTACCCTTACTCACTCAGGCACATGGTCTAATATAAGTATGAGCGAATCTCGACTAAATTGACTCATAAGTGAGTTGCTGACCTCAGGTGTCAAGGTGAGGATCACAGAGCGCCCTAACTTCAGAGGCTAAATTAAGCGATCGATCAGGTAGACACGTACACAGATCGACAGACGGCAGGCATGGTTAAGGTGTTTTTAGTTTGCAAAACAATGCTCTGCTTCAAAGAGCTAGTGACGCCCAAAAGCTGAACCTTTAAGAGAAGCGTCACTTTGAGACTTCAGCTTTTCTGGTTTCTATGAATGGAAACCACTTACGAGTTAAAATGAAACCAGCTACTGTACTAGCACTGGTGTCCAAGCGATAGCCGACACACTGCCCTAATCAAGCTTTGGAATGCAAACCACAGGTCAACAGCACGGAAGAAAAGAAATTCCTTGTTATCACCGCAGTAAGACAGCACTTGCTAAACTAAAAAAAACAGTCGGAAAAGTGATGTGTTTTTGAAATACCCAACAGCATGTATAGACCATGTGTAGAATCTGCTGTGATCTAGCAGACGCCGAGTGCATTTCTGCCATTTCTAAGACTAGGCGCGCTCCATTTGTGCAAACGCGGAGTGTCAATTTCAACGTGTGGTGTCAGGTAAGGATGGCAGTGGCAACATATTTTCGTGTGCCATGTTGCTCAGACTGCGGAAAGTGATATGCTAAAAAATATTTGCAGGAAAATAACTTCCATGTTATTTGACTTCCATGGGGCTGACCGAAAGGCCAGATCTGTTGCTCATTTTGTTCCGTACATTAAATTCGTGTTTATGTTCGTCGTTCTATACTGATGTGGGACAACATAAGCGCTCATCACAGCACGCTGTTTCATGCCATGCCAGAATGAAACAGTTTTTGCTCCGTGTGGTTGCAGGTGCAGAAAAACCGGCCTTGTGCACAAGCTTCAAAGCCGCATCGTGACTACTCATACTTGCCTCTGCTGCTGTTGTCAGCATTGCTTTATCGATTACATTGCGATAACAGTTACATATTAGCCACGTAGCTCCTGCATGTCATCAATTATCAGCGAATGGACCAGTTGTGCGGGAGCATGTTGCTTATAGTTACTTTTTATTCTGGAGTTTAATAAGGCAACGTTTCGTGGCGTGGTTTGCAGATGTATTGCTTCACTATGCGTCCTTTTCAAGCGCTCCATGTGCTCTTTCAGAGGGGTGGCCAATTTAAAAAGGGCATTCTGATTGCCGTGACCCTCCGTCCTGTTAATATTTTTATACCCCAAGAAGAGCACATATGTTGTCCCCTATGCTGATCCTCTTTCATGAAAATATTGTATCCACCTTTGTGTGTCACGTTGACATGTTAATGAACGCCTCAAGTGTGTCAACACTATTTGAAACTGAAAAAATGTTGTTCTGGCGAATTTCTTACACTTCGTTCTGGTGTGATTCCGCTGTTTACGCACAAAGGTGGTTTCGCAAGTGTTCAGTAGGCGATACACAACTGCCCTTCTGCAAGCGGCGTGAAAAATGTTTGGTGCAGGTTAGCCCCAAAAATGATGATGTGAACACAAATATTTTCCGTCTACTGTGCTGTTTACCAGCACATGCCCCCCTCCCCCCAGAAAAAGGGTATTCAATATAATATCATCTAATAAGCACCTACTTTAATTTTCACACTTTTCATTTTCATTTTCCACGAGCAGAAGACTAAAAGTTTAAAAATGCTATATGTAGCATTCGTTCATGACTGATGATACACTTTTACTTTCCATTTTCCACGCGCAGAAGACTGAAAGCTTAAAAATGCTATATGTAGCATTCGTTGATGACTACAGCAGCAAAGCATTCTTTATTTTAAATATAAAAAATGAGTAAAAGTTCCATTTCATGTTAGACGTGCAATAAGTCAGAGGGGCTATTTCATAAGCATTCTATCTAGAACAGAGCCGAAATCAAACAGAAGAGTGAGAGGGAGCCGCACTAGATCGGTTGAGGCTATTCTGATGGAAACGACATGATAATAGCCATGGAATGTGCATAGAACGGGTGGTGGCCGCATTGTGTCAACAATATGGAGACAAAACGGCATCTGAACAATAGGGATTCGATTGAAGAAGCGCATACGCCCAAATAAGTGAATCAGCATGTTTTGTACCTGACTTACCATAATCCTGCTGGGAAAATCACACCAAACCGACTCCTCCGAATTGCGACACCACCTAGCGTCTACTCAAGACACAGACAAATGATTGAAGTCATCGCGCTCCACAATCGCAGGCATTAAAAAACAACACGTGCCAGTATTATAGTTGAGCTGTATTATTTTATATTCCTAATGTGTTGAAAGCATATCTGAATTCTCTCAGCTTGTCTACGGGCTGTTTGCTCTCTGTTGTTCTTCCCATTTTATCTCCTCGCCATTCTAAATAGAGCGCTTACAAATGAATCCCCCACGTTGACATAGGCCACTTCTATTAAATTATGCTTTTCGATGGTGTAACAGAGCTTCTTTACATAAGCTGTCTCACACTATAGCCTCTTCTCAACCACCCTTTATTGTTCCTCATGATTAGCAAATAAGCCCCACCGCGGTGATCTAGTGGCTGAAGTACTCGGCTGCTGACCGGCAGGTCACGGGATCGAATCCCGGCTGCGGCGGCTGCATTTCTGATGGAGGCGGAAATGTTGTAGGCCCGTGTGCTCAGATTTGGGTGTGCACGCTAAAGAACCCCAGGTAGTCGAAATTTCCGGATCCCTCCACTACGGTGTCTCTCATAATCATATGGGGGTATATCAATCAATCATCAATGACTAGCAAATAACTAGAGCGATCCTTATTTTAAAATTCACTGACAGCTCCCGTCCGTTTCACGGGCCCCTCAACCACCATATATATATATATATATATATATATATATATATATATATATATATATATATAAGGGGAAGAAGTGTATACCTTAGGGCTCGTTTTTCCGTGTTTTAACGCAATATTAATGAGATATAACAGACAGTAATGTCAAGGAATGTACAGGGGAAGTTATTAGAACCAATGGAATGTAAATAAGAAGAAAGAAAAGTGGATGAAAAAATCACCAACTGTGAGCAGGAATCGAACCTACGAACTTCGAATTACGCGTTCGATGCTCTGACCACTGAGCTATCACAGCGGCCCTCCCTCCATCCACTTTTTTGGGTTTATCTGTGAATTTAGAAGTAGGAGTGACAGTCAGCGCCATCTATAAGCCAAACGACGAGTGTGAAAACACTCTTATGCGCATGTTTGGCGTCACGTAGCACGTGAACTTATTATGAGCGGGCAGCTGATTAATTGTCCCTCTTATACAACCTAACCACAACGAGTCTGCCAGTACGAGACCTTCGTTCAATGAAATAAGGGAAAGAAGTGTATACCTAAGGGCTCGTTTTTCCGTGTTTTAACAAAATATTAATGAGATATAACAAACAGTAATGCCAAGGAATGTACAGGGGAAGTTATTAAAACCAATGGAATGTAAATAAGAAGAAAGAAAAGTGTTTGAAAAAATTACCAACTGTGAGCAGGAATCAAACCTACGACCTTCGAATTACGCGTTCGATGCTCTAACCACTGAGTTTGTTGGTGAGCACCAACAAACTGTATCTTTAATCCTGATGAAGGCCAGACTCTAGGCCGACTATATGCAACGCTACGGCCACTCAACCACCATGCCTGCCTATATATATATATATATATATATATATATATATATATATATATATATATATATATATATATATATATATATATATATATATATATATATATATATATATCAACTAAACACGTGCATTGTATGCGCGCAGAATGCTTCTTGATCAATCATTCTTCACGTGGCAGTGCAGGAAGCCACCAGTGCTCCACAAATTCCAAGAAACGATCCCTCCATGCCTTTCGGGCTGGCCCATGACATCAAGAAGTTTCGTCTGATGTGCAGAATAAATATGCTGCAATTGGTCAATCAAGCACTTATGACATCCGGTTAGTCTGCGAGAAGCTATCCATGCCACTTATCGTTTGTCGTGATGCCCACACGCATGCGCGTGCTTGCTAATCAGGTATTGTGGTCCGTAGCACCGGGTTCATACCGGCACGATTCGTATAGGCACTGGCTTGCACAGCAACAGCGATTCACCACCAAGCACACAGTTGACAGAGGGCGCAGCCACGGCGACCGGAACAAGACAGTGTTGGGAGCAGCAGGCTATCGATAACGTATGCCACGCAAAATTGGCAAAGGTGCTCGGGAAGGGGCAAAGCGACTTCGGGAGAGGTACCCACTTAAGGTAGCGAAAAGAAGAACGAAAGGAGTCAATTGTCAATCGATAATCAAACGCGTTTAACCCAGCTGTTACAGCACCGTTTGAAAATATTTTCACGGCTCCTTGGTTATTGTGCACTCGCGCACAACTTCCCCGCCATTTCTACCTGTGGGTGGTTAAATATTGCATCTGGTTTCTGGCTGAAGGCAGTATAGTACATATTGCATGCCAGCACTCTTCAGTTATTAAAACAATCCTTGGTGTATGGCTGTGAGATTGGTGGCCTCGAAATGAAGTGGCACATGTTTAGACCAGCAATGATATTTCCCGTGTTTCATTCTGTCAAACGTGGGACTCTGGTGCAGCATGGCATAGTCTACATTGATTTTATTAGGATGGCGCAGGGAACCTAGTTTGGCACATTTGTGCGCAGAAGCAGCATCACTCGTTGAGGAATATGGAACGTTTATATTATTAATACCACATGAAGCTAACAGGCAAACATAAGAATTCAAATAACTTATGACTTTAAATGTCATATTTTGTTTCTGACTCGCCATGAGTGAAAATAAAAACGAACTGAACGGTATTGTTGGGCTTACAAAGCAAAAAAAAACAGTAAAGTAACTCAGACTTTAGTTTGTTGTCTGCCAAGTAGCAACTTAATCACCACCACCATCAGCATTTTGTTTGCTGCGAAGTAATTGACATTAATGTTATGCTAATTTTATTTACTTGCATTGATGTTGCGAAGCTTGATTGACTGATTGATATGTGGGGTTTAACGTCCCAAAACCACCATATGATTATGAGAGGCGCCGTAGTGGAGGCCTCCGGAAATTTCAACCACCTGGTTCTCTTTAACGTGCACAGATCTGAGCACATGGACCTACAACATTTCCGCCTCCATCAAAAATGCAGCCACTGCAGCCGGGTTTTCATCCCGTGACCTGCGGATCAGCAGCCGAGTACCTTAGTCACTAGACCACCGCGGCAGGGAGATGTCATGAAGCTTCCAACGTCGCTGCACTTTTCATCTAATGCAGCTAGCAAGTTATGCAAACCTTATCTAGCGTACTAACCTCCCACAAAAAGAACTGCCACTAGCTACAATGGACCATGCTCCACATAATACGGAGCTTTAGAATAACGTTTTCAGGCGCTGCGGGCGTTGGCGGCATAATGGGCAACGCCAGAGTTTAATTTTAAAATAGCCTTTGCCCTCCTGCGAACCGGAATGCACAATCGCAGCGACACCGTAGCCACAAAACCAGCGTGTGCGGGCCGCACACACCGCCAGCTATTTGGGATTTTCTGCGTGTGGGCTGCGAACGCTACCGGCTGCACGCGTTGCGACGCATGCACAGTGGCTGCGGCCACACCACAAGGGTTCCAGTGCGCTGTTCTAAAACTACCTAAAAAATCGATCCCTCGCGGCTAGTCAAGTATGTGCGACCCAAATGTTTGTCCTACTTACTTACCGAATACTCGCACACTACGACGAACAGTTGATTAAGGTGCACGTTACCAGGTATGACATAAAAGCTCTTGAAAGAAGAACAGTAACTTATCTTCACAAATTTTGTCTTCTTTGTGGCTGACGTTGCTGAGAGAGCCGAAATTCTCTGCCCCGATCACCCGAATGACAAAATCAGGGTTGCCAGGTCTTGGTGAAGGAGCGTCGACAAAATCAGACGAAATCGTTTGAAATCTGGCCAGGGAAGTATTCATTCGCAAAAAAAAAATAAAAATGCTTTCAAGCCTCTTTCACAAAAGTGATATTTAGCACTCGTATGGGTAGCGATGATGTAGTTAACCAGCAAATGTGAAAATCTGCTGTCGCTCAGTTTGGTGAGCTGGTATGACGACCAAAGTCGTGGTTGGTGCAAAAAGACTCTTAAACAAAAAGTTTTTAAGAAGTACCATGCAATTTATAGCTTTTGTATAGCACCAGCTGGATTTATAGCCAACAAAACAAGCGTACTACTTCTTACGACTGTGCTAAGCTTGCGTTGCGTGTCACACGGTCAACTATTGTAGCGGTTAAGATGGTCGCGATCTGCGCATCACAATTTCCGACGCTCAGGCCATGATTTCGCTGAACACCGCCGCGGTGGTCTAGTGGCTACGGTACTCGGCTGGTGACCCGCAGTTCATGGGATCTAATCCCGGCTGTGGCAGCTGCATTTCCGGTGGAGGCGCAAATGCTGTATACGCCCGTGTGCTCACATTTTGGTGCACGTTAAAGAACCCCAGGTGGTCGAAATTTCTGGAGCTCCCCACTACGGCGTCTCTAATAATCATATGGTGGTTTTGGGACGTTAAACCCCACATATCAATAAATCAAATGATTTCGCTGATGCCTGCGCCAAACGTTTGCGTGAGTCTGCGCCAAACACAAGCTTAAAGGCTTGATCCCGACCTTAAGACACCGTTAAAAAGAATCAACAGGAAATTGCAAGCGATTCTCGCGGAATCACGAAAATCAGCATCAGTTTATCCTATTGCACCATTATATTTTGTTTTATCATGCCGAAGCTCCGCACGGTAAGCAGCTGCAGTAGTCTTGAACTCGACATGCGTGAAAAGCCACGGTTTTACGTGCGAGAATGACGAGAAACTACAAAGCGAGAATGTCGGCCGTAAACAGGTGAACAAGCGCACTTCTTGTCCTAATTAAATTAAGTGGTAGTATAAGGTACTAGGTGTTGCTATAAGGTCACATTCAGACTATAAACTTCAATACAACAATACCGGTTCAACCGCACCGTGGCTTCGGCACTTCACCCAGAAATAAACACTGGTTATACGCCCTTGAAAAGGTGACCCAGCATGGTCACTTGTGTGTGTACTTTTATTCTGCGGTACTCCTAGCTCTGAATGCGACATACACTAGACCACGTCAACACAATACGGCAGCTCGTAAAGGATAATAAATAAGCGTATCCACGTGCTTGGCGTAGTAAGAATTGCACAAAGGCATAACTGTCTACCTGTGCGCCCGTCCACTATATTATCTTAGTCTTAACAACATTACATGCATACATTCTGGAAAAGTACCAGATTATGCTACAAACGAGCATATAAGCAAAACATCGCAAAAATAACGAAGACTAAGGAAGAGTGGGCACAACATGGGTGCTATTTTCAACAATTCGGTAGCTCAATCGCTAAGGAAAACTCTGCAACGGTGCGAAGGGATCGGCCCGATTATTTTGTTTGTATGGCATAGCAACGTACTGGTTCTTTTTGTTGCAACAAATATACTGCACACTACATTATCACTGTTTTATATATTAAACCACGGAGCCATCACATCAGTTTGTTATGGTTCATTGAGAAAGAGTCTGAGGGCTCCAATGACAGAGAAACAAATAAGAGTTATTTTGCATATGGCAATTTACTGAAGCATAGAATTGATGCAATACATATATATATTAGAAAGACTATCTCAATTGGGCAGCAATTCAAAATAATTTTTGACGCCGCCATCAAATTACGTATATATTTACAGATTTTGCTGACTCCACTCAGCCCATTGTGTGCTGTGTGTTGGTGTTCTCGATTGGGGCTGAAGTCTAAATCAGGATGCTGACGGCATAGCACCAACAGTCAACTTAGCCTAGCTGTTCCAACGAAGCAACCGCACCGGATCAGTATACCCAGTACCTCAAATTTGTATATGACGTCGTAGATATGTGATGGATCAATTTCCTTCGAAATTATTCTCATGCGGTCAACCATCAAATTCTTTCAGAAGACGTGTAAATTTAAAATGACATGTTGATATAGTGACACCGTTCATCGTGTCTGGTCTTCTACATGTTTCATGCGGCATGAGAAATTCTAGAGAGACATTTCAGCATTTTCTCCAACCTTCAGTTATGTCATGCTTGCCTCAAGAATCTACTCATCACGAGCAGTTCATTAGATAAGCTCAGTTCACATCTGCATTCTGTAACATCTGCATCTGCATTCTGTAACATCTCAGTTCACATCTGCATTCTGTTCACATCTGCATTCTGTAATCCAACACCCGAACAAGGCACATTTGCCAGCATAAGCAGATGAGCAGTTGATGTCGAAAAGCTCACCTTTCCTATCCCTGTCATCTCAGCATTCAGTATTTAACTCTACCCAAGCGAATTTATAGGTGTTGAGAGCTTCCCATCTCCGAATATTAGATGTAGATAAGTTGCACAAGCTCCGTGTTGTTTTTGTCAACTACTATACTACCATATTGTAGCATGGTACCAGGACATTCTACATATTCCCTCTACTTCGTGCTGTTGATACACAGAACTGCTGCTACATTGAGCTCCCTTAGATCAAGAATACACATACAGACTTTTGAGGACCAACAGATGCTTACACGGCAGTATATGCTACTCCCTGAACATCAAATGAGAGTTACTCTGTGTATCACCGTACGACATCTTCAATGCAATTTGTGCTTGATGTCCCTCCCCGACTCGTCAAACGAGTACATACGGCGGCCATTGAGTTCCCCGACATGTCCTGAAAGTTTATGTCCACTATCTGAACAACATTACAGCAATTTTGGGGTAGAGACTCAAACCAATAGATCCTCAAAAATGTCACCGATTCATGTGGCTTGGCCTGTAAACGTATTCATACAGCAATGTCACAATGCGACTGAATCTTGAAGTGTCACAAACCAAAACGTGTAAGACTCTCTAGTTGCAATATGCCTATGCCTAATTGTTCTTACATGGAGGCATAAGCGGTTAATGCTTATGTCATTTCATTTTTACATCATCATAGCCATTGTTGCATTTGCGCCATGAAACCCAACGTAACTAACTAACTATTACATGGAAGGAATTAGTGAGTTCTTTGTCGTAGAATATGTGAGTATACCTTAGATCAGTAAATGTTACACTCCCTCTGTTACAATAGTGGCATCCATGTTCATATACACTGCAGCAGGTGTCAAACATACCAGAATTCAAGTCATAGACATTATTCACATATCATAGGAGCTGTCAACATTGTCATTCATGCCCTGTCACATAGTTATCCCAATCAACATGTTCATCGGTACCAAAGAAATATATACCTTAAAAAGTGGCAACTGGTTGACATGACAACAAATTCTGCCATCTTTAAAAATTCTACGCTGCTAGACTTTTAGTGGTGCAGAGTCGTTAGCCAGTGTAGCGACGTGACGGCATTCAACGTAGACTTCCCGTCGTCGCTGGTCAAATGAAAGCGCGAGACGTACAAGGAGCGAGTTGCCGAAGTATAGCAGCGGCCGTGGCGTCCAGCCAGCCAGAAGCTTACCAACCTTCTCGGCGCCGTCACCACGAGCCACCAGCGCTCGTCATCTTTTTCTCTCACCGGCTGGCCGCCACTAGCGCTACGCTACAAGGGCTCTCTGCCTAGCCTGCTACATGACAAACAAAGTAATGTAAAAAATGTAAGAACACTAAGTACATGTGCGGCAGTTCCTAAAATGTCTACCAGAAAGTTCGAATGTTGTCAGGCGTACGAAGCAGTCCAAAAGTTGTGATGGACGGCACTGGGAGAAGTGCAGGGGTCGAGGGTCGTGATGAAAAGATGTTTTTGGCGATAGTGAGTGCAACCAACAAGGAGAAAATGGTTAAGGGCCGAGAACACACACGGGCATTTTCGGTGCGGTCGCTTGTCACGCACACTCGGGCACTGATATGTGAAAGATGGATTGTAGCATGCATGTAGTATGGCCAGTCCAGTGGGTCTAGATGTAAGTTCATATTGTTGCTTATAAGAACGCCGACAGGGAGTGCGGTCTCCGGAGGTAGTGTGTTGACGGTGCTGGTACCATCGCTTGCGTGGCGCCTTACCGGCGGCGGCAGCCGCATGGAATGCCGAGTAGGGCGCAGACAAATTGGAAGTCGTGCGCTCTAGACAGCTGAAGTACGGCATGGCGTAGCGTGATGCCGAACTAACTCAGAGGACATCGATAGATGGATTTTTCCGGCCTTTGACGACGCGTATGCGTAGGCTCACGCCGATCAGTCAACGCTGTGTTCGAGGGAGAGCCAATGCTGGTCAAGGAGAGATCAACCGGTCGGTCTGTGGCATGGCAGCTTGGGCTAGTTTGTGTGGCATGACGATAGCTATAGCGCGAGAACAAAACGATGACACAGAGACAAGAAGGACACGAAAGACACGTGCGCTCGTGTCTTTTGTGTCCTTCTTGTCTCTGTGTCGTCGTTTTGTTCTCGTGCTATAACTAGGGTCTGTGGCGTCACAGTTGTAAGAGGCTGTCAGTGGTGTTGAAATTATCGAACGCGCATACAAAGCGGCAAGCTGATGGTTTACCTGCGCGTCTGTTGGGGTATTCATAGTGTGTTCCACCTGCGATGAGCCAGGTGGGTGGTCCTTAGAATTTTCTGTAATTGTCGCAGCATCATGCACGTTTTGCCGTACATGATTAGGGGTTTGAACTTCTGCGGGATACATTGAGGATGATGTTAGTAGGTGCTGGCGGTCCACGAGAGTTTCAGCAGCAAGCACAGGTGTGCCGGGGAAGCTGATTGCATGCAGCGTCACAGCGGGCTCTGGGCCCATAGTGCGAGTGGTGTCGTGGGGTTTCCACAGGTGCCGGGACACGCGTAGTCTGGAGGCAGGTCAGCTGGCGCTGCTGAGGTCGTCGAATCACCCGGGGCCGACAGTGCAACCGACCAAGTCTCTGCAGCGAATCTGATGGCGCATGGGGCAGCAGCCGATGTCCAATCTGCGACGGAGAAAAGTGGCAATGTCTTTGTTGGCAGAACCGGCACATCGGAGGCAGGATCTGTGAACTCCGGGGTTGTGCGTCTCTTGAACGACGGGTCAATTTTCGCGGAAGATTGGTCTCCATTATCTGTACGGCCAGTTGTCGACGGCATAGGAACGATCTGTAGTGGTGGTGGTTCGGAAGGCATTCTGGAAGGTAATGAGCCAAACGCCGTTGTGTTGCTTGTGGGAGTATAAGCGCGTTTGATGCCGTAAAGCTTGTGTACGGTATCTCGCAAGTCATCGTATGGGTGAGGGCTCCAGGAGAAATATGTGAGGCGGCGTTTGAGGTCATGTGGAAGATAATAATAATACCTTGTACATGAACTCTTGGATTCGGATGCCGTTGTGATTCAATGCCGCTGCAAACTCCTCGAACCATGACTCTAGGCGACAGGTCCGAAATGGTGGCAGTGGCGCGTCAAATGGGGGCTGCCAGGCTTGCGCTGACTGGAACATGGCTGCTGCGCTCGGTGGCAGTAGTGCAGCGCCGGTCGCATGTCCGTGTGCCTGTGGTCGCCACTTGTAGCAACGTGACGGCGTCCGACGTAGACTTGGCGTCGTCGCTGGGTAAATGAAAAGACGAGACATACAGGGAGTGATTTTCCTAGGTAGAGCAGCAGCCATGGCGCCCAGCCAGCCAGAAGCCTAACAACCTTGTCGGCGCCACGCGCCAGGAGCCACCAGCACTCGTCATGTTTTTCCCTCGCCGGCCCGCCGCCACTAGCGCTACGCTACACTAGTAACAGGAGGCATATTTTCTTCAGCCCATGCTGTGACCCAAGCACTGACCATTTATGCCCCCTTGCAAGCACAATTAGGCATCTTGGCACCACTAGGCTGCCTCTCACACCAATATACACGGGAAATCAAAAGGCTTCCCCAGGCAGATAACCTAAAGTGTATATCATCACGTGGGTGTACGTACCATCTGTGTCGCTTGCTTTGCTGCACTTCAAGATCCAGTCACATTGTGACATTGCTGGATATGTTTGCAGGTCCAACCACATGATTCAATGACGTTTCTGAAAATCGTATTGTACAATTGACGATACCGCTGCCTTGCAAAAAACAAACTTGTTGGCTTGTGTAGATTGCATTGTTAAGCGTTGGGTGGAATATGTTGTGACACCAGATTTACTTACAGTATGCACTGTTGCCCCCAATTTTGTAGCTACTGGTTGCATCACTCATGTCATCTTTGGTCCCAACACGTTGAGAAAGCCAATATGGACCGCCAATATTCTACTATGCCCTACCTTCCAATGAGTAATGGAATTTATCAAACATATATGCATGACATTCAAGGCAGACTTTGGTTGAAACACTGTAAAACTTGTTTTAGGTGTGACTGTAGGCCTGCCCAGTGACCATGTTCTTCTAATCTAATCGACACAAAGCCCACCTTTCTCCCATTGACTACTTATCTCGTGTATGTTTCGTCATAAAGAAGCGTCCAGCTTTGGCTGTGTGACAGCGCATTGGAAGGCACATATAGCAGCAGTGAGCGTGACTCCTTTACATGCATGTATAATGGAATGATATGGGCTTGCCATTCATTTCATTTCATTTCATTTCATTTGTTTTACCCTCAATCGCACATAGCTTAACAGAGGAAAGTGGGGTACTAAAAAATAATAAACTATAAACCAGAGCAAATATAGTAACATCAAAATAATAAAGATTACAAGACATGTAAATTCGATGTTATGGAATACACTGAATGTATAAAAGTGTCATCAGAAACATGGGGGGAACAGAGTACAATAATGTGAATGTACAATATACACTCCTGTATTGTAGAAGAAAACAAGTCATGATTGGACATGGAAACCATGGCCAAGGGAAGGTGATTCCAGTCTTTGGATGTGCGTGGGACGAAGGAATGATGGAAAGTGTTAGTGCGGTAGCTAATAACGTGTACCTTATGTTGATGATCTAAACGAGCTGAGCTGAGTGGCAATGAACTGAGCTTTTAAAAGTGGATGATTGAATATCTTGTGAAAAAGTATGAGACGAGATGCTTTGCGACGTGATTCAAGTGACTGTAGTGAAAGGCTGTGTTTCATTGACGTAACACTGCTAGTGCGATGGTAGTTAGATAGAATGAAAGGTGCTACGTTATTCTGTACCATTTCAAGTGAGTGAGTTAAGTTCAGTTGAAGAAGGTCCCAAATGGAGCATGCATATTCGAGTTTTGAACGAACTAGTGTTTTATACAATGTTAGTTTCACGGCTTGAGGGGCACGGGTAAAGTTACGTCGTAGGTACCCTAGCATACGGTTGCTATTGTTAATAACATAGTTGATATGATGTTTCCAGTTCAAGTCAGATGTTATATGAATCCCCAAGTATTTATACGAAGTTAGAGGCTCTAGATCAACGTCATTTAGGATGTAGTTAGCAGGGGAACCGGTAGTTGGTGAGATACGTAAAACTTTACATTTGTTAGTGTTGAGGTCCATTTTTTAAGTTCTACACCAACTGGCAATAATATTAATGTCACTTTGCAAAGAACTAGCGTCAGAGTTAGATGAAATTTCTTGGTAAACAACGCAGTCGTCGGCAAAAAGGTGAATCGAAGAAGTTACAACATCGGGTAAATTGTTAATATAAATGAAGAATAGTGAAGGGCCCAACACAGAACCCTGGGGCACACCAGAAGTAACGGGAGAAGAGGGTGAGCTGTAGTTGTTAGCAACAGAGAATTGTGAGCGATTAATTAAGAAAAGCTCAATCCAAGCAAGAATGTCGGCTTCAATATTCAGGGTCCTAAGCTTGTATAGTAGTAGGTGATGATTAATCTTGTCGAAAGCCTTCGAAAAGTCTAAAAAATGCAGTCGACCAGTGAACTCCAATCTAGAATGATATGTAACGAATGGGTAAAACAAAGCAACTGCGTTTCACATGAGAATGACTTCCTAAATCTATGCTGTGACGTGCTAAAGAACAAATTTGATTCTAGAAAGGTGACCAAGTTAGAAAAGATTATGTGCTCCAAAAGCTTGCATGGTATAGAAGCAAGTGAAATAGGTCGGTAATTAGTAATAGAATGCTTGTTTCTTGACTTGTGTAGCGGAACCACCTTTGCCTCTTTACAAACGCGTGGCACCACACCTTCATTCAAAGACTGTTTGTTGGAATATTTTACACAGGAACATAGATTAGACATGCTTAGTTTCTTTAAGGATTCTTGCATTTATATTGTCAACACCACAAACAGAGGACACTCTGAGTGATTCAATTAGTTTTCCGATTCCATGGGTCGCAGTCACTATAACAGACGTTGATTGATAGTTGCGTGCTGGTAAAGAGACGGTTGCAGAAGTGGACGATACTGAAAAGTTCCGGACAAAATTTTCATTCAGACGTGCTGCACACATCTCGGAAGACACGGGAAGGCCGTCCGAGTCAACAAGTACAATTTCACTGTCGTTGGTATTTGTAATAGTTTTCCAAAACTTTCTAGGGTTGCTGCATTGATGGCGGAGTGTTAGAAATAAAGTTAGCATTAGCATCCGAAACAGCTGACGAGTAAACTCACGCAGCACTCTCGTAGGTGCGCCAGCGTTCCTCTGTACTCTGGAGTTTCGCAGCACGAAACAAGCATTTTTTTTTGTTAGAAAGTCGCTTTAAGTATGTATTGTACCAGTGTGAGCAAGAGCTCACAGGTATAGACTTTAAGGGAACAAAGGTACGAGTAAATTCGTAGATTTTGTTAACAAACAGATCCCAGTTTTCCTGCACGGTCCTATTATCAAAGTCATGTAGATAAGCGTCGTAAAATAGAGAGAGTTCGTGGTTCATTGCCTCAAAGTTTGTAGCATTGTAGTTATAGATAACCTTGCGTTACTTAGTAGCAGTTGGCATGCTGTTGCGTATGTAAAAATGTAGCAGACAGAGATCGGTGAGACCAGGAAGTGAGTTTAGTGCATGAATGTTGTCAGGCATTGTTGTAAGAATCAAGTCAAGAATTTGCGATGAAGAATTGGTGACGCGAGTTGGGTTATTCACCATCTGCGTAAAATTAAACAGGTTGCAAGTATCGAGAAAACATTGGCCATTTGAAGAAAATGGTATGCCGTCTGGTAACGATGACTCCCACATTATGGTAGGATAGTTGAAGTCGCCGAGAATAGTTATCGAAGAAGATGGGTACCGTATTCTCAATAATGTTATCGTGAAACTCCTGAACCAAGCTGATGTCTGTATCTGGAGGGAGGTAACAGACGCCAAGAACAAGCGTTTTATTATTCACAACCGACCCGCACCATATCACTTCCAATTTAGACGTCACGTTTATAAGAAAGTACTTGAAACGCTTCGAAATGGCAAGCAAAGTACCACCACCTTGTCTTCCATCCCTATCACGGCGGTAAATGTTAAACGATTAGAAAATAGTAAAAATTTAGTTATCGCAAACATGAGTATTCAACCAAGTCTCGGTCACAACAATCATATCGGCTTCACAAGAATTGATAATAGCATCAAAAGCGTCACGCTTTCCCATTATACTACGGATGTTCGTGTAGATCACCGAAACAGGACGTGATACGATACTGCCACTTCCCCTTGCTGATTGTTATGAGGAGGCATTAGATGTCCGCGCACGTGACAAAAGTGCGGCATCAGGCAATAAACGTGTGTGAAGGCCATGGCTGTAATCGGAAAGTTGAGTGCGCCCCATTTTTGATGCGGGATCCGCTACCATTACTACGAGAACGCGCAGTAGTCTCGCGAACAATGCCCGTGGAAGCATCATAAGAATAGTTTTTGTGGTTAAGAACGAGCTTGTCGTAACGAGTCAGCCAGGCAAGTCAGCCAGGCGGGTCAGCCAGGCAATGATTTTGCATAATTGTGCAGCATCTTGCGCGCTGTTCTTGTAGCCTGACAGTAGTCCTCCGATACAGAGACGTTATGACTTCTCAACTTCGATCGATGTGCCAGCAAAAGTTCTTTTGCTTTAAGGCTTGCAAATTTTACTATCACTGGTCAAGCTTTTCTCGCATATTTATTTATTTATTCATTTAATTATTTATTTATTTATTCAAAATACCTCACAGACCCAACAGGGCATTGTGTAAGGGGAGCATAAAAGAAATACATACATGAATTGGTACATTTTCCATACAAACAATAGCATTAACTAAATGTCAATTATTATACAAGTCCTTACAGGAATAAGAATGAGAAAATATTAATAATAACTTTAATAGAAATAGAACGGCAATGAACATCAGATGAGTATACGCGTGAGATAATGATTGAAAACAAGCTAAAAAACAAGCACAAATTGTGAAAAGACTTTTTATTATTCAAAAGAAAACATCACTGAATGAAGCACAACAGAACTAAATGGCATGTTAGTATTCAAATCATCAAACAAAATAGGTTGAAAGTAAGAGATAAAAAAAGCGAGATTTTAGTAGTGAATAAACGCGTAGGTGCCGATTTTGATATGAATAAAACGTGCAGTTAATCTTGTAAATTGTTGAGTAAAAGGTGCCGGAATTTTTCGCGATTGCGTTCTATATATATATATATATATATATATATATATATATATATATATATATATATAAGGGAAAGAAGTGTATACATAAGGGCTCGTTTTTCCGTGTTTTAACACAATATTAATGAGATCTAACAGACAGTAATGCCAAGGAATGTACAGGGGAAGTTATTAAAACCAATAGGATGTAAATAAGAAGAAAGAAAAGTGGATGAAAAAATTACCAACTGTGAGCAGGAATCGAACCTACGACCTTCGAATTACGCGTTCGATGCTCTATATATATATATATATATATATATATATATATATATATATATATAGGATATGGCACAACGGGAGCGTTGTCAACAAGGATAAATATATTTATTTCCCAACAGTTTCGGGAGACCTCCCTTCATCAGGGGATGAGTTATACTGACATGAGCTTCCAAACTTTGTTGCTGCCGCGTCCCTCTCGCCTTGAAGGATGTTTGCGAGAGTGAGAGGGAACTAGAAAAAGGAGAAAAAAGGGAAAGAAGGAAAAAACAAAAAAGGGGGAGAAAGAAGACGAAAAAGAGAAAGAAAAGAAAGAAAGCAAAAAGAGGAAGAACCACTGTCAACACTGAGAACGAAATCAACTGTCTGTCTACATCCACATACGGTTCATATCACGTGCTGTTCAGTTCTTGACGTGTGTCGGGCCACCCAAGATTGTCGCCGCTGTGCCGGGAGGGTCCGTGACGGCGTGCGTAAAGAAAGGGGTTTTCTCGTAACAGGTCGGTCGGCGGGCGGCGGGCGGCGTGCGTAAAGGAAGGGTTTCTCGTTAATGGGTTGGTCGGCTATTTACCTTTAATCTTCGACCGTTTCCCTACAATGGTCATCAAGTGGTAGGCGAAGGTAAACACTTTGTATGTGCATGTGAAAAAAAGAAAAAAGAGAAAAAAAGAAAGAAAAAAAGGAAAGGGCAGTGTACACGTACGAGTCAGTCAGAAAAAAGCATGGTCTCCAGCTATCAATCTTTGTCACCAACTTTCTCCTGGCTTACTTCTCGGAGGCAGTTGAGTTTTCCGGGGTCCTCGTTGATGCCGGCTACTAATGTACGAAATTTGAAAATAAAATATGCCTCACGCTGTTCGCGCTCGCATCTGTTTGAGAAACCGGACTGCAAAAGAGTTACGCTGATATTTTCAAAACTGTGGTTTGGCAGGCGCAGATGTCTAGATAAAGGTAGCTTCGGCAGTGAAGTGGCGTGGTACCGGTGATTATTGAACCGCAGCCGAAATGGCGTGTCTGTTTGGCTGATATAATCTTGTCCGCAGATGTTGCAATGTAGCATGTATGATACGTTACTGAAGTCACAATTAAGGCTTTCAGTTATGCAGAATTTGAAATCCGAGAAGTTCGCTTTGGATTCACGTGTTGTGACCATCTGTGCGCATACCTTGCATCGAGCTTTTCCGCAGGGATGGCACCCTGATTGAATTTTGGGGGTGTTTGTTTTTGCTCTGAAAAGAATGTCTTTCAGATTTTTATCCCGGCGGTACACCACGTGAGGTGGCTTCGCGAAAATAGAAGTTAGTCGTTTGCTTTGCCTGATTATGTTGAAATGGCGGGAAAGTTAGTACAAGGTTCGTTTGGAACGAAGATTAAAGGTAAATAGCCGACCGACCCATTAACGAGAAACCCTTCCTTTACGCACGCCGCCCGCCGCCCACCGGCCGACCCATTACGGGGAAACCCCTTTCTTTACGCACGCCGTCACGGACCCTCCCGGCACCGCGGCGACAATCTTGGGTGGCCCGACACACGTCAAGAACTGAACAGCACGTGATATGAACCGTATGTGTATGTAGACGGACAGTTGGTTTCGTTCTCAGTGTTGACAGTGGTTCTTCCTCTTTTTTACTTTCTTTCTTTTCTTTCTTTTTTCTTCTTTTTTCTCCCCCTTTTTGTTTTTTTTTCCTTTTTTTCCTTTTTCTAGTTCCCTCTCACTCTCGCAAACATCTTTCAAGGCGAGGGGGACGCGGCAGCAACGAAGTTTGGAAGCTCATGTCAGTATAACTCATCCCCTGATGAAGGGAGGATCCCTCCCGAAACTGTTGGGAAATAAATATATTTATCCTTGTTGACAACGCTCCCGTTGTGCCATATCCCATACCTTCACGAAGACTAACTGGCCCATTGAATTATTACTCACACTATACACACACACATATATATATATATATATATATATATATATATATATATATATATATATATATATATATATATATATATATATGGACCACCTAAACAATGAGCCTTTTCTACTGCTGCATTCGGGTCAAACTCGGCGCCTAGGCTACTAGAGAGCAAGTTGGTAAGTGCCTCTTCAGTAGCTTGCCAGGTCTCATTTTTATCGGGCATACCAAAAAACACTAGGCTGCACCTTCGGGCTCTGACCTCGAGGTCGTTTAGACGGGACACCCAACGCGTCATTTGTTTGAGTGATGCTGCCGATGGCTGCATTCGTGACCTGCAATTCCTTCTTAATGTCAGCAACCAAGTCAGTCCACAGTTCAACCGTCGAAAGCCGCCTTTCAATCTCGCATAATTTTCTTGCCACAAGTTGCTGGTGGGCTTTCCCCTCGTCCATCGCCTTTGCCCAATCGGACTGCTCAATGGCAGATGAATCCCAGCGGGCACTTATCTTAGAAAGCATTGCCATGACTTCTTTATGAAGCGCATCAGAAGAAGTTGTGTTGTTCTCGACATCATTTAGTGCCCCAGGGGTCTTTTTTGGAGGCCCTGGGTTTGCTTCAACGTCACCGCAATACAAGAGTAGCGAGCAAAGGGCGTTAGTACACTCTCGCGACCAGGCGTATAACACCTGTGGGCGTGAAAGCAGCAGTAAACAACGGTTACTTGTCTTCTTAGCATGTAATGAATAGGTTTCCCCAACCTGTATAACGTGAAGGTGAAGCTCGTAAGCCATTGCCACAGAGATGCTGCCTCCACGCCCACTAAACCACTGACGTCCGCTGTTGCCGCTTTTGTTGCTTGATAAGAACGATGTCTCTGACAATGACGATGTCCCGAATAGCCTGGAAGGCTCAGGTGTGTCGGCGCAGGCACTCGGATCCGTAGAAAAGCCGCATGCTTCTGGAAACTGGAGCGGTTTGGCAGGGGTGTCAACCGACCTTCCGGAGTGAACCATAAGCGGCAGCCAGACCAAGACGACCTGTATAACGTGGAAGCGAAGCTCATAAGCCATTGGCACCGTGGGGCTGCCTCCACGCCCACTAAACCACTGATCGATGCCATCCTCAACGATGCCATGCTGTAATCTTTAAAAACCTTTCCCTCAAGTAACGTTTAGTGAAGCTTTATGAAAACAAACAGATGATTCACTAACAATGCAGAGGTTATCATCGGTGCACAAATGGCCTGAAACAGCAAAAATACCCTACCTACATAACATCAATATATGTTCCCCACAATGCCACGATTAAAATTGCATGTTAACTGCTTTTCAAGTTAATGTAACTAGTAAATTTTTGCTAGCATCATTTCTTCAAATAAAGTAAAGTTTTTTTCGTGTTTTATGCATCCGGTATATCTTGAAATAATAACTTAGGTGTGATAAAAATGTCCCATTGAGTTCTGTGACACCTGACATATAATAGCTATACAAATATTGAATAACAGCTGTAATGTTATCATATGATTCAATAAATCTATACTTTGCATGGGTTTGCAAATGTGCTAGTTCTTTAGTGCCAGAAAAAATAAGTCAGTAATTTCAATTTTCTATTCCTGGCACTCATGTTCAAGTGCTATCAAAAATGAAGTATAACTTTGTGTTTTTTGTGAGCTTGACCCCTGCAACCAGACATCACAAAGAATATTCAGACACTATTCTAAACACCTGAATTTTAATCAGTTGGAATAAAAGATGGTGTGGTCTTGAATGTTCAGCTTTGTTTTATTTTTACATCAACAAGCTCGTGGTTGAAAGTCATGCTTATTTTTCTTTCCTAAGCCATATAAATCACAAAAGCTAGCACTGAAGGTAAAGTCACTTTGCAAGAATGACAGATTAGGACGGTGCATGTGCCCCTGAACAGCAAGAAGCAATTGTTCACGTAACTAATGTGACGAAGGTTCTGAACCCTATCACACATCAAACGGCCCTCCAGACATTTTGGGAGGTACACTCGGTCTTAACTCTGACATACAACTATAGGAGCCAGAAAGCCTGAATAGGACTAACAGAATAAGTTGGTATGGATTCATGACATTAAAACAGCACAACAAAGAATATTGAAAACAAACGAGACACAGAGACACAAGTGTCGATTCAGAGCTGAAGTTTATTCAAAATTACAGAACAGATATATACATCCACATGGCTATATGCAAAATTGACCAGCAAAACAAAAAACAAAAACAAGTTGCACACAAGGGTAAATGATTTGTTTATCCTACAATGTAATTGGAGGAAAGCTGATGCATGATTGTTTTTCATTCTGACTGTACCTTTTCATACTAGTTCCATTTTTTTGTTTCAAAACATCATTTCAAGAAAACTCAGGAAGCTTGTTCTCTTGTAAGTCAAGTCTTTTTTTCTTAATAAACAATTGTATCGGGCCAGTTGGTAAGGATCCATCTTGCTAGGAAGCGCAGCCACTATTACACAGAACACACAACACAAGTGCTTCTGTTGTGTGTTCTGTGTAATAGTGGCTGCGCTTCCTAGCAAGATGCTTTCTTTCTTCGTTGTCGTACCAGTCTAAAAACCAGAAAGCTTACTGGATCTCAAGATTATATACAGTAGTTTTTTTCCTACTTGTTTATGTGAAAATATACTAGTATGAACTTTTTTCAACGTCACTTCACGCAGTCAGAACAAAGCTCATAATATTAAAATAGCTGTTACGCCATATGTCCACGCGCTCTCACATTGGCTAGAGAAAACCGCCCAGTGGTTTGCCTTGAAGGTTGTTCTTTCTGCTAATAACAAGCTAGGTAGACTATGTTCAACGGTCGGACACAAGCTTGAGAAGGTCGGGAGGCGCCGTTGCTCCATTTACCACAAGGTTAGATTCGTGTCGCGTATACGCATCTATACTGCGTTCTATCTTTGCGCTATCGCCCCGCGCCTGGTACATTCCGGTCACGATTCACATGCCCATTATCAGGGTTACATTGCATTCTCGATAGAAAAGTGGCCAGCGCCGAGTTTTTAAGAAAGGAAGCGCACGCAAGCCTGATGACGATTATTGCTGTGGGACAAACAGACACCCTTTTTAATCGATATTTTTTTTAGCGTTTAGGGCCAACGGCGTCTATTGCATCTCTCTGTCGTGGGATCGAGTCTACTTTGGCCGGACAGGCCATTGTTTAAATATTCGTCTTAGGAAGCATCATTCTTCTTTGCAGGGAAGACCCCTAATGCACCAGGCCATGCGCTGCGCAGAGTGCCAGTGGGAAGCGCAATTTTTCGCCACAGAGGTATTGTTTAGACACCATGATCGCACGACACGAGAAATTGTCGAGGCCTACCAAATTAACGCGAGGGCTTCCATGCGCGTTCGCGATCCTTCTTTGGCCTTATCTGAAAAAGTAAGTCGCGCTACTTATGGAAAGAGGGTAGACTGGCGGGGAGGAAAGTGCAGGATGTGTGTTCTTGGTTTGTATTAGTGCCTTTTGCTCTGCCCGCGATACGCATGCGCGGGATTTGTTGGGCACCTAGTGAAAGTGTTACATATTTTCGGTTAAAGCAATGAAGCTTTCAGTTGTGAGAAAGCGCTTGTGGTGTACCCTTTTTTGTCCGTGTTTTTTCGCGCTACTTTACGTTGTTATTGAGGAGCCCCATTGACTCGAAACTGACCTGACAGGATGTTCTCAGCCCTCTCTCCACTGGCGACAATGCCAGGCCCAACAGCATATAGTCGGGTACAACATAAAAAGGCCGGAGAGGCCCCGCCCAGATGACCGAAGCGCAGCAGCCAATTCGCTCCGTGACTAAAAAAATACTCCCCCTAAAAAATTGTGACTGCTTCTAAAACGCGTATTTATTGGTGTAAACATGATTTGTGCATTGTGACATGTACTTTGGCAAAACTGTAATGAAGCAAATGCCACGCACACGCTGCATCGCGAAACAAAAAGAACCCGTGCCTTCTACAACGCTGTGCGTCATCTACTACGGAACAAGATCGACAGCACCGGGCGAGTAAATGTAAAGCAGTCACTGGCTTCATAGCATAGTATTCATATGTACTTTTTGTCTGTTTGAACAAGGTTTTTTTCAATGTATCAGGCCTTTTGTCGGTTGCGAACCTGAAATATCGTGAGTTCGCGCACGTCGGCGCATGGCCTTATAGGCCAGAGTTATTCAATTATACGAATTGCGAAACGGCGTTCCTGAATCCAGACACGCAGTTGGCCAGATTTTTTAGGATCGTTGGATGGATTGATGTGGCTGTACCCTTTAGATAGAGCGGCGGCTAACGCCACCTAGCCGTAATGCTTAGTGAACCAACAACTAGATTTATCTTTTTCTTTCTTTAAATAGTGAAGTTGAGCACTGGTATTTTGCAGTGAAGTGTTTAAGTTTCACTCGTGCCTTGACTTTACCCACCAATCATATAACCTCCTTCTAGTTAATTCTACCCGCTTAAAGTCTATTTTGCCCTCCCTGTCCCTAAACCTTAGGGCTTTGAAAAACCCTTCGATATCATCCTGAACTATAGGGTGAAGCCCTTTACAGAACATTAACAAGTGTTCGGCAGTTTCCTCCTCATTTCCACATGCACTGCATACCCTGTCTACCCTTTCGTAATTGGCCCGATATGTCTTGGTTCACAATTTAACCGATAGTTCTTTTTAGTTTGGCCCCCTGCTGTTTTATAAGTATTTACCCATGAATATTCTAGTTAGCTTCCTCCATTTTGTATCGACATTCTTCATCCACAAGCAGCTGAAAACCTTTCTAGCCCGGCGCTCCTCTGCCATTTCTTCCAATCGTTTCGCAAATTTTCTCTTCCCGGCCCTAGCTTCCCTGCCCTAAAATGATGTCCATCCCATATCATCCTGTACTCTCTGATTTGGTGTATTCCCGTGACCTCCTAAGGCAAGCCTACCATTTGCTTAATTTCTAATGCTGCTTGAACTTCTGATCTCATGCACAAGACCGCATTGCCAACGTTAGACCAGGAACCATGACCCCTTTCCATATTCCTTTCACAACATCATACCGAATGTAGTTCCACAGTGCCCTGTTTTTTTTTTATCACCGCTGCATTCCTGTTACCTTTAGTCGGCACGGACATTTCGTGTTCCATTAGGTACTCGGTCCCATTTCTTATCCATCCGCCAAGATATTTGTATTTATCTGTTATCTCTAGCGTGACCTCCTGTATTCTAAGCTCACTACTTTCATTATCATTAAAAATCATGACTTCTGATTTTTCTTACTGAATCTGAAATCTAACCTATCTCTCTCATTCCCCATGTGGCCAAAATTTTCGGAGTCCTCCACTACGGCGTCTCTCATGATCATATGGTGGTTTTCGGACATTAAACCCCAAATATCAATCAATTATCTCCCTTACTACCGCAGATGAACATTATTGTCTGCAAATGTTCCTCGTTTTAAGCCATTAGCACTATATCATCTGCATACATTGATGATGGTAATACCCGTTTAATCTGTTCTCTTTGTTTGACGAAAGAGAGGTTGAAGCCCAGTCCACTTCCCTCTAATTCGGCCTCTAATCCTTGTAGCTACATCATGAATAACAAGGGTGACAGCGGACTCTGCTGCCTAAGGCCCCGTTTTACCTCTGCAGGCTTGTATACTTGTTTTTCCCACTTTATAATTGCCTTGTTACCTTTATAGATATCCTTTAAAATATTAGTGACTCCATCTTTCACACATAGTGTGTCCAGTATTACCCAAAATGTTTCTTGAACCACGCTATTGCACGCTCCCTTGATGCCCGAAAATGCTAGCCACAAGGCCTCTATTCCTTTTCTGCTATTTCAATGCACTGCGTCAGTGAGAACACATTGCCTTCTAACCTCATGCGTTTCCGAAAACCAATCTACAGTTCTCCCAGCAACCCCTCATCCTCTACCAATGCCTGCAGTCTTTTCTTTATAATCTGCATCGCCAGCCTGTAGACCACTGATCTCACTGTTGTAGGACGGTAGTTGTTTATGTCAGCTTCTTTGAGCCTCTTTCCTTTGTAGATCAAGTTCATCCTGCTAAGTTTCTATCCATCGGGGATTTCACCATCGATAATTATTTTGCTCACTGCCTCTCCGAAAGCCTGCATAGACTTCGGACTCAACGTCTTCATCAAAATAATTGTAACGCCATCTGGGCCTGTATGTAGCGCTAGGAACCCTCTTCTCAACCCTTTCCCACTGTCGTTGTTAAAATGGAGCGATTCCACCACTTCATTCATCCTTGTCTATTTTGGGGCATAAGGCAGTTCTTTGTTAAACTTTTTCTTTCACCCTTGTTCTTATATATTCAATAGCTCCGCGTCTTATAGCGTAGCACCTTGAGCTATAGTTATAAACCTCTGCTCTATGCTCGTCTCATTTATTAGGGAGTTTAAGATGGTTCCAAAATTTCGCAGCTGCCTTTCTATCTTTTTTATGTACTTCTGCCAGCCACTGCGCTCCCTTTCTTCTAATTTTTTCATTGATCAGAAGGGATGCATCCCTTCTACAGCTTAGAAAGGTTTCCCATTTTCTTTCAGGATCATCTGTCAGTTCACCCCGCTGCTTAGCATGTCTGTGTTCCCTAGAGGCCTCCTGACGTTTTGCTATGGCTCTCTTAACTTGCTCATCCCACCAACTCTTGGGTTTGCGCCTTTTTTCCCGGGGGACTTGTCATGTGCATAAGCAAGCTATTTGTAATTCTATTCTATTTGCTTTTCTGAATAAAAATTTTCCTGTAGTGGCTCATCTTGTCTCCTTCCCACTTCCAATGCTCCTTTAAAACATAGCTGGATACGTTTGTGATCAGTACCCAGACCTCTGGAGCCACATTCATGTATGTGCATTCCCCTGAGCCTATAATACATCCTATGTGACATCAGTTCATAATCTATTGTCGACTGCAGCCTTCCTACTTCCCAAGTTTTTTGAACTTCACCCTTCTCAATACTGTTGCAAATGAGCAAATCAAGCCTTTCACACATATCCAATATGATTTTGCTTGTTGGTTCAGCGTACCCATCTATATCTTCTATGAGCGCATTCATATCTCCTAGTATACCTATCTCGCACTCTCCTCTTAACTCCTCATTGTGATTTGATATGCACTCTACCATTGCCTGGTTTTCCGCTCTGGCTTTTGCTCCCATCCACAAGTACACCAAACCAAGGAGTGTCAATTGCCCTGCCACTTTCCCTTTAAGCCATAAATCTTCCTTGCTTGACCCTTTGCTAGTCTGTACTTGTATTAACGAATGCCCCAATACCACCCCCATTTCTGCAGCCTTCTGTTCTATTACAATGTTCCCACGCGTAGTCTGGATTGTTAGGAGGTTGTTTTATGTCCATAAGTTGTGTTTCTACAAAACCGTATACCATCGACCTCTCCTCCCTTAGCTGTTCTTCTATCACTTCCCACTTCAGCCTGTTACTGCCACCCTGCATGTTAATATACCATATGTCTGAATTGGCTCGGCGATCTTGGTAATGTCTATTTCGGCACTGGACTCCAGATATCTTAGATACTGGTGCCATTTTGGAATGGTATCTGTTCATACCACCTGTCAAAGAGTCTCCCTGGTTGTTTTCCTCGTTACTATCTATCCTGCACCCCGAAGGGCCCGCGTGCCCCCAAAAAAGCTACTGCGCGTCCTGAAAGTCGCCAACCCACCTCATGACCTAGCCGCCCATCGAAGTGAATTCTGTCTCGTTGAAAACCACCCCACCTATGCAGCTCTTTATTTATTTTCACCACCTCAAAGCCTTTCTCTCGACTCCTCTGCAATGTTTCTTGGTTTGTGTTGAGAACCGCTCTTTTCAGGTTGCCGTCACGCACCGGTACCTCCGGTATCGTGCATATTACTACCTGTACCTGGGGAGAAATGGCGAGCATGTCATCGACCTCTTTCGCCAGTTTGGTCACTAGTCCTGCCGTATCTTCATTTAAGAAATCGTTTAAACTACCTGTAACTATCACGAGGTGTTGTCCATCAGCTGTAGTTCCGAGATTTGCGCTTGCTTGCCTCATGACTGCTTGCAGCTTGCGTCTTGGGAACGTCCCTACTGCAACCCTTTCCTCGCCTCTTACCCTCTATTTGATTGCTTCTGCACATCTAGTTAAATTCGAGTCCCCGGCGATTATCACGTGCTGTGACGTTTAAGCTGGAGCGTCCTGCACCTGGGGGTTAATTGCACCTGAGACGCCAACTGCTTTGTCCCCTCTCAGCCCCACCACTACTGCGCTGAAGCTGGGCATTGTGACAATTGAGCCGGCTGAACCTGTTTTTTCCAAACTTGCTTTATCTGTCTTCTCCGCCGTTCTGGTTGCCGACGCTGTACTGTTCTCTCCGTAGCCGCTCCTTTGTTCACCTTAGCTAGTGCTTCCTCGGTGGACTTCAACCTTTACACCATTGGAGAAGTGTTGACAGGCGGGATAGTTGGTACAAATTCATAATGAAATAATTGGAAGCGCGAACCAACGGGACACAAGAGAAGAGACAAACAAGCGCTTGTTTGTCTCTTCTCTTGTGTCCCGTTGGTTTGTACTTCCAAATATATTATTATAACTTTATCCTGTTGCCCTCGTTTTCTCTTGCTCTAGCTGTCGCCAACGCAGTCTCCATCTCGGTGATTCTCATCAGCAGTTCACTCTGGGCAACCATCGCTTTCTCCATTTTTCCTCGACCTCGCATTGCCTACACTTACGCGCAAGCCTCCTCTCCATTTACTTCTGCATTGGGGTCTATTTTCAAACCAGCCCCGCATTTTGAAGACTTTACAGCCTTTTTAATCATGTATTTATGACTCCAATTGTCCTTGTGACTTGTCTTACTTTATAATTACAAAACCCTGCCTTTCAAAAAAGAGAATGTCTAAGCTCTACTACAAAATTTTGCATGTTCAATGTACGTGCACCTCCCCGACGGGGTGGCAAGAGAAAAAAACACGAAGAAACAAACTCACACACATACGCACAACCTAGTAAATACCTAATAACTGACCCCCGGAAAAGCCGTACAATATAATAAGTGTTACAAAGATTTCAACAGCTGCCTTTTAAAATATGAATGCAAGCTCAAAACATGCAAAACCACTTATTTGGCAGTCCATCGGGAGTGCTCAAAAAACACGTCCATCCACCGCCCGGTGACTCGAACGGTGCTTTTGCTGACGAGCGCGTCACCTGAGAGCGGCAACACAAAACCCAAATAATGCGTTTAATAGTGGTCATGCGAATCAACAGGTGGCGTGACAATCTGCTCAATTCCGACAAAGGGGCCAATGACGTGTTCAGATTTCGATACATGGCACGTATGGGGTGTTTTGCAACTCATATGATTGAATGACTTTTTTCCGTGCAAGTTTTCTGTCAAGGAGGCCAATGATGTGACATCAGAAAGTGATCCTTTGTTACCGTACAAGGCTTGTGTCGCCTCGATGGCCACACCACCAAGAAGCTTTATTAAGAGCAAGAGCAGCCACATCCTGAGCAGTGATTCATGCAACATGATCTTCCACTGCTACACTTACTGGCACAACAGGTAGCCTGAACGCAGCGCGAGGACAGGAGCAAGTTTGCCGCCGACGTTATCGGTGCCGGCGAAATAACTGTGTACAGGGCGTGGGAGGAAGTTGAAGCTTCGCATTTTTCGGGTGGCAGACTGACGACGTCCTCGCGAAAGCAGCCACGCAATGCGGAAGGGGGAAGGCGCCACGCGATTTTGGATAGCTTCACGTTTTACACGCTGAGGTCATGTGCGCGCGATTTCTTTCGCCGTATGAGATACTAACGGTCGAGAAGATAACTGCCGAGTTTTCGGAGCGTATGAAACTCTAATCACTAAGGCGATGTGCTGTGCGTCGCCTGCTTGCCGATTTCGGCTTCAAGCATCAACATAGAAGCCGCAACTCGTATCTTATTGACCGGGATGACCTCACCGATTGATGGAATCGCTAAATCCGTGACGTGAAGCGTTACCGGATGGAAGGCCGAAAGATCTTATGGGTCACAGCGGGACACCCTCGGTCGATCGTGCGAACAGACACCGTGGTGCAGACGCGCGGACACCTGTTCGCTCGAGTGAATGGCCTGACTGCAGGTCTACAACAACGTTCTGGAAAAGGTCAGCGTCTGATAAGAGAACAAATAATAAACATCATTACCTTAGTGAAGTCAAAAATGCTCGTTCAGGCAGCCACCGTCAAATTTGACGCCCCGCATAGTGAAATAGCAGTAGTATCGTTTCGTTGCCAGTCTTAACTAAGAATTTAATTGTTATATTAGCCAGTGCTGGTGAAATAGCAGCAGTCAACACAAAACCGACAGCCACATGCAGCTTGCATGGCAAAGCACATTCATGTGACTGCATTGTTCATTTTAGTTATCTGGCTGTCACAAGTAGTGCAACTAAGAGAACAAATATAAAACACCATTAGCTTAGTTAGGCTCAAAATGCTCGTTCAGGCAGTCACCTTCGAATGTGACGCGCCGCATAGTGAAATAGCAGGAGCCGGAGCAAACTGTATGATTCTGTTGCCAGTCTGCACTTAGAATTTTAGTGTTGTCAGGGCTAATTTTTATTTTCATAATCTATTATTAACGTGAATAACTTTGCTAGCAGTGTGTTGTCATAATGACACGTTCCTTCCTCAAGTTTTCTTATCAGCCTTTTACGCTGTATGGGATTCTCAGCGCAAAGCGTGCTTTACAGTACTTGAGAAGCTTCAGGACTGCAGTAGAACATTTTGTGGAGATTACGGCCACTTCGTGAGCATTTCAGTTTATTCTGGAATCTACGTCACCGCTAGCGATAACGCTAGAATGTTTGATGGCAAGTGTATAAATTCCGACACGCTTGTCACACATGTCCCGTTATTAGGGAGGCGATCGCCGGGCTAATTCCAAGAGCCGAATTATTGGCCCCCCGAACCGCACCACGAAAGCATGGACAATTTTAGAAGTGGTCCTTATTGGCGCGCCAGCAGACGCCGGTTGTGGCCCAAAGAACAAGTCAGAGCCGAGAGTTGATAAACAAGCAAAATTATATTCTCAATAATGACAGATCAGAAAAACAATACACGAATATGCTCACTCCACAATAGCTGAGGACAATATATCACCAATCAAACAACGTACTACACAGTACAATCAGCCACACTCGAAACAACGGACACAGACAACAATACACACTACAATGCAGTCACATGCATCGAACAACCAAGACACTTAAAGACTAAAGAGATAGAAAACCTATTCAGTCCAAAGTCCTTGGAACAAAAGTCTGAATGATACTCTTCCGAGAATCACTCACTCAAAGTCCAGCGTTGTTGTCGTTCTGCTGCCCTCGAAGTTTCTCTTCCAGGAAACCTCCCGTCTTCAATTGGCCACTCTTCAAACTTCAACTTCTTTGCCGGAACACGTCGGCTTCACACCCGCAGCTGTTGCCACGCGTCTCCGCTCGATAGCGGTAAACTCACGCTCTTGCCTGTAGCTCGAGCCTTCACCCTTCAGGTGGAAATCCTCTTCATCTCCGGCTTCGTCCCTACGGACCAAAACCTTCGCCGACTACACGGCGGAATCCCTACGCGCTCTGGCGCTCACTTCCGTCTCCTTCTGATCTCTCATCTCGGCTGCTCGGTTAAATACCTTGCGCGCGACATTCCAGACGGTTCTCGTCATTTCGTCGGCGCGATACGCAGCGAAGGCTGGGAAGAGGCGCGAGACTGTACGGGGGCCGTCCCCGACAGATGAGTCAACCCGGCATACACGCCCCGTTCCTTCTGGAAATTTCTAGCGCTTGCCCGGCCGCCGCTGTGGGGTGAGGAGGTTCATCGGCGAAGCCACGCTTCCACTGGGAGAGCGCGCGCCCGGGGAGCCTTGGATGTTTGTTTTCTTTTTTTTTCTTTTGACCTCCCGGCGTCTCTTCCGCGCGTTACCGCAAGAATTTGGCGGCGCGCCCATTTTTAGCGCTCGTTCTGTGACACTGCCCCCCACTTTCAGAATATTATCTCATAATATTCAAAACCACACAAACGAGCGCGAACAGTCACCACACACTCTCACAGACTGTAACATAGTCCGTCGCTCATGACACGTCACATTCACCATATATCACTCAATACAATTGGACATTACAATGCAATCTCACACAAGTGAAATATAACCGCAGGTACATGAGTACAACGCTTCAACACATTCCAAACAATACAAACGTACAAGGTTCTGTCTTTACAACAATTATACCACACTATACATCACAGCACAAACACTTCGACACTTGTGACAAAGGATAACACAACATTAACACAACATATGGCACTCAACACTGCCAAACACGTTCTGATTCGACTTCAGCACTTATCCTATGCATTCCGAGCGGCGCTTGTGCCCCGTTTTGCGGTGCTCGCTCGATCTCTTCTTGTGTTTCCTCGTTCTTTTTTGGCGAGCCTTTTCCAACGACGTGGTCTGAGGCGGCGTCTCAGCCATCGTTATCACTTCTGACACTGTTTACGGGTGATAACGCTCAACCGATCCTGTCACCCGCTTGTTCATTTCACGACATTGGACCTGGCTGGCCGACTCCGTCACCTTTACACTGTCGCTCGGTTGAGGTCGTGCCGACGTAAGTTCAGCTGCCCGGCCCGTGAACTCATTCAACACGATCGTCTTCTCCTTCGCTGTCTTTTGCGCCGCGGCTTCACCTTGGGCTCTAGTGAGATCCGTCACGGGATGCTCCTCCCTTGTATCTCGCGGCCGCTGTGTTGGCGAGGGCTCTATCTTCGGGTCTTCTCCCAAACATTCTGGATCATTCGGCCCTGGCGCCCCGGCGATGTTTCCGATGACAAGGTCGTAAAGGGGGGACGTCATGCATAAAGCAGTAAGCATCCCGCTGAAGTACTGGGTTTCCACCTCAATCTCTGCTTCGGGAAGCATCCGAACTGTACGGTCAATTAAGCAAACCGGTTTCGTTTTGCCTGTTAACTCACTTTCCCGTACCAAATCTTTCCGCACGATAACAGTGGAGCTGCCGGTATCTCTTAACACCGTAACCTTTTTGCCCGCAACTTTTCCAGGCAGCGCTGGCATTCCCTTCGTGACACCGGTTGGCTGTTTTGACATTACGGCACCCACAATAGGAATTTTCTCCCCATTTTTCAACTCTACGAATCCATCGGTGACGGCATTGTCACCGGATTTCGGTGCCGCTTGCACACAGGATACCTGGTGAGTTTGACTCGCTCCGTTTCGACATGCGTCTGCTTTGTGTTCAGTCTGTCCACATTTGAAACATTTTACAACCGTGGGGCTCGTGAAGTTAGTTCGGCAGTGGTTAGCACGGTGACCCACTCGGTTACACAGAAAACATCGCGGAATGCTCTCCGGTGCAGGCTTCTTTTCCTCGGGAGCCGATTTCTTCGAATCCTCGGGACACTCCTTCTTGACTTTGGCCAAATTAGTGCCACCTTGCGCTTCCAAGAATTGATCAGCCAATTCAAGCATTCCTTCAAATGACTCAGCCTTCCTCTCTTTCAAATACAGCGACAGGTTTGGGTGGCAAATAGTAAGAAATTGTTCTCTAATTAGGAGCTCTCTAAGCTCATCGTACTCTTGCGCTGTCCCTGAAAGTTCAATCCATCTGTCGAAATAATGGCAAAGTCGGGCAGCATACTGCGTAGCCGTCTCACCATCAGCTGGTTTTCCTGTCCGAAATCTGTCCCGGAAACCTTCCACAGTAAATATAAATCGCTTCAGCAAAGCAGCTTTCACCTTTGCGTAGTTGACTGCATCGGTCGGCGTCAGCCTACCGTACACACTGAGCGCTTCACCACTCAAGCGAGTACTCAAAGCAGATGCCCATTGATGTTCCGGCCAATTCTGGCTCTTCGCAATCGTCTCGAATCGGTGAAGGTACGCGTCAAGGTCGTCCTTCCTTTCATCAAACGCCACGAGCAGCTTGCTTGGGTTCAAGCGGAAGCCATGATCTTCTCGTTCGCTGCTTTCAACTCTAGATTGGACGGGAGTTTCACTTCGCTGTTGCAAACGGAGCCGTTCGAGTTCCATCTCGTGCTGCCCCGCCGCGGTGGTCTAGTGGCTAAGGTACTCGGCTGCTGACCCGCAGGTCGCGGGTTCGATTCCCGGCTGCGGCGGCTGCATTTCCGATGGAGGCGGAAATGTTGTAGGCCCGTGTACTCAGATTTGGGTGCACGTTAAAGAACCCTAGGTGGTCAAAATTTCCGGAGCCCTCCACTACGGCGTCTCTCATAATCAGAAGTGGTTTTGGGACGTTAAACCCCACAAATCAATCAATCAATCCATCTCGTGCTGCCGCTGCCGTTCCCTTTCAGCCATCTCCGCTTCTCTTTCTTCTTTCAGCTGTCGCTCCCTCGCTTCTCTTTCTTCTCTCGCCCTTTCGGCTGCCAACTTTTCTCTCTCCAGCTCCAATTTCAATTGCCGCTCTCTTTCTTCTCTCAGCTGTCGCTCTTTTGCCTCTCTTTCTTCTCTCGCCCTTTCAGCTGCCAACCTCTCTCGTTCCAACTCAACTGCTTTTTCTTCCTTGGCCCTCTCTTTTTCTTCTTTCTCCTTCTGGGTGACCCACTTCCGTAGTTCGGCGCCAGAAAGACCCATCTTCTCACCAAGAGCTACTAACTTTTCGAGATCCATTGTGTCTCGCAAATAAAGTCTTGCCGTGTGCAAAAAGTATCTGCCTAAATCAGCCTATCGGAACAATCTCCTGCACTTGTTAACGAGAATACTGAACAACACACAAAATCGGTCCGATAGCAGTATCAACAACTCGAGGCTCTGTCTCACTACTTTGGACACACTGTGCACCAAAAGGTCCTGTCGCGGACGCCAGATTAATTGTCACACAGGTCCCGTTAATTAGGGAGGCGATCGCCGGGCTAATTCCAAGAGCCGAATTATCGGCCCCCCGAACCGCACCACGAAAGCGTGGACAATTTTAGAAGTGGTCCTTATTGGCGCGCCAGCAGACGCCGGTTGTGGCCCAAAGAACAAGTCAGAGCCGAGAGTTGATAAACAAGCAAAATTATATTCTCAATAATGGCAGATCAGAAAAACAATACACGAATATGCTCACTCCACAATATCTGAGGACAATATGTCACCAATCAAACAACATACTACACAGTACAATCAGCCACACTCGAAACAACGGACACAGACAACAATACACACTACAATGCAGTCACATGCATCGAACAACCAAGACACTTAAAGACTAAAGAGATAGAAAACCTATTCAGTCCAAAGTCCTTGGAACAAAAGTCTGAATGATACTCTTCCGAGAATCACTCACTCAAAGTCCAGCGTTGTTGTCGTTCCGCTGCCCTCGAAGTTTCTCTTCCAGGAAACCTCCCGTCTTCAATTGGCCGCTCTTCAAACTTCAACTTCTTCGCCGGAACACGTCGGCTTCACACCCGCAGCTGTTGCCACGCGTCTTCGCTCGATAGTGGTAAACTCACGCTCTTGCCTGTAGATCGAGCCTTCACCCATCAGGTGGAAATCCTCTTCATCTCCGGCTTCGTCCCTACGGACCAAAACCTTCGCCGACTACACGGCGGAATCCCTACGCGCTCTGGCACTCACTTCCGTCTCCTCCTGATCTCTCATCTCGGCTGCTCGGTTAAATACCTTGCGCGCGACATTCCAGACGGTTCTCGTCATTTCGTCGGCGCGATACGCAGCGAAGGCTGGGAAGAGGCGCGAGACTGTACGGGGGCCGTCCCCGACAGATGAGTCAACCCGGCATACACGGCCCGTTTCTTCTGGAAATTTCGAGCGCTTGCCCGGCCGCCGCTGTGGGGTGAGGAGGTTCATCGGCGAAGCCACGCTTCCACGGGGAGAGCGCGCGCCCGGGGAGCCTTGGATGTTTGTTTTCTTTTTTTTTCTTTTGACCTCCCGGCGTCTCTTCCGCGCGTTACCGCAAGAATTTGGCGGCACGCCCATTTTTAGCGCTCGTTCTGTGACAACGCTTCACCGCTTCTTGACGGCCGACGTTGCATTCACCGCTATCAGTGCAAGTGCGCTACTGTAACTCGACTTGCCGTTTAGTGGGCACAGGTTCGCCCAAATAAACAGTTTCATCTGACCATCTAGCCTCCTGCCTTCAGCTACGTCACGAAATCATGACATCTGGTGGAGGTGCTGCTTCGTTCATGTATCGGACGCCCCCGTCAAACCGTGATCCCCGCCCACGTCGCGGAGAGGACATCGGCGCCAACCAGGAACATTGAACAAGCCGCAGGAAACAGTCTACCACCGGAGTATGGACCTCTACAATACAAGGCACGGAAGACGAAGGCCATGACGTTGACTGTTGCGACAATGAAAACCGCTGCGTCACAGCCCGCGATCGTCATGCATAAGCCCAGGGAACCACCAACTTTCCGCGGGTCACCTTTCGAATACTCGGAGACGTGGCTAGAGACAAACGACCGCGTGGCCGCCCTCAACCACTTGGACCCGGAAGAGAAGCTTCGTCGTGTACATCTACACTCTAAGCCAAAAATGGCCAAAATGGGAGCAACGGCTGTTTTTACTCCTTCAGACCGACTGTTACTCTCCGAAAAGACCAAGCGGAACAAGATGGCCGACTTGTTCGAGAATGGGGGAGCAACTGTATTAATCTTAAGTTTGTAAGGGAGCAACGGAAGGAGGAACCGCTGTAAATGCTCTCGTCACGCAACGGTTATTCCCCGGCAGGACACCGCACACAAATATGCATGCCGCCCACATTGATATTCATGGGCCAGATTATTGTTTGTTCTGTGTGCCAAACTTCACCAAACCAAAACAATGATTTATTTTAGCATCCGTAGATAATAAGATAGCAGCGCTGGCTGAACACAGAAGGCCTGAGAATACAGTACGGCAAATACCTAACACACGCAGCAGCAGAATGGAGAGTTGGCACGTCAAAGCGGACCGAACGCCGAAACACGTGCAAAACAACGATAAAAAAAGCCGAGACACACCGTTCGTCCGCGAAGTAAGGGCATCAAAGTCGATCAAGCACTGAAACACGTGCATAAGGAGCCCCCCCCCCCCCTCTCCCGCCAAGATATATCGGAGAAGAAAAAAAAAAGCGGACCCAGACGCGCTTCTCATCAGCCACTCACTTAGTAGCACGCTTCACCGTGTAGTTTGAGGGCAGAATGACAAATCTGCGCCATCTGCGCCCGCACAACTAGTGTGGCGCTGGTGTAGCAAGCGATGTAAGTTACAAAGTAATTTTTATTCGGTGTTTATGTTGACTAGCACTAAATAAAAATTACACTCAACTTTTTATATTTATTTATGAGTTTTAGTGTACCTCAGTTTTTTTTATAATTGTATTAGGAGAACACAATGAAATTATTGCGCTGACGCCTGTGCTGCCACTGCTCGACATTTTTTTTTCGGCGCAACTAGGTTCGCGTTCGCACTACTTACTCCTTTTCATAGGGTCTGTGGTTGGCGAGCACATGGACGTGCGAGCTTGTGAGCTATGTTTTGATCGTGTGTGTGTGTCGCAGATTTGCGTTTCTACTTATTCGTGATGAAGGTTAGTGTATATTTATCTTTATGGAGCGCGAAGTAGTTGTGGATTTTGCTGCTGGGTGGAACAAACACATCGTAAACACGTCTTCAGCTATCTGCAAGCCTGTTCGCTCGTCGGACAAAGGACTGTGCATGCATCAGCGTGCAGGTGAGTGTCATTTCCAGCAACATTTAATGCTCTTACAATACATTGTTGAGTGGTTGCGCTATTGAAAGAGAAATGATTTGCTCTTATTCACCGTATCCATTGCTAGCAGTATCGGACTAAATTACCTCTATTACCGCCTGCATACCCTCTTGCTTCCCCTGTCACCACTGCAGTGCCAGTGTACTTTTGCAGTTAAAAGCTCATTTCCGCAACACTACCTCGCTTGAAAAAACATCGGGGCGGGGTTGTAGCTGCATTCATACTGGCACTTTTCTACCATTGGCTTTATGTAATGTTAACGGCTTAGTGTTGGGGCCTTGGGCCGCATTTTTTAGAGATGTAAAGTGTATGTAAATCAGTAGGTGAACAAATCATTGTCGCATCACTTCACTGGCATAGCCAGGCGGTTGCGCACAGAATTTTTTAGGCCGGGCGTAGGGAGCCCAAATTGACGACCATATTCGCTTGCCCGGCCTATTCAGATAAGCGGACCCCCCCCCCCCCTCCCCGCACGCCTAAAAAAAAACATCTGCCCACATCACTGCGTCACTTGCTTCACCTCTGCGCTGAACGTACTATTTTATAAGCGCACCATCAAGCGAGCAGTTTACATATTGACAGAACAATTGGAGGAAGAATGACCCAAATCTTTCAGATTTCTTTAGTGATGCAAAAGCTTAGCAAAACTGAATATTGTAAAAGACAATCATAAATGCTGTATGTTCTCGTTAGCGCTGTCATTATTCTGCATCATGAAATCTTTATGCGCTGTGAAAACTTGGCATGCCGTTGAAGTCGCATATCGACGTTAATACCAATCGACGAAAATTTTGACAACCTCAATAACGCCGTTTGGGATTTGCCGCATGCACATAATTAGGCTGATTCTCACTTGGCTGTTCTTAACCTGACTTCACTGCTACCAAATGAAACAATATTTGATGCATGTCTTTTACTTTTTTTTCAGGGATATGACACAAATTTGGTTATACTGCAGATAAAGAAAGCAAGTGAATTTTGGTAAGTGCAGACTTTTTATACTACGTATATGAAAGCATCGCTTTTTATGGGCAAACTGTGCATGTGTTGGCCAGAGAATAGTTCATTATGCCACATTGTTACACTGGCACTGACAATTCGACATGGCTCCGCTGGCCCGTGTGTGTGCTCACACTGTTACCGTTAAGATAAAATGTTTATGTTTTCATTGCAGGGATTGCTGTTTGTACTAAAAAGCCAACTGCCAAGATTTGTTTACGCTGGTACTCCTAAAAGTATGCTTTCCCTATTTACATGGATTTTGGCTTGCACAAAACATAACACTTGGGCCTAGATTCACAAAGCTGTCCATGCGCAGGCCTTCATAACAGCGTTTCTTGACTTGCCTTTACCCTGTTTTCTGCAGATGTTTCGTGGGTTTAAAAGTGCCACAGCATGTTGACCTCCCCCACTCTGAAATATTTGCGTTCAAAGTTCCGCAAGAGTGGGCTTAACTTTCTTGTGCACCTCTTTGCTAGTCCAAGATACTGAAGTGTTATGCTCTTACTAGAGGTGGCAGTGTTTCTAATGTTTGTATTTCCATCACATTGACCAAGTATGCGATCTTGGCTTGACTGGTAGCATATCCTCAACAAATGTCTTTGTGGCACATGTAGAAGGCAGTACAAAATAAATAGGCAGACATTCACACCGGGAGCTAACTTCTAATAATGCTTTTTTTTTGGAAACCATGGTGTGCTTATTCCAATTTGTCTAACAAGCAGTAACCTGTTTGGCTGTGAACCAACAAGACGTTGAACTAATAAAAGCTTCACATCTTGTTTCTCTCAAATATATATGTATTGGCAAGCTATCTGTGACACTGTCAAACAAAGAATCAGAATATCTGTGCATGCCTTAAGATATATTGCTTCGTTTACATATCTCGTGGCTGTGACTCGTCAACCGAGTGAACAAATGCACCCTAGTTTTCTAAATTTAAAGCATTTTTTGAAGGTAGCACGGTCTACATTTATTTGTCTATAGTTTTGTCCAGCCGTTTGCGTCAGGTACAAAGAAATATACTGAAGATTATCATGTAGCCTCTGCAAATGGTTGCTTTCAAGCAAGCTTTGCATGCTTGTCTTGTGCCTACAGGTATTGCTCAATTCAAGACGCAGCAGCGTATGATAGAACAGTAGAATCGAGAGCAACTATGTGCACGAGCTAAATAAGTATTTTAACATGAGCGGACAGTACGTGTTATTTGCCACACACATGACCTCATTTAGAATGCCCATTTGTGAATGGGCTCATAGAAATGTCACTCAACTGTGTATAGGAAACAAGTTAACTGAACCTAAGGGTATCTTTAACTGCTACAAATATGCCTTGTTGAGGTGCTGCACATTTTCTTCTAGAATATTGCTGTCTGAGACATCATGTGAAGAGCGTCTACCACATCAGCATTTATATGGCTTACCAAGTAACGTTTGCCCGAACCTTCCTTTTTTTCACATTTCGTTTTGCAGTAGACATCCTAGAATGTAAGCGCTGCTGCAGTGTGTGTGTGACTCATTGTTATGAATTGATTCTGGCATGTTTAACCTCACACTTCTATTTTTTTTTTCTTGCAGCAATGAGATGCTTCACATATGCCTGCGGTGACGTTCTGCTGCGCTAGCCTGATGGAAACACCAGCTGCGAAACTTGAGTTCTTCAGAATTGGAGAGTTGCCCTTCTCTCACCAATGATGACACAGACTGCCCTATGCTAGAAATTCAAGATTGTTTTTCCATGGATGACGCAGAAAACCTTTGTTGTATTATGGTGTTTGTTTAGTGCTGGCTGTGGTGTGGCGAAGTCTATTTTTACGTGTGGTCACACGTCACCTCATAAAAAGAACAATAAAGCATTTATTTTCCTTTCAATATTGTCCACTTTTTGTGTTAGAAGCACCCAAGCAGTGCTCTTCCAAGGAGCTCTCGCCATGTGTTAAGCGTGTGACAAGCATACTCGAGATAAATACTCATTTCCCCAAGGAGTAACTGGAAGCATGTGCAGTTGGTTTTCAGAGAGTAACTGCGAACACGTGGGAGGAACGGTAAAGAGTAACTGTTGCTCTTAGAAGAGCAACTGGTGGGAGTAATGGTTGGTCGGCAGGGAGCAACTGGTGGGAGTAACTGTTGGTCTGCAGGGAGGAACTGGAGGGAGTAACTGTTCATCTCCGAAGGAGGAACTGAAAGGAGAGCAACGGTTCCTCCCTCTGCAGTTACTCCTTTTAGGAGAGTAATGGGAGTGGCAATGCAATTGCTCCCTGAAAGGAGCAACCCCTATACCCCTGTTGCTCCGTTTTGGCTTAGAGTGTACCTGGAAGACACTGCAAGGACCTGGCTAAAAAATCTGGAGTCTGCACTTCAAATGTCGGATGCCTTCTGTGGCGCATTCCTGCAAACTTTCGCGAGAGTCGCTCGCAAAGAGAGGGCTACTGTTTTGCAAGAGACCCGGGTGCAGGTACCAAATGATAATAATGCCTTTTTCGCGGAAGAAATGAACCACCTGTTCTGTCACACTTACCCGCACATGCCTGAGGAGAAGGAAGTTCCTTTCCTCATGCGAGAGGTCAAACAGGAGCTCTTCACTGGATTGATAAGAAACCAACAGAAGACCGTCTATGAATTCCTCTCAGACGCGACAATTGAAAAACCTTCGAAATGCGCACACGGCAGTTCAACCACCGCTCGGTTACAGGCAATGCAAAAGTTCAATCACTATGCTCCGATAATCTGCGCGAGATCATCGGAGCATAGGGCTGTAGTGCGCAAAGAACTTCACCAAATGTTCCCGTCAAGCCAACCTCATTTTTCGTCGATCGCAGACATCGCCAGAGAGAGAATCCAGCAATAAATGGGTATCCCTGAGACATCACAACCGCAACCTCAAACAATGAGCTACGCCGCTGCTCCCCGACGCTATACTCTACGTCCACGTTAAGAGGCCGCGCCGCCGCCATTTCATCGCCTGACACCGCCGACGCGATACCGTCCACCCACCGGCCAGCGCAATGTTCCTAGAAAAACCGACACGTGGCGTGCCCCCGACCACCGGCCTCTCTACTACCACTGCAGGGAAGCTGGCCACACCTACCACTGCTGCCAGTACTGCCAGATGGGACTACGTGATTTTGCCATCGACGCGCCGCGTCCACAGAGGGGTGAAAGACCACGTGACATCGCCGACTATCGTCGGAACGCACAGGACCCCCGAAGCTCTTCTCGTTCACCTCAACCCGGCAACTACATGTCACCACACCGTCAAGCGGAGCGCTCACCAGTGTGGTGATGTGTTGTGTTACGTGCATGAGCCAGTAAATTACCTGCCTTCGGGCGTGCGTATACTCGGCGTAGGAGTGCTCCAAGATATACTGCAGATGCCAGTGCTTTCAAGTCTTTTGATAAAGCTTGCACACCTCACCATTTCAACCGTGGCACGAAAGCTTGACAAATAAGCGGAGAGGAAACGTGATAGCAAACTTTCGATGCGCTGCATTCACCATACTCCTGAGCGGCTTCCTCTCCGGTGAATCTTTGCTACCTTAGCCGAAATACACGGCGAAGCACACTTTTGTTAGATGATCGTCTGTATCTACGAGAATTTAAGCTCTCCTTTTTCTTACTTATTTGTTCATTTTTCCCCTGCTCAGGTCAGATCACTATTAGAGGCAGTTAAGGAAGAACAAAACACAGTGCAATCGGGCTCAATAAGTGTGCTTTCGTTGCTACTACGCGTGCAACATAGCTTCGATGTACAGTGTCTATGCAGCTCACAATACCAATGAACAACCACACCCAGCTCTAGGGAATCAAGCAGAGGCTCGTGCTCTTAAAAACGTGCACGCACGCAAGAATGATTTGAGTGTCGTATAAAAACGGAAACATACGAATTAAAATTACAGCAGATACATTATAAGATTGTTTTTTATGGTTGAACCCCCCTCCCCGACGAGGTATTGCTGGCTACGCCATTGATTCGTACAATTTGGTTATCGAATCACTTAACCATATGCCTGGTGAGCTTCCCAAGGGCCTGAGCCAAACATGTATCAAAATAGGCAAAGCTCAATAACTCAACCATGTCGGTTCTTTAACGCAAGAAATATAATGAATCAGTGCATCCCGAGAAATAAAAAAAATACGGTTTTGGTGTTCTAGCTAATACGTTTCTCTAATATTATGTCTTGCCTCTTTTGTGCAGGGGCCAGGCTGCCGACGGAAGAACACAGAGGAAAAGTTTCCTAAAACGTGCCGTATTCGCAATGCATTGCAGAGTTTGCAGAACTGTATACGAGAGGACAAAATCTGCAGTGAATACGTGCAGCTGCACTGCATAAAAGACGCTACGGTGTCTACTACCTCGATCTTAATTATGATGTCCTCGGATCTCAAACTTTATTTCGGCAGTGTGTCAGCTGCATATGCTTGATTTGCAGTATTTATTTACGGTAGTGTCTGATTGGGTGTGTGAGACCATGCTTTAGCCGGGGTGACTTACGATCTACGTGATCGACGGCAGGAAGCATAACTTATGGTTTGTTGCTTTGTTAACTTTCGGTTTTCTGAGAGCCTTCTGATCAAAAGTGTAGCCTCCAAACGTGGAACGCGGTGGAGTGAGTAATTTAAACTTTATATCACAATACATTGGTGTGCTTTTGAAATTTGTCCCCGACAAAAATTACTTGTACGTGAATTCGTTCTCGTTGCGGGAGTATGTGAACAATTCCTTATTTCAGGGGACTGTGCCAAGTTCATTTTTCTAATTCACTGCGAATTTCAACGTGGCACTTTCGTAGTTTTTCCTCCGCATGTAATAGAAATTTTGGAAGACAATGGTCGCAACTTCTATTCAAGGTTATACCAGGATAGCGTTAATTTCAGTGATATGTAGAATTTAACGTCCCATAACCATCATTTTATTATGAGAGACGCAGGGTCGCGTTAAAAAGTAGGCATGGTACACTCGTGGCTGAGCGTTTGAATTAGACTTATATGCAAATTAAGAAGAGCGATCGTGCGCCTTTCTTCAACTAATGGCGAAAACATTTTAAAGCTGTTGTTTTCTTCAATTAGCAACATATATATACGGTTAACAATGCGTGTTTGTGTTTTTGTGTTTCAATTTTAACATTTCAATCTTCCAAGGATGCCTGAATAAGCAGTTATTTTTTCCATCTTCTTTTAGCTCTGCATTTGTGGAAGCTCTAATATGACAGATTCGATTAGACGTAACCTTTAAATCTCTGTAGCTTCCGTCTCCAAGTTCACACAGCGGCCGTGTTCTAAAATTTTCTGCAAGCTTAGAAGCACAATCGCTAATGCAGGAATGACCTTTGCACTAATGTTCTGTCTTTTATTTGTAGAATATCGTTGCCGGGAATACCTTCTGAAAATAATCGTTGTTTCTGTGCTTCATTCTAAAGCCTCGGTGGTATATAATTTATAGGAGATGTTTTATTTTTTTCGAAATCAGAAAATTCAAGCAACATCTGACTTTTGGCGCTGTTTTGTTATAAAATGACAGTGTGGGTTCTCTGAACATTAAAGAAGTGTCGTCAAGAAGCAGAGTATTTTACTCTGCTGATTTAACGAAGACCAGTGCAACAAAGTAGTAAAAATGCTCAAGAGTATTGCAGACATCGCGGATACATCTGGTCAAACCCCTGTAAATAAAATATCTGCTATTGTTGCAACATTAGCATATCTGCACGTTGAAACCGCGTCATCTCCGTTGCGTGGAATGGGAGTGGTGCTGCTGTATATAAAACAAGATTGATTTTTGTAGAACTGCTTTTTTGTATAATCGCAGAAAAAGTGATTTTCGCAATCCTGCCTCATCATGAAAAGACAAGCATGGCGATAATTATGTATTGATAAAAGAACAAAACGACAATGGCGAATGGCAAATGAAATTTTATTGCATGTGGCTGATGAAGAAAAACGTGGCAAGAACAGGAAAGCAACTGCAAAGTGCACTTCACACAAGCATATGCAGCTGACACACTGCCGAAATAAAGTTAGATATCCGAGGACATCATAATTAAGATCGAGGTAGTAGACACCGTAGCGTCTCTTATGCAGTGCAGCTGCACGCATTCACTGCAGATTTTGTCCTCTTGTATACAGTTGTGCAAACTCTGCAATGCATTGCGAACACGGCACGTTTTAGAAGACCTCTCCTCTGTGTTCTTCTGTTGGCAGTCTGGCCCCTGCACAAAAGTGACAAGAAATAATATTGGAAAAAAGTAATAGCCAGAACACCAAAACCGCAATTTTCTTTACTTCTTGTAGTGCACACATTCATTAATATTTCTTGCGTTAAAGAACAGACAAGGTTTAGTTAATGAGCTTTTCCTATTTCGACACTTGTTTGGCTCAGGCACTTGGGCAGCTTAGCAGGGATATGGTTATGTAATTCGATTATCTAATTGCACGAATAAATGGCGTAGCCAGCGATATCTCTTGGGGAGGGGGTTCAATAATAAAAACCAACCTTATTATGTATCTGCTATATTTCTATTTCATATGTTTGCCTTTTTCTACGACATTTCATGCATCCTTGCGTGCATGCACATTGCACAGAGGACGAACCTCTGCTTGATCCCCTAAAGCTGCGTGTGGTTGTTCAATCGTATTGTAAGCTGCATAGACACTGTATATCGAAGCTATGTTTCACGCGTAGTAGTAACAAAAGCACACTTATTGGGCCCAATTGCATTGCGTTTTGTTCTTCCTAAACTGCCTCTAACAGTGATCTGACCTGAGCAGAGGGAGAAATTAACAAAAAAACAAGAAAAAAAGAGAACTTACCTTCTCGTAGATACAGACGATCTTGTAACGAAAATGTGTTTCGCCGTTTATTTCGACTAGGGTAGCAAAGATTCACCGGAGAGGAAGCCGCTCAGGAGTATGGTGAATGCAGCGCATCGAAATTTTGCTATTACGTTTCCTCTCCGCTTCTTTGTCAAGCTTTCGCGCCACAGTTGAAATGGTGTGGTGTGCAAGCTTCATCGAAACACTTGAAAGCACTGGCATCCTCAGTAAGTCTTGGAGCACTCGCACGATGAGTATACGCACGCCCGAAGGCAGGTAATCCACTGGCTCATGCACGAAGCACAACACATGACGGCCTTGGTGAGCGCTCCGCTTGACACCACACCCGCCTGTCCCGGCGCCATAATAGCCGTTGTCGAACCGTTACAGACACCTCCGTAGTGAACGTGCACCATCACTGTTGAAATAACGCGGTGGTGGCAGCCAAATTGATCGATAAACGCCGTCAAAGCGAGATGGGCTCCGCAATGGACGCGATGTTGGCGCAGAAACTTCACTTGAGGGACGATTCAAGGTAGCTCGATCGCTTCCTTGACAATTTCGAGGAAACGCTCGAGATTTTCTCAAGTGAAGGAAGCGTTTCAAGTGAAGGGCGGTTTGTGAATGGGAAAACACTACTCAGGGAGCGTTTCGAGTGAAGGGTCATGTCGAGGAGTGTTTGTGATTACGGCGGGAAGACAGCTCCGTAGTAAACGCGCACCGTCACTGTCGAAAAAATGTGGCGTTGGCAGCCTAATTGATCAAGAAATGCAGTCACAATGAGACGAGCTGTGCCATGAACGCGATGTTGGCACAGAAACCTCACTCGAGGGACGATTCAAGGTAGCTCGATCACTTCCTTGGCAATAACGAGGAAATACTCGAAATTTTCTCAAGTGAAGAAAGCGTTTGAAGTGAAGAGTGGTTTGTGAATAGGAAAACGCCACTCAAGGAACGTTTCGAGTGAAGGGTCGAGTTGAGGAGCGTTTCTGAATACGGGGGTAAGTCACCATTCCTTCTTGCTGTAGCGTCATCAATTCCGTCGGCACTCAAGAATCAACAGTCATGCAAGGCGTTGTTTAAGGCGACGAACACCTGTTGATAAACCGCGTAATTTGCGTCGCCAGAGGAATAGCCAAGCTGCGAGGAGGGAACGTTAGAGTGACGCTCACGAACTTCAGCAATCAGTACAAGCACGTGAGTAAAAGCACGACGGTTACCTACATAGAAGAGATACTGAAAGCCAGCAACGCTTTCACCCTCGCCGTTTCCGTCGAGTGTACTCCAACGATTCAAATCCTTCAACCAGCTTTCGACGGTAATTAGAGCTTCCTACGCATAAACAAGAACAGCTCTGATTGATACGTGGGGTTCAACGTCCCAAAACCACCATATAATTATGAGAGACACCGTAGTGGAAGGGCTCCGGAAATTTTAACCACCTGGGGTTCTTTAACGTGCACCCAAATCTGAGCAAGCGGGCCTACAACATTTCCGCCTCCATCGAAAATGCAGCCGCCGCAACTGGGATTTGATCCCGGGACATGCGGGTCAGCAGCCCAGTACATTAGCCACTAGACCGCCACGGCGGGGCAATAAGAGTAGCTCGGATACCTGCTCCTGAATCACAACAACGCTTTTCGTCGTCATCGAGAATTTGACAGACCCCTGTCGCGAAACATCGAATCGTAATGAAAGAAAATGCCAGGCCACATCGTCAGAGTCTGTGCAGAGTTTTGACTTGATAACGCGAGGTCATAAAGAAACAAGTCAATGAAATGCTCCGCGACGACATTATCCAGCCTTCAAAGAGTCCATGGGCGTCACTGGTGGTGTTAGTGAAGAAGAAGGATGGAACACTACGCCTCTGCGTTTACTATCGCCGACTCAACAAGATGGGAAGAGGGACGTAAACCCTCTGCCCCGAATAGACGACGCCCTTGATCGGCTCCAGAACGCCAAATATTATTCATCGATGGACCTCAAGACAGGCTATTGACAGATCGAAGTAGACGAGAAAGGCTGAAAAAAGACTGCGTTTATAATATCAGACGACCTTTTCGAGTTCGAGGTGATGCCCTTCGGTCTTGGCTCGGCACCTGCAACTTTTCAATTCGTTATGGACACAGCGCTGGCAGGATTGAAAATGCAGACATGTGTCGTTTACTTGGGCGACGTCGTCGTGTTTTCCTCAAGCTTTGACGAGCATCTTTGGCGCCTTGAAGCTGTACTTCAAGCCATCAAGACTTCCGGGCTCACCCTGAAGCCAGAAAAGTCACGATTCACGTACGAGAAACTTTTGTTCTTGGGCCTCGTTACAAGCAAGTCCGGAGTAAAACCTGATTCGCGGAAGACAGCCGCCACTGCTGCATTTCCACTGCCCACCGACAAGAAGGCCGTGCGTCAATTTCTCGGCCTGTGCACCTATAAAAGGCGCTTTGTCAGACATTTTGGCCGATTTGCCGACCCACTCCATAATCTGACGTGGACTAACGTCGAATTCTATTGGGAAACCGCACAGGAGGAAGCATTTGCGGGACTAAAACGACACCTGCAGATGCCACCAATACTCGCGCACTTCGACGAAAACGCCGAAACAGAAGTGCACACTGAGGCAAGCAGCGTAGGACTCGGTGCCATCCTTGTGCAGAGAACTAACTGACTAGGAAGTGTTTAGTTACGCTAGCCGGTTACTATCCAAGGCAGAAAGCAATTATTCCACAACAGAAAGGGAGTGCCTTGCCGTCATCGGGGCGACATCGAAGTTTCGTCCTGACCTCTGTGGCAGGTCCTTCAAAGCTGTAATCGACCACCACGCTTTGGGTTGGCTAGCTAACTTGAAGAACCCTTCAGATCGCCCGACGGAGCCTGAGGCTTCAAGAAAACGGCAGTACCGTCACTTACAAGTCCGGCAGAAAAGACTCTGATGCCGACTGCGTCTCGCGAGCCCCCGTCGGCCCACCACCACCCGAAGAGCTGAATGACGACTGCTTCTTGAAAACTATAACTGCCGAGGACTTTGATAAATGCCAGGGGGCCGACCCGGAACTTCGGAGCCTAATAGAATACCTCGAGGACAGGACCTCTGTTGTTCTGAAAGCATTCAAATGGGCACACACGTCGGTTTTACTACGAAACGGTCTTCTCCGTAAGAAGAACTTATCGCCGCTTTGAGCCAAGTACCTTCTTGTGGTGCCTACAACTCTGCGCCCCGAACTCCTCCAGGCTCTCTGCCCGATGCTCCAATGACCAGACACGATGGTGTTTTCTGCATGCTCACGAGGATACAAGGAATGTACTATTTACGGCGCCTTACTGCCGACGTCGCTCATTACGTGAGGACATGCAGAGACTGTCAGCGAAGCAAGACACCGCCGACAAGGCCGCCAGGCTTTCTTCACCCGATCGAACTATCTTGCCGGCCGTTCCAACAAATCGGGATGAACCTAGTGAGGCCGTTTTCGATTTCGGGAAACAAATGGATCATCGTAGCTACTGGCTACCCCACGCGCTACGCCGAAACAAAGGCCCTACGCAAAGGTAGCTCCGAAGAGTTATCCAAATACTTCCTTGAGAACATCGTCCTTCGCAAAGGCGCCCCAGAGGTTGTCATCAGCGATAGAGGTACGGCCTTTATTGCTGATTTCACTCAAGCGATCTTGAGACACAGCCAGACAAGCCACCACCGCACCACCACCTACCATCCACAGACAAATGGTCTCACCGAGGGGCTTAACAAGACAAGCACCGACATGCTGGCCATGTACGTTGACGTCGAACACAGACGTGGGACGCCAAACTTCCGTACGTGACCTTCGCATACAACACGGCCGTGCAAGAGACGACGCAGATGCAACCATACAAGTTGGTCTACGGAAGGAGCCCGGCAACGTCGCTGACGATGAAAACTTCGACGTCGCCTTCTCTCTTCAGCGCGCTGAAAAAGCTCGTCAGCTTGCCCGTCTGTGCGTCACGAATCAGAAGACGACCGACTGCTGTCATTACAGTTTTCGGCGACGCTTCGTGGAATACCAGCCTGGTGAATGCGTTTGGGTATGGACGCCGATATGTGGACGTGGGCTCAGTGAAACACTTCTGCAAGACTATTTCAGACCAGTACTGGGTAGTACGACGACTCAGCCCACTTGACTACGATTGTCCCCGACGGTATTACGAAGTCGAAACGGCACCGATTGCGACCTGAAGTCGTGCATGTCGCGTGCCTCAACCCGTGTTATGAACGTTAGCGAACGGAGTGTATTTTGTTGTTGTTGTTAATATGCTGCATGGTACATTATTATCATTTGTAGTTTCTTACATTATCATTACATGTTCATCTTCTGTTAAAACATCGCAACGGTGCATTTTTCAGAGGGGGAAAATGACACGTTCTTTCCTAAGTTTCCTTATCACTCCGTTACGCTGTACGCGATCATGGGCGTGAACCGCACCTACAGTGTTCGAGAAGCTTCAGGACTGCACTAGATCATTTTATTGAGATTCACCCCGTATTCACAAACGCTCCTCGACTCGACAAACGCTCCTCGACACCCTTCACTTGACAGAGTTGAGCACTGCGCCACCACTCGGCTGAAAATGACGCTGCGCTACTCAAGAACCACCGCAGCCTATCACTGATACGCAGTGACTTGCCGTACTTAGAGATGGCGCTTCCATCGGCTTTCTCAAGTGAAGGTGAAGTGTTGAGTGAAGGGAGGTTCTAGAATACGGGCGTAAGGCCGTATTCACAAACGCTCCTTCTCTCAAGGGCTCCTCTCGACTTTACGAAGTCAAGGCCGAGCGTGCTCCACCACTCAAGAAGGCGCGGCGTTTCATGAACGCTCCTCCACTTTTGGTTCGTCAAAAGAGGCCTTGGAAATGCTCCCTCTACTTGAGTGAACTGATTGGGCCGAGAAAAGCGCCGGATAGCGAGAATATTCGTAATTTTGGTCTAGAAATGCCTATCTCTGAGTAATAGATGAATGCTTTTCTCCATTATTCTTTTTATGAATTGACATTACAGCAAAATACATGCATTTAGAGTGGTACCATGGTTTCCCTAAGCCTTGAGCTGGTAGAGTTGGCGAAAGCCCCACTTCAGGTCTGGCAACAGTTGCGCCCAGGCAGCTGAACGAACCGCTGATGGTGTTTCGTCTGCTGCTAAACGTTTCTACGTGCTTAGTTTATTTCGTCTCGTGTGCGTCTATTATATACAGTTTATAATTACGGTAGTGCCTGAGTTGGTGTTTGAGACCCTGCTTTCGCCAGATGACTAACGAACTACGTGAGTGATGGCAGGAAGCAGAACATATGGTTTATTGCTTCGTTTACTTTCGCTTTACTGAGAGCCTTCTGATCACTAGTGTAGCTACCAAACGTGTAACGTGGTTGAGTGAGTAATTTCTAATTTATATCACACTACATTGGTGAGCTTTTAGAATTCATCACCCACAAAGATTACTTGTACATGAATTCGTTCTCGCTGCGGGAGTACGTGAACAGTTCCTGATTTTAGGGGACTGTGCTATGTTCATTTTTCTCATTTACTGCGAATTTCAACGTGGCACTTTCGTAGTTTTTGCTCTGCATGTAATAGAAATTTAGGAAGACACTGCTCACAACTTCTATTTAAGGTTATACCAGGGTAGCGTTGATTTAATCGATATGTGAGATTTAACGTCCCATAACCACCATTTCATTATGAGGGACGCAGGGTAGCGTTAACAAATAGGCACGGTACACTCGTGGCTGAGAGTTTGAATTAGACTTCTATGCAAATTATGAAAAGCGATCGTGTGCTTCAACTTATGGCGAAAACATTATTTTAAAGTGGTTGTTTTCTTCAATTAGCAGCATATATAGTCGGTTAACAATGCGTGTTTGTGCTTTAGTGTTTCAATTTTAACAATAAATCTTCCAGGGATGCCTGAGTAAGCAGTTATTTTTCTCATCTTCTTTTCGCCCTGCATTTGTGGATGCTCTATTATGACAGATTCGAATAGACGTAACCTTTGTAGCTTCCGTATCCAATTGCACAACGGCCCCGTCTTAAAATTTTTGTCCTGTCTTCCTTATCTGCAAGCTTAGAAGCACATTCGCTAATGCAGGAATGACCTTTGCACTTATGTTCCTGTCTTTTATTTGTAGAATATCGTTGCCGGGAATACCTTCTGAAAATATTCGTTGTTTCTGTGCTTCATTCTAAAGCCTTGGTGGTATATAGTTTATAGGAGATGTTTTATTTTTTTCAAAATCAGAAAATTCAAGCAACATCTGACTTTTGGCGCTGTTGTGTCATAAAATGACAGTGTGGGTTCTCTGAACATTGGAGAAGTGTCGTCAAGAAGCAGAGTATTTTACTCTGCTGATTTAACGAAGACCAGTGCAACAACGTAGTAAAAATGCTCAAGAGTATTGCAGACATCGCGGATACATCTGGTCAAACCCCTGTAAATGAAATATCTGCTATTGTTGCAACATTAGCATGTCTGCACGTTGAAACCACGCCATCTCCGTTGCGTGGAATGGGAGTGGTGCTGCTGTATATAAAACAAGATTGATTTTTGTAGAACTGCTTTTTTGTATAATAGCAGAAAAAGTGATTTTCGCAATCCTGCCTCATCATGAAAAGACAAGCATGGCGATAATTATGTATTGATAAAAGAACAAAACGACAATGGCGAATGGCGAATGAAATTTTATTGCATGTGGCTGATGAAGAAAAACGTGGCAAGAACAGGAAAGCAACTGCAAAGTGCACTTCACACAAGCATATGCAGCTGACACACTGCCGAAATAAAGTTAGATACCCGAGGACATCATAATTAAGATCGAGGTAGTAGACACCGTAGCGTCTCTTATGCAGTGCAGCTGCACGCATTCACTGCAGATTTTGTCCTCTTGTATACAGTTGTGCAAACTCTGCAATGCATTGCGAACACGGCACGTTTTAGAAGGCCTCTCCTCTGTGTTCTTCTGTTGGCAGTCTGGCCCCTGCACAAAAGTGACAAGAAATAATATTGGAAAAAAGTAATAGCCAGAACACCAAAACCGCATTTTTCTTTACTTCTTGTAGTGCACACATTCATTAATATTTCTTGCGTTAAAGAACAGACAAGGTTCAGTTAATGAGCTTTTCCTATTTCGACACTTGTTTGGCTCAGGCACTTGGGCAGCTTAGCAGGCATATGGTTATGTAATTCGATTATCTAATTGCACGAATAAATGGCGTAGCCAGGGATATCTCTTGGGGAGGGGGTTCAATGATAAAAACCAACCTTATTATGTATCTGCTATATTTCTATTTCATATGTTTGCCTTATTCTACGACATTCCATGCATCCTTGCGTGCATGCACATTGCACAGAGCACGAACCTCTGCTTGATTCCCTAAAGCTGCGCGTGGTTGTTCATTCGTATTGTGAGCTGCATAGACACTGTATACCTAAGCTATGTATCACGTGTAGTAACCACAACAGCACACTCATTGGGCCAATTGCATTGTGTTTAGTTTTTCCTATAGTGTCTCCAATAGTTATCAAACCTAACCCATGGAAAAGATCAACAAAAAAAATAAAACAAGAGAACTTACCTTCTCGTAGATACAAACGATCATCTAACAAAAGTGTGCTTCGCGATATATTACGGCTAGGGTAGCAAAGATTCACCGGAGAGGAAGCCGCTCAGGAGTACGGCGAATGCAGCGCATCGAAAGTTCACTATTACGTTTCCTCTCCGCTTTTTTTTTTTTTTGTCAAGCTTTCGCGCCACGCTTGAACTGATGTGGTCTGCGAGCTTCATCGAAACACTTGAAAGCACTGGCGTCCGCAGCACTCGCACGACGAGTATACGCACACCCGAAGGCAGGGAATCCTTTGGCTCATGCACAGAACACATCATGGCACTGTTGAGGGCTTCTCTTGACCCACGCCAAACTTTCTCGGCCCCACAGTAGCCGTTGCCGAACCGTTCGAAGACAGCTCCGTAGTGAACGCGTACCGTAATTGTCGAAAGAACGCGGATGTGGCAGCCTAATTGATCATAAAACGCCATCAAAGCGAGACGGGCTCCGCCGTGGACGTGATGCTGGCACAGAAACTTCACTCGAGGAATGATTCAAGGTAGCTCGATCGCTATATTGACAATCTCGAGGAAATGCTCGAGATTTTCTCAAGTGAAGGAAGCGTTTCAAGTTAAGTGTGGTTTGTGAATGGCAAAACGCCACTCAAGGAGCATTTCGAGTGAAGGGTCGAGTCGAGGAGCGTTTTGATTACGGGGGTAAGCCTATTTCGTGGGCATTTCCGATTATTCAGGAATCTACGTCGCTGCTAGCGATAACGCTAAAATGTTCAATTTCAGCACAGATACAGTTAGGAATATCATAGAATCGTTGTTTTAATAAATCTTTTTTTTGCTTGCCCACTCCCTCATGTAAAGCCCTCTCTGAAGGGCCTTTTAGGTATAATAAGTCAATAAATAAATAAATAAATAAATAAATAAATAAATAAATAAATAAATAAAGTGTATAAATGCCGTACTGCTTCGACGCTTGTCAGTTGATCGACGGCCGACGCTGCGTTCGCCGCTATCAGTGCCAGTGTGCTACTGTATCTCGACTTTTCATTAATTGTACAGAAGTTCGCCCAAATAAACAGTTTGATCTGACCATCCAGTCTCCTGCCTTCAGCCTTGTTACAACCCCGTGACAATATTTACATACTGAAAAGTGCTCAGCGATGTTAAACATGTTAATAAAATTGTAAAGAACGATGTGGTAGCAGCAAGCTTTGCAGAAGGAAACCCAAAAATAAAGGTACAGAAATGGGAATAAACATATATAGGCATGAAGGCACTCACATATTCACACATATTTACACAAACATGAGAGTGAAAACAGAGCTAAGGTATCATCATCATCATCATCATCAGCCTGACTACGTCCACAGCAGGACAAAAGCCTCTCCCATGTTCCGCCAGTTAACCCGGTCCTGTGCTTGCTGCTGCCAATTTATACCCGCGAACTTCTTAATCTCATCTGTCCACCTAACCCTCTGTCTCCCCCAAACCCGCTTCCCTTCTCTGGGAATCCAGTTAGTTACCCTTAATGACCAGCGGTTATCCTGTCTACGCGCTACATGCCCGGCCCATGTCCATTTCCTTTTCTTTATTTCAACTATGATATCCTTAACCACCGTTTGTCCCCTAATCCACTCTGCTCTCTTCTTGTCTCTTAAGGTTACACCTACCATTTTTCTTTCCATTGCTCGCTGCGTCGTCCTCAATTTAAGCTGAACCCTCTTTGTAAGTTTCCAGGTTTCTGCTCCGTAGCTAAGTACCGGCAAGATACAGCTGTTATATACCTTCCTCTTGAGGGATAGTGGCAATCTACCTGTCATAATTTGAGAGTGTTTGCCGAATGTTCTCCACCCCATTCTTATTCTTCTAGTTACTTCAATCTCGTGGTTCGGCTCTGTGGTTATTACCCGCCCTAAGTAGACATAGTCTTTTACAACTTCAAGTGCACTATTACCTATCTCAAAGCGCTGCTCCTTTCCGAAGTTGTTGTACATTACTTTCGTTTCTGCAGATTAATTTTAAGACCCACCTTTCTGCTCTCCTTGTCTAACTCCTTAATCATGAGTAGCAATTCGTGCCCTGAGTTACTCAGCAATGCATATATGAAGCAATGCAGTTTTATGCATATATGAAGCAATGCACCAACGCAGTTATATGAAGGTTTAATACCACATGTACACAAAAACGCACACATATTTAACGCAGATGCGAGTACAACTATTTGGAGTCAGTTCACAAGCAGCTGTGCCTCAATTACCGTACTTTTTGCTTCACATAAATAAGGGCTCTGTTGCTTTTACTCTCATAGGAATTTTTTAGTAGCGACATATCACGACTATCGAAAAGCAGCGCTAAGTTGTGTTGTAGAAAATCAAGTCGAGCGCTGGCAGCACCACTTATGCGCTGTTGTGTCACACCATGCAATTCTACAGCTGGCACGTGCAGTGAGTGAAGCCACACAGCGGCGCAAATTCATGCCAAGCTCGCTTGTAACGGCATCAGTGTGTCGCTCATAGTTTTATATTAGCGCTGACGTTAACATTAAGAAAACAAACACTGCTCCCAAACAGCTGACCGTTAAATATCCAATGACATTTTTTTGACGCAGCACGTGTTATTCACTGATAATTAGCATTTGTGGAAATCAATCAATCGACGGGGCTTGATGCTCGGCTAGTTTCTCACACTGCCGCCACCAATCGGTCGTTTGCGCACTCAGCTGGCAGCAAGGAATCTTTGCGTTCGAGCTTGCTGTCGCAAATCTTTTCTGTTGAGAAACTTGTAGGATGGTTTCATCCGCGCACGCTTTTCTCATTTATCCTCATAATGGTTTCGCTCCGTCACATCGCCACGTCCGACGAAAAACCGAGGAGCCCAATACACAAACAGACCCCCCGCTCACAGTAGATACCAGGCTTTGGCAATCTCTCCTCGTCGTAACTTCACTTAGGTGAAAACAAAACACCAAGAAACAAACACGCACGTTGTTTGTTTTCATCGGTATGTCACCGCGGGATCCTGTTTCCAGAAGAAGCGTAGCCCAGCGTCACCGATGTTCGCTGCAACCTCTCTTCGCCGGCTCACGGCAAGATCAAACACACGCGGCACGCGAAAGCTCACAATGATCTTTCTGGCATGACAGACCACCACACATAATTTAAATTCACTCTGACAGTGAGATGCACACAGCCAACGTTACTCGGTCCAGTTCGAAGTGAGGGTGGCCCTGTTATAGGCATGTTCTCCGTTGGGTGGGTCAGCGGCTAAAATGTAGTCCGGCGAATGACGCCACATGAAGTGCGAGTCTATTGCTGGAGGCTCGTGTACATCTGCCTTCGAGTGGGAAACGCCGCAGCCTTCCTAAAAGAACTTTTCTCTGGAAAGTTTCCAATTCCTTTGTTTTTGTTTAATTATACTGCAAACTCCGAAGATAGCTTTTGGAAGACCGGAAACAAATGCAATTCACATAATGAGATGGAATATTTGTCTAAAACTCTAGCAAGAAATGACCTGGCAGTGTACATAAAAATGTCACGCGGCGAAGAAATGGAGGTACACTTATTTTGTGTGCTGTGAAAACACAAGTAAGCAAAAGAAACACTGCAAACAAGTAAAATTGATCACAATAAAAAATCGTTCCTAATTCGCCAATCAGAAGAAAATGTACGCTGTGACGCACTCACATCATAGATGAGTGTCTCATAAGCATGAGTAAAATCACTGATGGGGAAATACATGAAGAACGGGCTAGGTTGCTTGTTCTTTTGTTCATTTGCGCTCGGCTTTCGTGGAATCACGCATTCAAGCTTAAGTTGATGGTGACATGGGTTTTAATGGTGCAAGGGCCAGGCTTGGCTGAAGTGCGAAGAAGCCGAACTTGAAAGTGTCTTGACATGAGACTGTACATGGCTAATAAATATGCCTTTATTTTATTATTTATTAAAGCGTCTGTGTTCCGCGTGTCTGGTGCATCTCCATTCTACTTGCAAATATCCAAACGCGCAATGGACGAAGTATGAGCATTTAATTATTGAGACCACTTTCCCGTTTAGCGGTTGCTCTCGACAATGTGTCCGTCGTCAAGACTGATTACGAACAGCCCTAAGAAAGCTTTTCGGCCGAGTGCGTGAGGCAGTACAGCTTCAATTATTGACGCCCTGGTCATCATTTTGCAAGTGCAGCCCTCTACTCTACACTGTTTATCTGATCAAAGGACCGACAGACCCCGTAACCAACGTTAGAAACTTAGTAAATATAGACGATAAAACTCCGGTGAGTAAAATGAACAATCATACGTAAAGAAGCGAGAAGTCACAGAATGGATGTGATTTTTTCATCAAAAACTAGTTTGAAAAAATGTTTCAATCTTAATACAGAGCAGGAGGTCACGTTCGTGGCGTCCCAAAACATCTGACAATAGCAACTACCAACTTGTTCCGTAAAGAAAACACACTGTTCGGAAAATTAACACATTGGGCATTACAGTTGCATCCCTGTCATTGTGCGCCCACCTATGCCTCAGTCGCTTACATGATGCAGCGAATCGAAACATTGCAGTGGGCGTGTATCGGGGCACTTACGCGAGCTACTTTGGCTGTTCGCCAGGCACGATCATCAGTCGCAACGCACGTAGAAATTGGGCCATTACTTTTTACACCATTATAAGCATGTCGGCGTACGCTGCAACTCGCAGATATCTCATGCACTTCGGGTGTTATAAACGGGTCCTACGCCCCCGTCCTCTTTCCCAGGGCAATACCTGGTTGCACCCGCCTGGCGCTCTGCTACGAGTGACACAGCTGCACGTGAGGGGATAAAAAGTTAGGGCACCGCCAGGGGAGGGGTGCGAACAGCTGGCGCCGCACGTCTCTGTGCGGGGGGTGTGCACCGGGGTCAGAAGACGGCGAGGAGACTCCCGGCTCTATATTTATATACACGCGCTGCACACAGTCACAGCGGCAGGTCACGAACCTCCTCATCCAGATACGATCTTTTTTTGAGCTTCGTGAGCCGTTCGCGAGCCACATTTGGAGCTCTACCACGGCAGGGCTGATAAAACGGTGGATATACTAGGGGCCCCAGAGTGCCTTCTTTGAATGAAAACAGCTACGCTCGAAAGAAGACGTCACTGGCGTCGATGCTGTAGGAAATAACTGAATGAATTCTAAATTTATCTGCGGGTAATAAAGGGACACCAAGTTCAAGACTAACGAAAATAGAAACTGTGTGTTATGTGGGTGTGTCGGCCGTGACGCCTTAGTGGCCAGTATTTTAGCATAGTTGCACCTCTATAATGAGAAACCGTTACAGCATGACAGGAATGTAGAGCGTTGAAAAATGAACAAGCAGCGATGTTACCTCCTAAAAAGGCGGTGCCTGCAAGCGATGTATATCTAGCGCATATTCCAAGCCAGCCAGACAAGTCGCTTCTTCAGAAAAGTTTCCTTATTTAGTGGGATCAAAGTAAATCAAGTTATGAAAAATATCAAATGTGACTGCCGCTGCCCGAATCTAACCTGCGTCTTTTGGGTCAGCAGCTGAGCACCGTAACTCACCGTCGCCATCGTAAGTAGTAGTAGTAGTAGTAGTAGTACTACTAGTAGTAGTAGTAGTAGTAGTAGTAGTAGTAGTAGCAACAGCAGCAGCAGTAGCAATAGCAGGCAACGTTAACTAAAACGGTTGCATAATGAAGCCAAGAAAGGTACAGCAAACTTTAATAGTACTGTCTCAAGTGCGCGGTGGCAATTGTGGTTGCGATTTATTTCAAATGACAAGCAATTCTTAGCGAGCTTCAGCAACTTTGAGCGTATAGATCTATCTACCTATCCATTCATCCATCCATCCATCCATCCATCCATCTATCTATCTATCTATCTATCTATCTATCTATCTATCTATCTATCTATCTATCTATCTATCTATCTATCTATCTATCTATCTATCTATCTATCTATCTATCTATCTATCTATCTATCTATCTATCTATCTATCTATCTATCTATCTATCTATCTAGCCGCCTACAACTTTTAGCTCTCCTGGCCATTTCGTTGATGGGATCTATACCAAATTTTTATGGACTGCATAACGAGCATACGTGACTAGTCATCACATGAAAATCAAGACATGATTGTCTTGAATGTCATGATTTACATGTCATGGTCGTGCTGATCTTGCAGTGGTTTCGTTCACATGACATATTACAAAACTGATATAGTATGACATGACTGCATGGTGAACCTAATTGACAGGTCCTGACTTGGGAATCAATACATGCATGTCATGTATGTCATGACGACACACCATACGTACGCTCATGATGCACTCGCACTCGTTTCGCAAGCTTAACATCATACAAAATTAGGTATTACGGCGCGTGAATGGATGACGAAAGTATATGACTTGAGCAAACATGATGATCATGAGATGCGTGTCATGTAATAACATGAATTACATGTCACGCTGATGATGCGCTCGCGGCCGATTCGCCAGCTTCACATATACAAAATTTGGTGTTGCGTGACGGGAACAGAAAACGATGGTATATGACTGGTGCAAGCATGATAAACATGATATGCGTGTCATGTAAGAAAATGACAACTTACCTCACTCATAATGCACTAGCGGCTGTTTTGCTAGCTTCACATATACCAAATTTGGTATTACGTGACGTGCTTAGATGACGAAAGTAAATGACACATTCAAACATGATAACCATGACATGTGTTTCATGTAAAACATGACTACATGCTACGCTCATAGCACGCTCACAGCCGTTTTGCTAGCTCCACATATATCATATTTGGTATCACGTGACGTGAATAGAGGACAAAAGTTAATGACACGTCCAAACATGATAATCATGACATAGAAGTCATGCAAGACAAAATTTACGTCCTCCTCGTAACGTTGTGCTGATTTCAAAAAGACGTATCAACCTTCCTCATTCGTGCTTCGCATATTATTGATTCTCGCTGTAACTGGGATCTGCCAATATTTCTTTATCTTTATTTATTGAGCAATACTGTCGATTCTCTTGCGATAAACCTAACAGAGAAGGTTAAAAAATAAAATAATAAAGTAAACAATAACGTCATCAACAAATACACAAATACAAATTCTATCAATATCAGGCGGTGCACATATCTTATAAAAATATTTAGTAACCATAAGTTGACTGTTTAAAGACAATTGTGACTAGAACCAACCAACAATCAAGAAAGTGTCTATCAACTGTCTTTGGACTTCTTTACCAACAATCTATTAACGTTCTGGCTGCAATTGGCCACCAACTTTGAACAGAATTATCTCAATAGGCTATGTGGTGACCACGTAGTAACGCCCTATCAACAGTGTTCAGTAGACGCCTTAGTAACAATCTTTCAAAAGAAAGACAGTCTTAGCTTGGCTGGTGACCACGTAGTAACGTCCTATCAACAATGTTCAATGTTCAATGTTCAATAGACGCCCTCACATTCGTTCAATAGAAAGACTGTCTGTGAGCAGTCTGTTAACCATCCAGTAACCTGTGTTTTAATACAGTCTCTTAGCTGGTAGTTACAACTGTTCTATTGAAGCATGCTTCTACACGCTCTGTAAACGGTTTGTTCGTACGTATATGCGGTTTAGCGTCCCACGGCTACTCAGGATGCCGTATGAAGGGCTATGTATAACATCGCTTAACTGGCACTACTGTATCATTTCTTTTCCATCGAAACGCGACCACGAAGTCCAAAGTTCAACCCCTTTCTTTTCGATCTACAGTCAAGCATCGAAAAGACGAAATATTTCCAACGGTTCCCTACCAACTTATGCTTTTCGGCAACATGCATATGTGTATATGTGTGAATGCGTTTTTAGTAGAAGCCAACGTTATCTGGAAAATGCGTTAGCAGGGTAAAACTCAACGGAAGGTTACAGTGAAGATCTTTATTTAAAATACTTGTCCCTAGTGGCTTAAAAATTTTAACGTCCTATAATAGTCACACAATTTACCTTATAGAAACGCAGACACGCAAAAAAACATGAAATGAATAAATTTCAAAGGCACTCAATATTTAAAGAATATTGTGAACAAGTAAATTACCAATAACAGTTAGACGCCGTCGGTTTTACAGTAAAGTTATGTATGGAACTTTGAAAAAAAAAGCGCTCTACTATAATGAATCAAAACATTACAGTAGAATCAGGTTTATCCCAATTAACTTGCTACATCTGAATTAAAAAATTTGAAGCTCAACTTTAGAAATAACGCTGCGTATTAAACCCCACTTAAAAGAAAGTGTTTGACCAGGCATACAGTGGCTGAAAAGTCGCACCTCAGTAGCTTGGTAAACAATCCTGCCAATCATGCATAAAAATTTACCACGTGTGACCTTTCGATCGGTGAAAAAAACATGAAAATATCAGAGCGAATAAAAACGCGAGCACGCGATAATAGCAAAATAAACAAGAAAGGGCGATCAGAAAATAATGTGCAGAAAAGATTGGATGAGGTAATAAATGTCCGGTGAGACGTAGGAGCAGTCAACACGTAGCCTTATCTGTAGCGTGCGACTGGCGTGTCTACTTATAAGCACGGGGCTAGTGGTTGCTCGTTGTAGTGATGAAAAAAATGGCTGACTCTTGTCACATGTCGGTGTTCTTGCCGGGAGCACTTCCTCGGTAGTTCTACTTCACCTTGTGACTACTAATGTCCGCAAGCGAAATGGTCAGACCGGTTCTCGCCGCCCCAGCGGCCCAGGTCGCAGGGAGTTCACAACCTCGTAGGGTTTACACGAGGAAATTAACCCAGCGCTTCACTTCACCACACCCGATAAAATTCATATCACAAGCCTACAATTACGTGGTGTCCCGCCACGGTGGTCTAGTGGCTAAGGTACTCAACTACTGACCCGCAGGTCGCAGGATCGAATCCCGGCTGTGGCGGCTGCATTTCTCATGGAGGCGTAAACGTTGTAGGCCCATGTTCTCACATTTGGGCGCACGTTAAAGAACCCCAGGTGGTCGAAATTTCCATAGCCCTCCACTACGGCGTCTCTCATAATCATATGGTGGTTTTGGGACGTTAAACCCCACATATCAATCATTACAATTACGTGGTATCACGTTCAAATAAAGAAATCCACAAATATAAACGAATGTTTTAAAAGCACTAGAGAAATCAATAAATGGGCAACTTCGACACCTGTCCGACGGCTAGGGGAAAAGTGAGTGAGTGATTCTTGAAAAAAGGAAAATTTCTCCTTCTTCGGTGACACAACCGACACGGCACAACGCCTCCATGGAGAAGACGGACTGGTCAGAGCAGGTTGTGGTGGTGGTAGTGGTTAGAAGTGGAAGAAGGCACCTAATTTCTGCAGCCCTGTAAGGATCACGGTGCAGTGCCTATAGTCGGGTACAACTTAATGAAGGCGTATCTTCAAAGTGATTTCTCGGTGAAGTATATGCTCACGAACACGTTTGAGGGGAGTGATTGGTCTGTACTTAGTCAGCTGGTGGCCCGCAGTGGGAGATGCGTATTCCTTATGCGGTGCTGTTGGTTCTGATATTTTAGCATCGGAGGATAGCCTGGTCTATATTACCGGCAACTTTCCCGCCTGCGTGCCTCATGAATTGTGCGTGGTGACAACAAAAACTTGTCAATATGCTTGATTTGGCGAGTCGGTCAACAGTCAATAAAAACGCTCATCTTTGTTGCCATGGGTCCTTCTCATATAATAACATCTTGAAATATCCAGTGCCCCAGACGACACTTTTGCAGGCGCCTCCACTTATCTATCCCTATTAAGTAGCGAGCAAAGCTGAATAATGTTGAGAATGCTGCTGTTGTCGCTGAAAAAGAAACAAAGCGGCAAAGAGCATCGTTCGCACTTGAGTAACTATGCGGAGTCGGTTCTGAAACGATGTAGGATTGCTGATGCCTCCCACAAGCATAGGATCCAGGGCACGAGGCTTATAAGCGTTAAGTTTTTGCTTGCCAATAGTTGCGCTACTGTGGTGTTTCTCGAACCAAATATTGTCACTGGGTCGTGACGCGGATGAACGCATCAGGCTGAATGTTCATTGCGCTGTTTATTGGGCCGGGCTTGTGGTCACGTAAAGGGAAAGTCAAATTAGAGCAAGACACTAGCACTTATAGCGGCGAACAGAGCGGCGGCCGTCGATCAACAGACAGGCGGTGAAGCGCGTCGGCATTTATACATGTGCTATCGAATATTCAAGCCTTATCACTGGTCGTCGCACAAACTCTTTAATAATCTCAAGTGCTCGCGTCTTGGGCGCAATCTTCACACAACGATCTACAATGATCGTGAACCTCGAACAATTAAGCGCAGTTAGCGCTGAGCATTCCTGATCCAGGCTTTGTGGGTGAAAACCTGATCAAACCAAACTGAAAATAAGAAACGCGTGTGGCAATATACCGGGTATATTTACATAGTTTGTCCATGTACAGTGAAAATACTTGAAACTAATGACTAAAAAACACGAAACCCGCCATCTCCACTAATTCACCTTCACATAGCATTCTAACACTCCATCTCTCCGAAGCAACACGCTCTTGCTACTAATATATTAGGCGTTTGGATGGCTGTGTGAAACGAGGGAGGTTTTCGTGACGTGCAACCAAACGGCGCGGGGCCCTGTGAGCGTTGTCTGAATGGGAAACTGCCGTTCTTCTATTTTTTTCACCTTTATTTTGCTTCCCGTAAAGTAAACAACGGCAATGATACGACAGAATGCCCCGTCGTCTGTCAATTAAATGGCGTATCGAAGAGCCTCACGTGGCAAGAAAGAAATGTGGGCTGGGCGCGCAACCGGATGTTCACTTCCGGTGGCGGACAGAAAATAGGCTTGACGCATTGTTGTCGTTTACCGGGCTCGGGGCCCAAAATAGAGAGTTGCGTGGGTGGAGGCTCTTCAGGAGGCTCGGCTTTCGAGGCTCTCAACACAAGGAATCAATGCACGTCGAGGAGACCTTCGGCTGACGAACTACGTAGCAGCACCTGTTCAGCATCAGCGCAAACAATATTACACAACTTATCAGTGCCAACTCATAATGACATCAGCTTCAATGCGTAATTACGTTGCAAGCCGCTTTCTAGTGTCGCGGAGTAGTCACAAAAGCGTTTTTCAGTCGGGGGCCCCCAACCTTTTGAAGCATAGGCCAAGTTACAGGGAGGCTAAAAAAGACTTTGTGGGGAGCTAGCTGCAGCAAATTGACGAGAATCATTTAGCGCAAGACAAAACGTAGCACAGGAAAAAGGCACGCGAAAAACAAGCACTTAAAGCAGTTAATTCCACAACGTCGTCAAGAAACATGTATATATACCATGCAGAGCTGTGTTTAATACAATAAAAAAGACATAAAAATGATAGCAGATTTTCTATCTTCTATGCACATCGAGAAATCTAAACCTATATTCATTCGTGTGCGGAGTGGTAGAAGGTTACCTAACTCAGGCTTCATTTGATTACAAAATCCGTCCAATAATAAACGGGCCTGCTAATTCCTGCTTTTTCCGAAAATTTTCGACTCACGAAACAATGCCTCACAGCCACAAGAGCCCACGCCATCTGCTAAGTGCGTTCGTTCTTTTTTCATGTTGAACGCATGATTTCTAAATGGTCATTTGCACACCTCCAGGTGTGACCGATGTAATGTTTTCTGCATTACTGGGGTATGTCATAAACGACGCTGCATTTGCATTTCACGTAAGGAATAAGGTGCCCTTTTTTGGCAATCTCGTCTTGTTTGCTGCCGATATAAGAGGGCAAAGTCGAGTGAGCTTGTTAGGAACAGAAAAAACCACGCCAATGTCGTGCGCATTCGCAACCTTCTTGAGGTTATGCAAAACCTTGTGTATATAGCGAACGACTGCGGTCCATGTTTATGCCTTGTTGCGTGCACTTCTTCAACAGACTTCAAGCTAGGAATGTGATAACTGCAGCTGGAAAGTCTGCCTCCAGAAGCTTCTATATATTTGCATGAAAGGCCTGTTCCATGTCGTGGCTGCACGATTTCTTCCGCGCCTGCAGACTGAAAGAGAAGCTGTGCAATGGGTCTATCTACTGCCTTAGAGTGAGACTAGTCCAATGACAAAATGACCTTCATTGCCCGAGGTTGACACGACCAGCACACGTGTTGTCCTGAGCAGCTAGAATGAATACATAAAAACAGCGGTGAGCAGTGCCTAGAACGTTCGTGTGTCCCTTTTCATACAGGTGAAAAAAAGCTCTAAAATCGTCTCCACCCCCTCCCTGCATAAGCGCCAACCTGTTGTCTAAGAATTACTAAAAGTCATCTACATATCTAAAAGTACGTAAAACTCCTGCACCCTCATTTAAAGGAGCACTGACATCAAATTTACTAATGTGAAGATTTTGCATCAACGAGTAGCTATCGACTCTCGATTCGCGCTACTAGGGAGAAGTACTAGTAGTAATAGTAGATACTAGTGGCGATCTAAAACGCATCTGAGTGGTGAATGAGTATCTGAAATATTGATTAATATATTTGCTATCGAACTATATTTAAAATGGGTGGCAAGCCCGCCAAATTTTAGTGCTGGCAGCGCTACCCTGTGGCCACGTCAAGGATGCTGCACAGCTGATGCCACTTAAACAAAAAAATGGTGACGTCACACTGGCGTTTTCGCTGCTAGGAGGGCTCGTACAGTCAGTCCAGCTGTCTCTCTGAAGGCGTAGACATGCCTCTATCGCCAGCATCGTCGCCAGTGCCATCGTCGTGGTCAACATCGGCAAGTAATGATGACAGCAACCGGCAATTGGGTGTCTGTGGTATGAAACGATGCGCATACAATCGGACGAACACAGAATACCAAAGACATGCAACAACTACATGACAAACGTATATACCACAGACATGTACCAACTCACCCAACAAGAAATTCTTCTTAGGTACTGGAATTGGGTATCGCAGCGATTCCAGTACTTAAGATTCGGGACGATCCTTCTTAACAAGTTCCGCGTAAAATTCGGTGTATTCATCAGTCCCTGCCATACTGTCGGAGCTCAAAAACACCAACTACGCACGTCATGTCCCGGAAGTTTGGCGAGTGAATTGCTGCTTTCAGCTGCAGCAGGGAACATCGTGGAAATAGCCCCAACCTCGCGAAGAGGCATCGTACTGCCGGTGAAACCCAACTAGTTCGCCAACACAGGATTTACCCTGTAGCAGCTCGCTGCAGAGTGAAGGGAGCTAATGCGGCTGTTCTTCGCATGCGTCCAGTCCCTCTGTGCAACGGCGCGTACAAAGTCAACCCACTGGCTGCGTTGAGGTTCGTGCCTTGGAAAGGCGTGAAACTCCACGCACTTCCCGCTTTTTTCGTTCCTCGACGTGCAGTTTCTCAATACACAGCGGTTCCACAACATTCTGGCATGTATTGTCACTCTGAATGATCGTACTCACACGCCGTGGGGCACAACGCTAACCAGTCGATGCGACACGATGAATCGCACGAACGCTTCAGCATAGCAAGGAGAGTCACTAGTGAGAGCATGACTAGGGGTCGGCTCCAAACACACTCAGAGATCGTCAACATCATCGTTGCTAACGTATTGTCGCTCAGGATGGCATTTCTGGAATGTATCACACCGAACACGTAGCACTATTGTCGATGTCACAAGGCAATCTATTTTTAATTTTTTTCTTAGCTTTTCTACGCTGTTTGACGTCAAAATAAATTAACTTCAACGTGACAGACGCCTTTCAAATTTGGCCAAGAAGACCTATGTATACCAAGTTATCGAACGATGGGCACAGCTCGATCTTGAAAATTGATGTCAGTGCACTTTTAAAACGTTGTGCAGTGCTCAGTCTACTAGGCACCACAAAATATTGCAATCTATTGGCGCTACACAAGGACCAATGCAGACTTCATTTGTTGGAGAACTATTCGCTCTCTACTTTTGAAGAGCAACTTTTTTGAAGAGGTCCTGCATTGGCACTTGCATAGCGCTAATTTCAAATCGAAAGGGGGGTGGGGGGGGGGCTTTGCAGATGAAACTGAAAAGGTTTCATGAACTGATTGTAACAAAAGAGCATTATAATTCTTGTTCACTTTCAGCACACATTTTGTAAGGTTCCAGTCAAACATAGGTTACGACCGAGAAACTCAATTTAGGACAGAACTGCAATATCGGTCATAAAAGAAAACGTTATGCAGAGAAAAAAAAGGGGGGGTGTCATAATGTAGGAGGACGCGTATTTCTCCCTCGCTGGTTGCAGGCTGCAGACCTCTGCCTCAAGCTATTTGCGATCAATTCAACCAACGCCTCCTCCATTTTATCAATGCCAGCCAGATGCGCCCGATGCAGCAGTTTACCACCTTCTCCTTTAGCCCTTTTCTTCTCTCGCCTATCACCTAGCCTTTGCGTGTGCTTTGCTGTCATGGGAGAGGGTAGGAGCCCCCTCTTTCAGTGTCTCACAACGAAAATATTATAAAGTAGATTTCGTTTAGTTGTGTACAGATCCGTGCGGCAGCGTCTCGCATTCCTCGTGTTCACCATGTTGGCGGTCATGCTAGCTCTGTAAAAGATAAAGTGTTTCGAGATAGCGCAGTGTCGTTCGTGGTGCTAAGCGGGCAACCACTGGGGAAGCGTCACTGCAACGTTTCAGATGCGCAGCGCCGTGATGCTCTGACGGCGTTGCTTCGAGACACAAGAAAGAAGCACAAAAAAATTGACAGACGTACGATATTGCAGTGGGAAACACGTCTATCGCCTTTTCCCGAAGAGAGCGCTCGGAAGCATGGTGGCGCAAGCAACGTGACCCCTCATGCAGCGTCGCATCATGACCACTCCCTGAACTATGGTGGGCCGACGGCTCCCAATGATAAGCGCTCGTTTGAACTCGCAATATAAGAAAGGAGGTGTTCATTCAATGATGAATGTGTAACCTGTCATTAAGTGCATGTGTGCGTGCGTGCGTGCGCGTTTGTGTGTGTGTGTGCGTGTGCGTGCGTGTGCATGTGTGTGCGCGTGTGCGTGTGTATGTATGTGTGCGTGCGTGCGTGTGTGTGTGCGTGCGTGCGTGCTACGTGCGTGCGCGCGTGTGTATGTGTCTCTCTCTCTGTGTTTGTGTGTGTGTGTGTGTGTGTGTGTGTGTGTGTGTGTGTGTGTATTTGTGCACTCACGCGCGAAGCAGCATCATGCTTGGAGAGCCAACATCAAAAGCAATCTTGCGATAAAACAAATTCACTCTTGCGCTATACGATTGATGGCAAGCTAACACACCCCCTGCCGAGCAATTTGATGAAGTAAGCCTCAGTGAATTTTCTTGCAGCTGTGTCGCGAGCTGTTTTTAAGATCTTTGTAGAAGGAAACATTGGTACACATGCACATGACTTGCAATGAAATGGCAGGTGCGAACGCATCCCAAATTTGAGGGACACTGCATGCTCCTTTAGGCCCCACCACGGTTGTCTAGTGGTTAAGGTACTCAGCTACTGACCCGCAGGTCGCGGGATCGAATCCCGGCTGCGGCGGCTGCGTTTCCGTTGCAGGCGGAACTGTTATAGGCCCGTGTGCTCAGATCTGTGCACGTTAAAGAACCCCAGGTGGTCGAAATGTCCGGAGCCCTCTACTACGGCGTCTCTCATAACATTATGGTGGTTTTGGGACGTTAAACCCCACATATAAATCAATCAATCAATGTTTCTTTAGGCGGAAAATAATGCATCGGTCTGTTTAGCCAGTAAATGCATCGCCACAGCTTAGCAGAATCCGGTAGGCTACACCCACACAGCAATCACGGAGAAAATACTCATAATTTAAATGACAGCAGTGTTTCAAATTTTCAAGTTTTATTACAGGCCTACAAACGCTGCATAGGTTACATGGGGCTACAAAGTAACCGGGAGTGTCAAACCTTGAAGTAATTTTCTCATGGTGGTGTGCGACTTCATGCGTGTAAGGGCTAAGTGAAGGTCTCGTTCTGTTTTCTCGACATTCTAACTTAGGCGGATGCGTAGCCAAAAATTATTGTCGAGGGGGGGGCACCACCTCAATTTCGGGAAGGGCACCCCCTTAAAATGGTCATTTTCACTCTCAATGCGATGGCGAAAAACATTTCGGAGGGGGGGGGGGGGGGGCACGTGTTCGGTGTGCCACCCCTAGGCTTCGTCCCTGTGCCTAGGACTCCAAATCTTACTTTTCTCTTTTAACAATTCCTCTACCACGGAATTGACTACGGTGCTGGGAGAAGCAACACATATTATTTGAAAAAATGTCAGGTCAAAGCTTGCCTTCATAGCCTTGAACCACGATTTTTTAATTGCCGAGTTTGTGCACGTAGAAGCAATCGCTTTTTTAACTGTTTTGGAATGAGCAGAGTGAAAGGGTAAAACTTTCTTTCGTTCACGTGGAAGTGGTTGTCAAGACATTTACAAAGATGCCTAAATATTGAAGCCCCTTATTAACAGGCGTATTAGATGTGAACCTAAGACCACTGCCGTGTTAGTTAACTCATTCAAAAATAAAGGCACTCGCTGTTGCAACGAAATACCGGGCTCTTTCGCAAAGACAACAAAAAATTATATATATATATATATATATATATATATATATATATATATATATATATATATATATATATCTTGAAATACCACGGGTTTAGCTGATGCTTTATTCAAGCAACAGCGAAAAGCCGATGATGAAGAGGAACGGGCGAAGACTGATGATGGTTATTGACAGATGAGGATGACGTCCAATGAATTCTTACACTAATTTCCCCCGTCGACGGAAGCGGCCAGCCTGGCCACGAATTATGCTGGGGAACGCATACGATAGGGCTTGAGACGCGAAACGTGAACAATCTCTGTCGCGCGGCAGCGTTCGTCAGTGGGGACTTGAACAGGTGTGACAAGGTAGTTCACCGGTGAGGTCTGTTCGATAACTTTGTAGGGGCCAAGATAGCGTGACTCAAGCTTCTCGCATAAGCCAGGCGTTCGCGCAGGAGTCCACAGAAGCACATCGTCACCAGGGCGGTATAGAACGACACGGTGAGTGGCATCGTAACGATGTTTGCGATCTTCTTGACTAGCTTCGGTGTTTACACGGGCAAGACGACGGCATCGAGCAACACGGGACAGAAACCGGTGAAGAGTTGACGGGGCCAGAAAAGAATGAAACGTCGAGTGGTGATGTCGGTTGGCGTCCGTATACTAGGAAAAATGGAGAATAGCCTGTGGTTCGTTGAACTGACGTATTATACGCATACCTGACAAAGGGAAGTATGGCATCCCAATTGCGATGGTCCGGTCGATATACATGGACAGCATGTCACACAGCGTGCAATGAAATCTTTCCGTTAAGCCATTGGTTTGCGGGTGATAGCTAGATGTTGTTTTATGAACTGTTTTTGATGCCTGAAGAACTTCACTGAGCGTGCTCGAAAGAAATGCCTTGCCCCGGTCGCTCGAAAGAACACGGGGGGCTCCGTGACGTAGGTAAATAGAATGCAAGAAGAAAGTTGCTACTTCCGAAGCAGTTCCTGAAGTGATCGAGACCGTCTCAGCGTACCAGGTCAAGTGATCAACCGCGTTGACAATCCATCTCTTGCCATTTGATGTAGCTGGGAGGGTCCCGAAGAGGTCAATTCCGACGACAGAGAACGGCTCTGATGGACAAGGAAGGGGTTGTAGGGTCCCGACTGGAGCAGTAGTGGGCCGCTTGCGGTGTTGGCGAAGTGCGCACGAGGCGATATATCTAGCTACCGTCGTGGAAAGACCTGGCCAGAAGAATCGACTGCGGATGCACTCGTATGTTTTGTAGTAACCCAAGTGTCCTGACGTTGGGTCGTCCTGGGAAGCGCGCAGAACTTCAGTGCGTAATGCGCGTGGTACGACGGGAACCCATCGGTGGCCTTCTGGGTGGAAAATATATCGATGTAGCACATCGTCATCCAACTTCAATAGTCGAAGTTGTTTCCGGAGTCTGGCATTTGGGGAAGATGAAGCGCCGGTAAGCCGACCGATGATGTCAGTGCAATAAGAATCGGCTCGCTGATGAGTGGTAAGTAGTCACGGACGGGTGGATGAAGGTAGAGAAGAAATCTATGATATCGACGAGGCGTCCTCCGTATAGCCGATTTGACAAGGGGATGTGACGTGCGCCGAAGACTGCGGCAAAGGGCATCGTGACAAAGCATCGGCATCTTGGTGTTGTCTTCCAGTCTTGTAGATGACGTCGAAGTCATACGATTGTAACCGGAGAATCCAGCGGCCAAGTCATCCCAACAAGTTTCTGATTGTGGATACCAAACCAGTATCTTTGGTCTCTCTTGACGCCTTGACAGCTCAGCCACAACAGGCCCGGTCTGTTACTTCCTCCTCCTTTGCTCCCAGTATAAATCCTGACCTTTCGGCTTCTCAACGTGAGGCGTTGCTAAATTTGCTAACATAACACCAGGCCTCCTTTGACGCCAAGGCTTCGGCACTAGGACAGACCACAGCTTTGCATCATCGCATCGACACTGGAGGTCAGACTGTTGTACGCCGCTGTCCCTACCGAGTCTCCTTGGCCGAGCGCAAAATGATCGACGAGAACGTGACCGATGTGCTAAAAAGAAACATCATACGACCCTCTAGCAGTTCTTGGTCATCACCCGTTGTCTTGGTACAAAAGAAGGATGGATCGGTACGTTTTTGTGTTGATTACCGCGCGCTCAACAAGATTACCCGAAAGGATGTATATCCGATGCCCCGTATAGATGATGCACTTGACTCATTGCAAGGCGCCCAATACTTCTCCACCCTTGACCTTCGGTCCGGGTATTGGCAAATACCAATGAACGAAGCAGACAAAGAAAAGACCGCCTTTTCTACGCCGGTCTTACAATGTATATATTCTTACAATATATATTGTAAACAAACAATTCTACAAACACCTCGACTTTGACCCTACCACGGAGCACAAAAAGATCATTGTAACAACCCTAGAGAATCTCACACGTGAAGGCGCCATTAATTCAAAGCTTAAAAAGGCACTTATTGCGGTACATTCGGCGCTTGGTTGTTTTTACTTGCTGCCAAAGATTCATAAAGAGAATAACCCTGGCAGACCCATTATATCAGGCACGGGAACGTTAACGGAACCCATCTCCAGTTATATTGATTCTTTAATAAAAGACATACCACCCACACATGAGTCCTTCTTGCGTGACACAAACCACTTCCTTCGGGAAATAGCAGACGTGAAAATTCCAGACGGTGCATTTCTCGTAACATTGGATGTTAGCTCACTCTACACAAATATCCCACATGACGATGGTGTAAGGGCGCTTGTTGAATCGTATGGCACACACAACCCTGTTGCTTATCCAAGCAAAAAAGTAATTGAAATCTTCACAAGACTTGTACTCGATTTGAACAGCTTCGAATTTAACAACCAGTACTACCTTCAAATCAGCGGTACGGCAATGGGTACAAGAATGGCCCCAAACTACGCTAACATATTCATGCACCACATAGAGTCCAATTTTTTTTTCATCTTGTAATATCAAACCATTACTCTATAAACGGTACCTAGATGATATATTCATAATTTGGACACATTCGGAAAACGAGCTCCTCAAATTCATACAGGCATTCAACCAGGTACACCCCAGCATTTATTTTACACACACCTACTCTAACACTGAAATAAACTTTCTTGATGTACTCATTGGAGTTGACGATGGTGCGTTGGTAACTAACGTATACAGAAAACCTACAGACAGGCAACAATACCTGCACTTCAAAAGCTGCCACCCGCGACTTTGCAAGACCAGCATTCCCTATTCCCAAGCACACAGATTTCAACGAATCTGCTCCCGCATCGAGGACTTCCACAAAAACAGCACACATATGCGCGAATTACTCCTTAATCAAGAATACCCGCCAGCTATCATCGATGACGCCATCAAAAAAGCTGAAAATCTGGACCGCCAGATTCTTCTCAACCACCAGAGAAACGCCGACCAACACCGCAACAAAAACTTGCTATTAACTTTCACGAGCAACCCACCGAACATAAACAAGGTCCTTAGAAAACACTTTAACATATTGGAACAGACCGTGCGACTATCCAAAATTTTCACTTCTCCTCCTTGTGTTGTATACAGAAGGCCGAAAAATATAAAGGATCATTTAATGAATTCAAAGATAGGTGTGAAACCTCAAATTGGGTGTCACCCTTGCGGAAAAAGCAGATGCAGGGTATGCAAACACATGCAGACAACGACCGTGGCGAAAAGCACCCACTCGGATTTTAAGCACAGGATAAGAGGTGCACTAGACTGTGACTCAGACAACGTCATATACCTCCTGGAATGTGGGGTATGTAACAAGCAATACGTGGGCCAGACAGACACTCCGTTTAGAATTAGATTCAACAACCATCGGGCACATGTACGATCTCTGCCAGGCCTTCCACTTTCAAAACACTGCACATTAAAAGACCACAGCTTTGATGACATCAGGGTTGCACTACTAGAAAACAACTTTCAAACAATCAGAGAACGAGAACAACGGGAATCTTATTTTATCTACAAATTTAACACGATAAAATACGGAATAAATGAACACCCAGGCACTCTGCGTTACGACCGCTAAAAGACGCAAACGCTTCTCTCTAATCAGTCTGCTTTCATTACGACAATAATATTACCCGCTAACAAAGCTTTTGGCCTATGCATCTGACAACATAGAAATTATTTGCCTCATCAAGCACAGCCGTAACGCACATATAAGTGGTCCCGGATGTCGTACGGTCCCACACCCCTTTTTTCTTTTTTTTCTTTCTCTTCTTTAAGTTTCAACGCACATTCTGTTCCTTCACTGACAAGGAGCTGACAGCTAGGTGGTTTCGTTAACTTTTTCATACATGCGCGCATATCTTCCCAGTGAGCCGCAACTGTGTGGTGACTGTCTCGGATGTCGTACAGTCTCTCCCCCCCCCCCTGTTCGTTTTTTTCCTTCTTTAATTTTTAACGCACATTCTGTTCTTTCACTGACAAGGAGCCAATGCATATAATGAATATCGATGGCGGTGCCTCATTCACCGGCTTTTTCGCTCCTCCCGACGCCACCAGCACACACTCAAAGCGCTTAAGCCCTCCCCATTAACTTGTCATACACTTCAAAGAGGAACGAGCCGCCAGCGGACTACACGGAAAGGTGAAATACAAGAACGACGGCTCCCTGCCCACTTGGGGAAGAGTGGGTGCGGGGGAGGTATTGTTGACAATGATGACATTGCTCATCTACCTCTGCTTTACTCTGTTGAAATGCTGCCCCTTTCTAATTACGCTGTGTCGGTCTTGCTTCTTCTCGTAGATTTTCTATATTTTATTTAATGTTTGTCCTCTTGTTTCGCTGTTTCTTTTTTTTCTCTCTCTCTCTTTTGACCCCTCCCCTCCTGTCTCGACAGGATATAAGAAGACACGGAACATGTGTAAATAGTATTATGCCTTGAAAAAGACGGGGTTCCCGTCGAAACGTCGGCACAATAAACAGTTGTCATGCGAAAGCGCATCTACTTTCATATATATATATATATATATATATATATATATATATATATATATATATATATATATATATATATATATGCTTAAACAAATGCAACACCTCTGCCTCTGCCCGTTGCAGTGTCTTATCTAAGCATGCGTCAACGTAAGCTCAACATATTTTACTTAACCTAGTGCTACACATGACCCCATGCAAATTCCTTGCTTTTGCAAAAACAGTAGGAACAACAGAGACACTGAGAGAACTCTAATAGATCTTAGAGATGGTATACGCTAATTCCACACTTAGAAATAGGCGCGGGAGAGCTTTTGCTCAGCAGAGCACTGGCTTATCTTGGCAACACTTTGATAGAGGTCAACGTCTCTTCCGTCTTCAACGTGTTCATGTGCACCCCCACTAAAGTGATCAGGCACCAGTGGTTCAAAAAGCGTTACGGGAGATAAAGTGGGAGGACTGCCGTCTTGAAGTACCTGTTTTAGGCTGGCGTTGGTCGTTGGTAAAGGGGTGTAGTTCCGTGTGGAGAGCTCCTGCGAGGGAATAAACTCGGAAGGGAGACCTCGCAAGCGATGACTGAAGTGATTCACCAGGTTTTGAACGGTTTCCAGTGAGATAGTGGATCATTAGGTGGGGTCGTGGTCCAGCATTCATCCAGTGTCGCAGTGCAGCGTGTACAAAAGATACAAGCGTCTTGTGAGAGCAACAGAGATGGTTCGAATATCATTCTTGTTCTTGGTCCCCTTTTCTAGTGCCTCAAACCCACTGTTGGAAATCGGCAAAGAATTGATTTTTCCAATAAAATATCAAGGATTGTTGGAGAAAATAAAAATGTAGAATGAAACATTCAAAAAATCAGCTGCACAAAATTATGAGGATCCTACAGTATGATTCTTGCCTATTCACAGAGATTGGCCAAGAATCGATTATATAAAATAAATATAGGCCTTTCAAGTGATACATAATCTTTACAAAAAAGTATAGAGCAAACGTAAAAAAACAAAAAGAGTGCAATAATTTCTTTTTGTCATTACGACCAGACCAATTTCTTTATATCGTGAATGCAAATTACAGTAATTTCGAACAATTTCAGAATTTATGTTTACAATTTGCCTAATAAACTACTGTAATAACACATATACAAAGATAAACTAAGAGGAGCATTCATTTTGTTTAATTAACATAACTGCAAACGGCTTCAAAGTCTTTCCTGCGGCTGTAGTTCAGAACTGAACCTCCACAGGTGAGTATAGTGTGAATGGTGAAGGGCAGCCGAGGGTGAACGAAATAGATGACAAGTAGATCTTTCTTTTGACAATCTGTAATGGCGACATGACAAAAATAATGCTGTATTGATTCCATATCTGATCAAAAGCTCCATAGAGGAGATATCACCAGACCAGCCCTGTGCTAATATATGTTTAAAGGGGGCACACGACATTGTTATCTAGTTAGCACGAGTTCCAGTTGTCTCCAGTCGGTATTTCTTTGATATTTTCTATGTCTAAATTCAGTTCACGGTATTACTGATTCTATGGCATCAGCACTGAGTGAATTTTTTTATATCTTATCGTTTATATATTGGCCATTATCGAAAGGACAGAAAGTATTAGCCCATTAATTGCCGCTCGTGCTAAAGGGTCCGCCATTTCTTTTTACTCTAATCCGCAATGTCCAGGTACCCATAATAATTTTAAGAGCTTCAGCTCTGTAGGAACTAGTGTAAAGAATGTATTAGCATCTGATTTAGTTGACGCTGTAAATGAAGTACATATGGACAGGGAGCTGCACATTGTTTGTTTGTCTCCTTGAAATTATGGTTCATACTGACTCAGAGGAATACACCAAGAAAGCGTAGGGTACTTGTTTTTTGTGAGCATTACTGCTATGTGTTACAATGAGTTTCAACGCCTTCTTCGTCTTTCTCTC